>CM070876.1:77516120-78116120 GCA_036365515.1 Torymus aiolomorphi
ACTTTTTTTAGAAAATATAGGTATTATAAATCTCTTTCGAATGCTACCCATCCCATTCAAATATCTCGATCCTATCATTAAAAAAAAGCAAAAAACAATTTCGAGAAAATCGAAAATTTGAAATAAAACAAAAACGCATCGGCAAAATCAAAAAACGGATTTTGACCCGCAATCACACAAAAAATCGAAACCAATGAGACCTGTCCGGTTAAAATCGACCGAGTAGAAGCTGAGATCCAGGCGTATACATACACACATACACACACATACGCGCGCACGCACGCACGCACGTACACACACACACACACACACACACACATACATACACACACACAGACACACACACACATACACACATGCACATACATGCATATAGGCATTTTTCAAAAACCATGTACTTTGATTCCTAACACCTCGGAAAACAATTATAACATGTTTTTACAACAACTCAAAAAATTACTATCACAAAGCTTCCTCTAGGAGGAAGCAAATCTTATACGTGAAAAATCAATTGAAAATTACGTAAAAAAGAAGAAAAAAATATACAATGTCTAATACCCTCGATGTGAAGTTGAACAATATTTATGACGTTTCTATAGAAGCAAAAGAATCAATTGCATGTCGTTGTATAAAATGGGTACAAAATGTTGGTTTAGCCTTGCAAAAGTGTTCTACGGTATCAGAAAAAAAAATTCTGACTTTGCTTCCCTCATCCCTAACGAAAAATGAAATTTCATCCTTATTTCCAGACATAACAATGTACATGATAGAAAGAGCGAAAAGTCTTGCACAAGAAAAGGGAGTTTACTCGGAACCAGAAGAGTACACAGGCCATGCAATTGATGAAAGGACCGAAAAAATTGTTATGAAATATTATATAAATGACGATTTTAATTGTTCAAGATAGAGTTCTAATAGGAGTGACGTTATTACTGTTAAAATAAATGATAAAAAAGAGAAGAAACCCTAGCAAAAAAAAAATAGTGAAGACAATTGAATAAAACTGAAGAAAACAATTATTCACTGCAGATAACTGCAGAAAAAGGTCGGAATTGAGATAAAGATAACAGCTATCTGTAGTTTTCATCAGTTATTTTCAGTTATTAACTGTTATGTTCAAATTCCAATCGCAAAAAAATTTTAAAAAAATTGTTTTGTTCATTTTTCTTCACTTTTCTTCAAAATTTTCTTCACTTTTAAACAGTTTAAAACTGTTTTCTTCGTTTATTAATAGTTATTATCAGTTTTCTTCAATTATTAACTGTTATGTTCAAGTATCGAATTAAGTTGTATATAGCAAAATTTTCTAATATTTTTATTACATTTATAAACAGTTTTCATCTGTGTATAACTGTTGTCTTCAGTTTTATTCAGAATAAAACTGTTATTTTCAGTTTTTTACTGATTTCTTCACTTCTTAAAGTCGCTTGCTTTTCCGAAAACAGAACATAACTGTTGATAACTGAAGAAAACTGTTTATAATTGCAAATAACTGTAGATAACTGTTGAAAACTGATACAAACTGAAGAAAACTGATAAAAACTGAAGATTACTGTTGTCTTTGTCTCAATTCCGACATTTTTCTGCAGTTAATTTCTGTTTTCTTCCATTTTCTTCAGCTTTTTCTGATAGCTGCAGATATCAACTGTTATGAGCATTAAATTTTTTTCACTAGGGTACCCATAGGTTTTTTGGCCAGATCAAATATTATTAAATAGGTTAAAATTAAGTCGGTTAAAATAATAAAGAAAAATATGAATAAATTGAAAATAATTGTTTTTGGCTCTGGGTTTGGATATCGGTCGCAAGTAGGCCCATTTTCTGAATGATCTTGCAATTTTCTATTTACCCATATTTTTTTCGGCCCGATCGGAAGTTATGAAGTAGGTTAAAAAACGTAACGAAACATGTGGAAAAATCAAAAATAATTTTTTTGGCTCTGGGTTTGGATATCTGTCGCAAGTAGGCCCATTTTCTGAATGATCTTGCAATTTCCTATCTACCCATATTTTTTGGGCCCGATCGTAAATTATGAAGCCGGTTAAAAAACGTAAAGAAAAATATGGAGAAATTGAAAATAATTTTTTTTGGCTCTGGGTTTGGATATCGGTCGGAAGTAGGCCCATTTTCTGAGATGTCTTGAAACTTTCTATCTACCTATATTTTTTTTCGGCTCGATCGGATGTTATTAAGACGTCTAAAAAAATAATGAAAAATATGGAAAAATCGAAAATAATTTTTTTTGGCTCTATCTGGGTTTGGATATCGGTTGGAAGTAGGCCCATTTTCAGAGAGGTCTTGAAATTTCCTACCTAGCTATATTTTTTTTCTGCCCAATCGTAATTTGAATCGACTCTTTTGGTTAGTTTTTGAGAAAAAAATTGAAAAATGAAAAAAGTGAGTTTTGTATGTCCAACGATTACGGGAGTAAAATTGCCTTAATCGCCTCAAAATTTCTTGTAGACGTAGATTTTGGATAGTTCTCGGTCGAGTTCTTTGGGCAAAATGATTGGTCCATAAATTTCAGAGATATTTGAGGTTAAAATTTTTTTAACCTTTTTTTCAAATCGTAATTTGTCGAGAACGCTCTATGTATCTGAGTCGGATGGGAAGCATTCGAATGATAACTAAAATACCTATATTTTCCAAAAAAAATGATTTTTCTAGCTATCACTGTTCTTTTGTTATTAACAAATGCGTGAACATTAAAAAATGAAAAAAAAATGAGTTTTGTATGTCCAACGATTGCTGGAGTAAAATTGACTTAATTGCTTCAAAATTCCTTGTGGAGGTAGATTTTGATAGTTTCCGGCTGAGTTCTTTGTGCAAAATGATTAGTCCATAAATTTCAGAGATATTTAAGGTTAAGATTTTAAAGATTTTTTTTCCAGATCGTAATTTCTTGAAACGGCTTGATGAATCAGCTACAGATTTATAGACAATTTTGTGTGTGATATAGATATTATGTATGTGAATTTTTATCAAGATCGTACGATTACTTTTTGAGATATTTGATATTCAAAATTTTCGTATTTTACAAAGTTATTTTCGTTGTTGCATGAGAACTAGAGAAATTGTTATAATTTCTTTGAAATTTGGTGGTGATGTAGAGTATGTATGTTATGTATTATATATGTTCTTTAGGTAAAACTAGGGGGGCTGCGCCCCCCAGCGTGCCTTCGGCACGCCATCCCCCCCGCCCCCACACACACCTGCTCCTCGCTTCGCTCGTCGCCCCCCTCTTTCTATATAATTCTGATAGCTGCAGATATCAACTTTTATGAGCATTACATTTTTTTCACTAGGGAAGTTAAACGTTTCCTTACTCGAAGTCTGAAAGTAACGTATGAAACATTTAAAAATGATTATCCCGCATTGAGAATTGGTAAATCGAAGTTTTATAGTTTGCGACCAAAATATGTCTTACTAAGTCTCATCAAAGAAGTTTGTCTCTGTATCTATTGCGCAAATTATGATTCATTTCTTACGAGCTTAATTAATTTCAGAGGGGGTTACAGAGTTGGATGACATTCGGTGGGAAATAATAAATGCAGCAATGTGTTCTGCACTATCTGATTTATGTCATTTACAAGAATCTCAAATGTGTCCACATTGAGAGAATTTTGGGGTTGCTGCTGTACTTAGTACGTACAGCACACGTACCGTTTGTTTCGCGCAGCAGCTCTACCGAATTTGGGAGAACTGGTGTCCTAAACCGCGAGACGTCTGCTGTCTCTTATTTTCCCGTACCACACTAGCGCAGCGAAAAATTAGGAGAGTAGTTGTCCCGTGGTTTTCATACAGCAGCAATACCGAGAAGAGGTGGCTGTTGTGCTACAGAGGGCATCAGCGGTACCAAAAGAAAGGACAACTCTTTGTGTACATTTAAGAACGCAGCCGTACTACCTAGTACAGCAGCACTCCCAAAATTCTCTCAGTGCAGGCAGTAAAGGAATTACGTTTCATGTTCTAAAACTGCAAGATATAGAAGGCACAGAAGAAGTTACATATGCTTTGTGAGATAACGGTAACTTGATTAAAAAAACATTGTCAATTTCTGCTTTTAAAGGTGAACTTTCGGTTTGAACCATGAAGGTTAGTACTCACATGTATGTAAAAAATATACAACGCAAAGCTATAAAAGCAGAAAGAGAAAATTCTAAAATACACCCATATCATTTAGTTCTCCAAATAGACTTCGCTGAAAACTGGGCTGTGATTCATAATAAAGCTGTTCAAGGAAATCATTGGGTTAATGTACAAATTTCTATTTTCACAGCAGTTACTTATGAAGAGGATTCGACACAAAGTTTCGCAGTCATAAGTGATGACCGAAAACATGATTCAGCGTATGCTTTGCTAGCAGTAAAAACAATTATAACCTACTTGAATGCCAATTGTTGTGATTCAATAAAACAAATTACCATTGTATCAGACGGTGCCGCTAGCCACTTTAAAAATCGCTTTCAATTATATGAATTAAAACGAGCACCATTTGATGTAAAATGGCTTTTCTCTGCTATTGGGCACGGTAAAGGAGCTGTAGACGGTGTGGGTGGAATTATAACGCATTATGCTACTTCGCATAATCTTCGAGAGCCCCATGAAAAATCCATTCAAAATGTCAACGATTTTGCAGAGCACGTTCAAAAATATACAGATGCAATTAAAATAATACATTTACAAGACGTTGACGTAGAAGAGTTTACAAAAGTAAAAAATGTTGATTGGTTTGCTACTCCTAAGTATCCTGGAATTCTAAAAACTCATTGATGGATTAAAGAAACGTGCAATGATAAAGTACATTGTTTGACAGCAAAGACCGCTGATCGTCCCCTTACTGAAGTAAGAATAATGAAGCCGAAAAACAAAGGTAGTTATAAAAATAAAAAATCTAGAAGACACAAATAAAAAAAAATACATACATATGTGCATACCTGTATATTACTTATATACTCACAAAGATAAACATCTTTATATTAACTGTTATATCATTATTATATCACTATATATAAGCGCTAAGCGTGAAAAATTTGTTTGTGTGTTGTCTCATTAGTGATCGCTATCCCAGCGGAAAACCCGTGCATCTCACAAACACGTCTAGATAGCTATTTACGTCCTCTATCATGACAAAAGAAAATTGAGAAAAAAATAGGCTTTTTCGAGAAAAATGCATTTTTCTAAAAACTGCATTTTTCAGTAAAAAGTGCATAACTTGGGCTTTTTTATTTTTTTTTTTTTTTTAAATAACATACAGACCATGAAAGAGGGCTCAAACCTGAGTGAAATTATGTGTTACACGCTAAAAAGCTTAAAAACTGGTGAAGCAATAGCTGTTTGAAAATTATATTGAAAACATTTATTTCTAATTAAGGATTTTCTCGGAATTTTGCGGCATTGCTGAATGTATGAAATTTTGTTGCAACAAAAAAATAAAAATATACGGGTCAAATAATTTTTGGAGAAGAACATAAATTCTTTTATTCCAAAATGGTCGGTGACATAGGCATATGCGGACCACCTGATTTGAGATGGATTCGGGCATGTATAAAGTGAGTTACAGGATTTTCGTATCTATTTACCGGACTTTTCTTTCTATTAGATTTTCTTTGAATCGTTAAATTGTCTCTAATTTTATTTTATATATCCTTTGCATTATCGTTTACTTTTTTGTTTATAATATTATCAAAATTTGTTTTGTTATCTCTATTCGACTCGAAAGTCGATATAGAAGATAATTGATTAGTTTCATTTTCATCTACATCATATTCGTTTATTTCAGATTCACTTTTATATATTTCATTTTGTATATGTTCATTTTCAGATTCAGTTTCACTATATTGTCTATCCTTTTGATCATCGAATTTTTCTAAACAAATTAATTTCAATCCATCCTCAACAACTTTTACATACCTGGCATTTATTACTCTATTATTTATCAAAATTCTATAACTATTTTCAGTGTAACCTACTAGGCCGAATCCATCTCAAATCGAACAGCCAGAGTATGCCTACCACACCGATCATTTTGGAATCAAAGTATTGCTGTTCTTGAAAAATGATTCGACACGTATTTTTTCATTTTTCGATTGCACTAAAATGACATCCGGTTGGTAATGTCAACATTTTTTTACAAAATCCTAACTTACAAATTTTATTTTTCAACCCACATAAAACGAAATATTTCAGTGAAATATTTCATGAAATATTTCATGAAATATTTCATGAAACATTGCAAAAACCTTGCTAAAATATAACTTAAAAGGTGTAAAAACCTTTTCACAAATATTTCAAGAAAACATTACCAAAAACTTTTAAAAACATTTCGTAAAAGTTTTAACTTACCACAAATAAAACATTTCAAAAAATCTTTTAAAAAGATTTTTAAAACCATTCCTGAAACCTTTCTAGTAATGATACAACTAAAAAACATGATATATTTCATGAAACATTTTGGAAACGTTTTTGAAAGGTTACTTGAAAAGTTTATTATTCCGACTCATTGACGTGTCAAGTAATGTTTTTAAAACCTTGCAGTAACATTTCGCGAAATGTTACGAGAAAGGTTTTGTAAATATTTCCAACATTATTTTTCGAAAAGTTTTTAAAAGGTTTCAACAACATTTCTCTCTTGGTATTAAATCTGTTTCTAACAATATTGCAGAAACCTTTCTAAAACATTCTCCGAAATCTTTCTAGTAATGATACAGCTAAAAAACATGATATATTTCATAAAACATTTTGGAAACGTTTTTGAAAGGTTACTTGAAAAGTTTATTATTCCGACTCATTGACGTGTCAAGTAATGTTTTTAAAACCTTACAGTAACATTTCGCGAAATGTTACGAGAAAGGTTTTGTAAATATTTCCAATATTATTTTTCGAAAAGTTTCTAAAAGGTTTCAACAACATTACTCTCTTGGTATTAAATCTGTTTGTAACAATATTGCAGAAACCTTCCTAAAACATTCTCCAAAACCTTTCTACTAATGATACAGCGAAAAAACATGATATATTTCATGAAATATTTTGAAAACGTTTTTGGAAGGTTACTCGAAAAGTTTATTATTCCGACTCATGGACGAGTCATGTAATGTTTTTAAAACCTTGCAGTAACATTTCGCGAAATGTTACGAGAAAGGTTTTGTAAATATTTCCAACATTATTTTTCGAAAAGTTTTTAAAAGGTTTCAACAACATTTCTCTCTTGCACTGAGAGAAATGTCATATGAAAATCTTTTAAATATATAACAAAAATTGCTATATTATATAGGAACAGAAGGATATACTCGACATCTAATAATTTTTACTATATATAGCAATTTATGGTAATAAGCTCAATTAAAAAAAAAAATCTTGGTTGTATTCGAACCCTCGACCCTCGGCACGCCAGTCGAGCGCGCTGACCACTTACCCACGGAGACTCTTGAGTGTAAAATTTTGGAACTTATACATTAGTTATCTTCCCTATAACCTCACCGCGATCAGGTGGCGCTGGCGTCTGATAGCACTTTTTACTATATAAGTTAGTAAAACTTGGGATGTATATAATAAATATTATTAAAAAAGATTAAAAATTTTACTATATCTAAATTTTTACAATATAATACAATAATTTCCGCTCAAGTGTATTGGAAAATTTATTTTATAATATAATAATTATTTTTATAAATATAATAATTATTTCTTTATATATAATAAAATACGTCACAAGTCGAGTATATCCTTCCGTTCCTATATAAAATAGCAATTTTTGTTATATATTTAACAAATTTTCCTATGACATTTCTCTCAGTGTGGTATTAAATCTGTTTCTAACAATATTGCAGAAACCTTCCTAAAACATTCTCCGAAATCTTTCTAGTAATGATACAGCTAAAAAACATGATATATTTCATGAAACATTTTGGAAACGTTTTTGAAAGGTTACTTGAAAAGTTTATTATTCCGACTCATTGACGTGTCAAGTAATGTTTTTAAAACCTTGCAGTAACATTTCGCGAAATGTTACGAGAAAGGTTTTGTAAATATTTCAATCATTATTTTTGGAAAACATTTTAAAAAGTTTCAACAACATTTCTGTCTTGGTATTAAATCTGTTTCCAAAAATATTGCAGAAACCTTCCTAAAACGTTCTCCAAAACCTTTCTACTAATGATACAGCGAAAAAACATGATATATTTCATGAAATATTTTGGAAACGTTTTTGAAAGGTTACTTGAAAAGTTTATTATTCCGACTCATGGATGTGTTATGTAATGTTTTTAAAACCTTGCAGTAACATTTTCGCGTAATGTTACGAGAAAGATTTTGTAAATATTTCCAATATTATTTCTCGAAAAGTTTTTAAAAGGTTTTAACCACATTTCTCTCTTGGTATTAAATCTGTTTCTAACAATATTGCAGAAACCTTCCTAAAACATTCTCCGAAACCTTTCTAGTAATGATACAGCTAAAAAACACGACATATTTCATGAAATATTTTGGAATCATTTTTGAAAGGTTACTTGAAAAGTTTATTATTCCAACTCATGGACGTGTCATGTAATATTTTTAAAAGCATGCAGTAACATTTCGCGAAATGTTACGAGAAAGGTTTTGTATATGTTTCCAATATTATTTTTCGAAAAGTTTTTAAAAGGTTTCAACATCATTAGTCTCTCGGTATTAAATCTGTTTCTAACAATATTGCAGAAACCTTCCTAAAACATTCTCCGAAATCTTTCTACTAATGATACAGCGAAAAAACATGATATATTTCATGAAATATTTTGGAAACGTTTTTGAAAGGTTACTTGAAAAGTTTATTATTCCGACTCATTGACGTGTCAAGTAATGTTTTATAACCTCGCAGTAACATTTCAAGAAATGTTGCAAGAAAGGTTTTGTAAATATTTCCAATACTATTTTTCGAAAAGGTTTTAAAAGGTTTCAACAACATTTCTCTCTTGGTATTAAATGTATTTCTAACAATATTACAAAAACCTTCCGAAAATATTCTCCGAAACCTTTCTAGTAATATGTGCAGCTAAAAAACATGATATATTTCATGAAATTTTTGGAAACGTTTTTGAAAGGTTAATTGAGAAGTGCATTATTCCGATTCAAAACAAGTCAAGTAATGTTTTCGAAATCTTGCAGTAACATTTCAAGAAATGTTACGAGAAAGGTTTTGTGAATATTTCCGATATTATTTCTCGAAAATTTCCTAAAATTTTTGAATATTTGTATAGCCTTTTAAAAATATTTCTTTTTTAGATTAAGAAAGCTTTTGAAAACCTATCCCAATAATTTCTTATAAATTTACCATTAGGATACACGTATAAATATAACGTGATATATTTTTGGAAGATTTGTAAGTGCGTGTGAGTGTGTGTGTTTGTATGCCTGTCTGTATGTATGTACACGAGTACAAGGCAAACGAATAAGTGGAACGGTCCAACGGAATCAACGCCAACGAAGTATAGAGGTATAGAAGTATGGAGGTATGCGGACGATACCGCTTACACATCCCACATAAAATGAAATATTTCAGTGAAATATTTGATGAAACATTGCAAAAACCTTGCTAAAATATATCTTAAAAGGTGTAAAAATATTTTCATAAATATTTCAAGAAAACATTACCAAAAACTTTTAAAAACATTTCGTAAAAGTTTTAACTTACCACAAATAAAACATTTCAAAAAATCTTTTAAAAAGATTTTTAAAACCTTTCCCGAAACCTTTCTAGTAATGATACAGCGAAAAAACATGATATATTTCATGAAATATTTTGGAAACGTTTTTGAAAGGTTACTTGAAAAGTTTATTATTCCGACTCATGGACTTGTCATGTAATGTTTTTAAAACCTTGCAGTAACATTTTCGCGTAATGTTACGAGAAAGGTTTCATAAATATTTCCAATATTATTTTTCGAAAGGTTTTTAAAAGGTTTCAAAAACATCTCTCTCTTGGTATTAAATGTATTTCTAACAATATTACAAAAACCTTCCGAAAACATTCTCCCAAACCTTTCTAGTAATATATGCAGCGAAAAAGCATGATATATTTCATGAAATTTTTGGAAACGTTTTTGAAAGGTTAATTGAGATGTGCATTATTCCGATTCAAAACTAGTCAAGTAATGTTTTCGAAACCTTGCAGTAACATTTCAAGAAATGTTACGAGAAAGTTTTTGTAAATATTTCCAATATTATTTCTCGAAAATTACCTAAAATTTTTGAATATTCGTATCGTCTTTTAAAAATATGTCTTTTTTAGATTAAGAAAGCTTTTAAAAACTTATCTCAATAATTTCTTATAAATTTACCATTAGGAGATACGTATAAATATAACGTGATATATTTTTGGAAGATTTGTAAGTGCGTGTGTGGATGTATGTATACGAGTACAAGACAAACGAATGAGTGGAGCGGTCCAACGGAATCAACGCCATCGAAGTATAGAGGTAATAAGTAAGGGCGCCTCTACATGGAGTATGGCGTTCTCGAGAATGGCAGACTGGCATACCTAACTTTGTGAGAGCAACAAAGACAGACAATTTTCAAATGTGCTCTATCCTTCTCAATCTCATGGAGTTAGACTGTCATTCTCGAGATCGCCAGACTCCATGTAGAGGCGCCCTAACTATAGAGTAGAGGAGTCCGCTGAAAATATGTCCGCCGTTGTAGAAAGAGAATGAGAACGAAGAGGTCCTCTCTTTCTCTGTCAGACGCGCATGCATTAATAGAGACAAAGAGGGCCCTCTGATTTTTCTCTCTTTCTATCGAGCGGACGATACCGCTTACACATGTGCCTATGTCTCCCCTCCTCTATACTTATTACCTCTATGCATTGAAGGCATAGAAAGCATGGCATATGGTGTTATTTGTGGACAATCCTTTCCCGCATGGCATGAAAAGTTTTGGTGAAACCTTTTAAGAAATATTTCATGAAAAGCTTGCCACAACCTTGCTGTAATATTACAGAAACCTCTCAAAAATATTTTCAGTGAGATTTCAGGAAACCTTACAGAAACATTTTAGAAGCATTTCAATTAATGTTGAAAGTAGACAATGAAAGTACATTTCATAAAATAATACTGCAAGCTTTTTTAAAGCTTTTATGAAATCTTTCTTACAACGTCTCTGAAAAGAAACGTGTAATATTTCATGAAATATTATGGCAAGGTGTTGAAAAAATTTCTCAAAAAGATGTTTTTATTCCTACAGAACCATTCAAGAAACATTCTTAAAACCTTGCAAAAATATTTTACGAAAGGTTATAAGGAAACCTTTCAAAAACATTTCCGGTATCATTGCCTGAAACGTTTTAGCAAAGTTTGAACAACGTTTTGGAAACGGTATTAATATCGTAAAAACACATTTCAAGAAATGTTACTGCAAGGTTCTACAAAGCTTTCCCAAAATTTTTCGCGCAAACTTTCTATAAAGAAACATTTCATAAATGTAACGAAAAGGTTTCAAAAAGATTTCTTGGAAGGATTATTTTATAAAACTGAAAATGTGAAAAAATATTTACGAAACCTTTCAAAACTATTTCACGAAAAGTTATAAGGAAGCTTTCAAAAACATTTCCTGTATCATTTTCTGAAACGTTGTAGCAAAGTTTTCGGAACGTTTTGGATACTATATTGCCAGCGTGAAAACATATTTCAAGAAATGTTACTGCAAGGTTTAACAAAGCTCTCCCAAAATTTTTCTAGCAAACTTTCTATAAAGAAACATTTCATGAAATGTTACGAAAAGGATTCAAAAAGATTTCTTGGCAGGATTATTTTATGAAACTGAATATAAAAAATATTTCCGAAACCTTGCAAAAATATTTCGTGAAATGTTATAACGAAATCTTTCAAAAACATTTCCGGTAACATTTTCTGAAACGTTTGACCAAGTTTTCGCAACGTATTGGATACGATATTGACATCGTGAAAACACATTTCAAGAAATGTTACTGTAAGGTTTTACAAAGCTTTCCTGAAATTTTTGTCGCAAACTTTCCATAAAGAAACCTTTCATGAGATGTTACGAAAAGGTTTTAAAAAGATTTCTTGAAAGGATTTTTTATGAAACTGAAAATGTAAAAAAATATTTCCGAAACCTTGCAATAATATTTCGCGAAAAGTTATGAGGAAGCTTTCAAGAACATTTTCTGTATCATTTTCTGAAACGTTTTAGAAAACTTTTCGCAACGTTTTCGATACGATATTGATAACGTGAAAACCCAGTTACAAGGAATGTTACCGCAAGGTTTTGCAAAGCTTTCCCGAAGTTATACTCGCAAACTTTCCCTAAAAAACATTTCATAAAATATTACGAAAAGGTTTCAAAAAGATTTCTTGGACGGATTTTTTTATAAAACTGAAAATGTAAAAAAATATTTTTGATACATTGCACAAATATTTCACTAAAAGTTATAAGGAAGCTTTCAAATAACATTTCCTGTATCATTTTCTGAACCGTTTGAGCAAAGTTTTCGCTACTTTTTGGATACGATATTGACATCGTGAAAACGCATTTCAAGAAATATTACTGCAAGGTTTTACAAAGCTTTCCCGTAATTCTTCTCGTGTACTTTCTCTAGAGAAACACTTCATGAAATATTACGAAAAGGTTTCAAAAAGATTTCTAGGAAGGATTATTTTGTGATAATTAAAATGTGAAAAAATATTTCCGAAACCTTTCAAAAATATTTCACGAAAAGTTATAAGGAAGCTTTCAAAAATCTTTCCTGTATCATTTCCTGAAACGTTTTAGCAAAGTTATCGCATCCTTTTTGATTTGTTATTGACACCATGAAAAATATATTACAAGAGATATTAGTTCGAGGTTTTACAAAGCATTCCCGAAATTTTTCTTACAATATTAGGGGAACGTTTTGAAAAGATTTTCTGCAATATTTTTTTTCACATAAACAAAAACAACAAAAAATATTCCTAAAACCTTGTAAAAATATTTTATGAAAGATTATTAAGGTAACCTTTAAAAAAAATTTCTAGTATCATTGCGTAAAATGTTTTTGAAATATTTTCGCATCAATTTAATTCGGTATTGTCGCCATTTCTCCAAAGAGACATAACATTTCATGAAATATTATGGGATCGTTTTGTAAAGATTTTTGGAAAGTTTCTTTAGGTAAAGAAACTATAATAAAATATTCCCCAAAAGCTTGCAAGAACATTTTACGTCATGTTATGAGGAGACTAAAAAAAAATTGAATGTATCATTGCGTTAATAGTTAACGAAATGTCTTAGCAACATTTATCATATGGTATTGACGCCATAAAAAATTTCAAGTCATATCAGGGCCAGGTTTTACAAAGCTTTCAAGAATAGTTTATTACAACCTTTCCACAAAGAAATATATAACATTTTATGAAATATTATGTGAAGGTTTTGAAAAGATTTTGTATCAGGTTTTCTTTTCTCACACGCCCTTCTCTCGTCAATCAAAGGTTTCCTCGATTTTACTAAACTAGAGATTTCAACAGCGCGCGTTGCGCGCCCTAACCGCTAGAAAACGGTTCGACTTCCTGATTTAGACGCATGCGCACTACATGAGCCAATCACATAACGTTTATTTTGGCTTCACAACATCCGGTCATGACTTTTTATATAGGGATATTTCTTAGATTCCAATAAATATTAATTTGATTTAACTAAATATTTAGTTGTGTTTTATTGGTTATCTTATTAGTTCTACTAATTATTTAATCAAATCCAATACTTATTTATTTGATCTTGCAAATATTTTGGCAAATCAAGTGAATGTTTAATTGACAAGAGTACGAATTTAAGGTCATACGAAGTACCGACACGATTCATACCTTACCGACACCTAAACTTGAATTTTTGTATCGTATTTAAACAAAAATTTTAGAAAAAAGCATTCTTTCACGCCCTCCGGTCTTAAAGCCATGTTTAACTCAACCGCAGATCCCTAACTTATCGGTACATAAATATTATGTTTTTTATCACATCTAAACAAAAATTTTAGGAAAAAGCGTTTTTCACACCCACCGAAATGGGATTAAGCATACCCTATTAAATTTCTAAATGATTCCATCCATTAGATTTTCCCAAAAACGTTTTTCAAATTAGTAATTAACTAGAACGAAGCATTAAACATTTCCAAATCCATTTTAGAAAAATCTAATTAATACAATGATTTAAAAATTTAATAGGGCATTTCACTTAATGTTATGTTGGAGAGCATGAAGAACTCTTTTTTTTTTAATTCTTGTTTAAATACGATAAAAGAATTAAAGTTTAGGTGCCGGTAAGGTAGGGATTGTGTCGGTACTTCACATGGCCTTAACAAAAGAATTAGTTGAGTTTATTAAATATCATAGTCGAAAGTACTCAATATGTTGTCTTTTAATCAAATGTTTGCCATTTTTATTCAAGTCTACTCCATACTTAGCTAAAATTAAAATTTTGTACGGTAGAAGCGTTGCGTAGCGTAGTGGTTAGGGCATCAGCCTTGTAATCCGAGGGACTCGAGTTCGATCCCACCTTAGGTCAAAATTTTTTTCTGCGTTTTTTCTGTAAGATAATTTGTAAATGCGAAATTGCGAACGATAATATTATAAATTAATGCAAATATACAATAATTTAATATTAAAAAACATAACTGATATAATAACTATTCAGATATATTAAGTTGCAGGAGTTCAGGAAGGATCATCAACTACAAGGAAAAAACTGGTTTTCAAAATTGTTAAAAAAAATTGTTATAAAATATTATTAAAAAATTTCTAATTCCGATAACTTTTGAAAAATATTTTTTGAAATCTTTTAAAATATTTCAAAAATCTTACTTGATGGTTTTGAGGCCTCTTAGAAACTTCCGTAAAACATTGTTGTATCCTTTCAAAAATATTTCACAGAACTTTTCAGGAAACCTTTCCAAAATCTTTCACAAAATATTTTTAGAAAGGTTTCTAGAAACATTCTAAGAGATAGTTCAAATAACTTTCAAAAAGTTGCAGAAATGTTTCAAAAATATTTCTTAAAATAATTTAAAAAAACCTTTCTGAAATCTATCATAAAACCTTTTTGATGGCTTCTATCGCGGACATAAATAATTTCAGAAACCTTTCTGGAAATATTTCAGAAATATTTAAAAAATATTTTTAGAAAGGTTTCTAAAATGTTTTTGAAACATTTTAAGAGATAGTTCAAATAGTTTCAAAATGTTGCAGAAATGTTTCAAAAACATTTCTTAAAATAATTTTATAAAACCTTTCTGAAATATATCATGAAACCTTTTTGATGGCTTCTATCGCGGACATAAATTATTTCAGAAACCTTTCTGGAAATATTTCAGAAATATTTAGAAAAATATTTTTAGAAAGGTTTCTAAAATGTTTTTGAAACATTTTAAGAGATAGTTCAAATAGTTTCAAAATGTTGCAGAAATGTTTCAAAAACATTTCTTAAAATAATTTTATAAAACCTTTCTGAAATATATCATGAAACCTTTTTGATGGCTTCTATCGCGGACATAACTTATTTCAGAAACCTTTCTGGGAAATATTTTTAAAATGTTTTCATCCTTTCTACGAAACATTTCCGAAACCTTTCAGAAATATTTCGTTTTATGTGGGAAGGTCATTTTCAAAGAGCTGCCAATTTACGAGTTTGTTAAGTTTTTGAGTAAACTATACGCGATCTTACTCAGATTAGCGCCTTCTTTCATGTCCTGCATGACATTTGCATAAAAATAAAAAACTGCATAAATTATACAGCTTTTACTAAAAAATGCACTTTTTGGAAAAATGCATTTATTTCAAAAACCCCATGTTTTTTTTATGAAAATTTAGATGAAGATAGGGGGTGTTAATGCCTACCAAATCGTGGGTGTCGGATATTGTATTTTTGCCCATAGAATGAGAAGAAAAATAAAATAAAATACAATCAAATTTTATTAATTCCACATAAACGGATATTTGTATATACACGGTGACCCATTTTAATCGCTACACCCGGATTTTTCGGATCCTAAGACAGATAGGAAAAAATGATTCAGACAAAAGTTGTAGGGGACGAAGGGGGCCAAACGATGGTCCTAACAGCTTTGACCTTGAACTTGACTTTCAAGGTTATTTCAAGGTCAAGTGGTTTTTTTTTAATAGGAACACCTATTTTTGACCCCGGATTCGGAAAGAGCGGGAAATTTTACGTTCAAAATCATATTGAGACATTTTTTTTCAAGGTCATTTCAAGGTCATTTCAAGGCCAAATGAAGGTCGAACTCCGAAAAATCCATTTTAAGTCGTTTTTTCCATGAGTCACAGGCTTAAGTGGTTCAAACTGATCGTAGGTTTAATAGGGAAACCCATACACCCAAAACTTTCACATCCTAGTAAACAAATATCAAACTTGCACATCCGAACCCCATGCTCTTCATAGCCTCACATGCTAAACTGTTACACCAGACATCCCCCAGTCCCACACATCTCTACCCCATGTCATGTTTGTTTAACGGAAACTTCAAGATCATTAAAGCTTCTGTTGTAAATGTGTCAACCTTACGTTTAGCGCTACCCAGAAACAACGACGTGGACGTAGTAAGGATTGTTTCCTTTGGGGTGCTTGATTAAAGTGAGTCCCCTTGCCTCTCACTGTTCAGGGTGCTTGATTTAAGTGAGTCCCTTCGCCTCTCACTGATCGGGGTGCTTGATTAAAGTGAGTCCCCTTGCCTCTCACTGTTCAGGGTGCTTGATTTAAGTGAGTCCCTTCGCCTCTCACTTATGTGTTTATCTAACCTCGAAGAAAATGTTCGAAATTACGACCATTTGCTTCCAGGCACATAGTCAAATGCCTTTGGAAGTGGCGAACGGTGTTTAGCAAAGTTTGCCTTGGAATGGCAGCGCATGCTCGACGAATTCTGTCCATCATGTCTACTCTTGTGGTGGGCCTTTCCTCAAAAACGGCATTTTTAAATACCCCCATAAGTAAAAATCTGGTGATGTAAGATCTGGTGAGCAAGCAGGCCATTCAACCGGACCACCTCGACCAATCCATCTGTTACCATACTGCTCATTCAAAAAGTCCTGACAATTCGAGCGAAATGTGGTGTTGCGCCGTCCTGCTGGAGCCACATTCTTCGTCGCGTTTCTAAGTCAACATCTTCCATCAATACAGGTAGTTCATCTCTTATTAGCGTTAAGTACGTGTGTTGATTAACATTTTCTTCGAAAAAATAAGGGCCAATCACACATCCATTAATAATCCCACACCATACCATAATACTCCATCGTCTTTGATGGTTTACAGTTCTGACCCAATGAGGATTAACATCAGACCAGTAATGACAATTATGTCTATTCAATTCCCCATCACTTTGAAATTTTGCCTCATCAGAAAAAAGAACAAAATTAAAAAAGTCTGGATCATTTTCTATCATTTGTAAAGCCCATTGGCAAAACACAATACGCTGTTGAAAATGAGCAAACTGTAACTCTTGGACCAGAGTAATATGATACGCATGATATCTAAGCACCTTCATAATTCTTAAAAATGTACTTTTTGGAAGACCGATTTCCCTTTCGATTCGACGAGCGCTTATCTGTGGGTCAAGATGAATTATTGCCAGAATAGTCACAACCCGATTATCATTTTCATCATATTGATGGCGCCTACGTTGACGAACCATGTGTCCACCACGAGCTCTTTGAGTTAAACGTCTGATAGCCATAGCGTCAGGGTGTCGTCTGTCTGGATAGCGTTCAGCATAAATTCTTGCCGCAGCACGATAATTACTTCGGCTTTCTCCTAAAGCCAACATCATGTCAACGATCTCGTTGGGCGGATAGTCAGCCATTTCAGAGCCAGCTATTAATTACTATTAAATTTGAATAGTGAAATGGTATAAAAAATATTAATAATTATAATATTTGCCCGTATACGGTCGCGACCAAAAAAGAAAAATGTTCCTAAATTATGGTAACTTTATCTGACTAAGTGTATTTGCCAAAAGTACTCCGATTGTCACACTTTTGTAATTGTAAGTTTTATAATAAAGTAATAATCATTAAATTATTTCTAATTTGAACTGCACATAATACTAAAACTTGCTTTTATTTTAAATATTGTGAATTATTGCCGTTCAAACTTGAGAAATACTAATATTGATAATGTAATCATTAAAGGCACATTTACAAATAATTTCTGTTCCGTCAAGATTTTTGTACAAAAAAGAAATGTTGTATCTTTATTCTTTTGAAAGTTATGACTTTTCTTTTTAAACAATGACATTTTTTTACAGCTCATATCTTTAATTTACTCATAACTTTCAAAAGAATAAAGATACAACATTTCTTTTTTGTACAAAAATCTTGACGGAACAGAAATTATTTGTAAATGTGCCTTTAATGATTACATTATCAATATTAGTATTTCTCAAGTTTGAACGGCAATAATTCACAATATTTAAAATAAAAGCAAGTTTTAGTATTATGTGCAGTTCAAATTAGAAATAATTTAATGATTATTACTTTATTATAAAACTTACAATTATAAAAGTGTGACAATCGGAGTACTTTTACAAATACACTTAGTCAGATAAAGTTACCATAATTTAGGAACATTTTTCTTTTTTGGTCGCGACCGTATACGGGCAAATATTATAATTATTAATATTTTTTATACCATTTCACTATTCAAATTTAATAGTAATTAATAGCTGGCTCTGAAATGGCTGACTATCCGCCCAACGAGATCGTTGACATGATGTTGGCTTTAGGAGAAAGCCGAAGTAATTATCGTGCTGCGGCAAGAATTTATGCTGAACGCTATCCAGACAGACGACACCCTGACGCTATGGCTATCAGACGTTTAACTCAAAGAGCTCGTGGTGGACACATAGTTCGTCAACGTAGGCGCCATCAATATGATGAAAATGATAATCGGGTTGTGACTATTCTGGCAATAATTCATCTTGACCCACAGATAAGCGCTCGTCGAATCGAAAGGGAAATCGGTCTTCCAAAAAGTACATTTTTAAGAATTATGAAGGTGCTTAGATATCATGCGTATCATATTACTCTGGTCCAAGAGCTACAGTTTGCTCATTTTCAACAGCGTATTGTGTTTTGCCAATGGGCTTTACAAATGATAGAAAATGATCCAGACTTTTTTAATTTTGTTCTTTTTTCTGATGAGGCAAAATTTCAAAGTGATGGGGAATTGAATAGACATAATTGTCATTACTGGTCTGATGTTAATCCTCATTGGGTCAGAACTGTAAACCATCAAAGACGATGGAGTATTATGGTATGGTGTGGGATTATTAATGGATGTGTGATTGGCCCTTATTTTTTCGAAGAAAATGTTAATCAACACACGTACTTAACGCTAATAAGAGATGAACTACCTGTATTGATGGAAGATGTTGACTTAGAAACGCGACGAAGAATGTGGCTCTAGCAGGACGGCGCAACACCACATTTCGCTCGAATTGTCAGGACTTTTTTGAATGAGCAGTATGGTAACAGATGGATTGGTCGAGGTGGTCCGGTTGAATGGCCTGCTTGCTCACCAGATCTTACATCACCAGATTTTTACTTATGGGGGTATTTAAAAAATGCCGTTTTTGAGGAAAGGCCCACCACAAGAGTAGACATGATGGACAGAATTCGTCGAGCATGCGCTGCCATTCCAAGGCAAACTTTGCTAAACACCGTTCGCCACTTCCAAAGGCGTTTGACTATGTGCCTGGAAGCAAATGGTCGTAATTTCGAACATTTTCTTCGAGGTTAGATAAACACATAAGTGAGAGGCGAAGGGACTCACTTAAATCAAGCACCCTGAACAGTGAGAGGCAAGGGGACTCACTTTAATCAAGCACCCCGATCAGTGAGAGGCGAAGGGACTCACTTAAATCAAGCACCCTGAACAGTGAGAGGCAAGGGGACTCACTTTAATCAAGCACCCCAAAGGAAACAATCCTTACTACGTCCACGTCGTTGTTTCTGGGTAGCGCTAAACGTAAGGTTGACACATTTACAACAGAAGCTTTAATGATCTTGAAGTTTCCGTTAAACAAACATCAGACATGGGGTAGAGATGTGTGGGACTGGGGATGTCTGGTGTAACAGTTTAGCATGTGAGGCTATGAAGAGCATGGGGTTCGGATGTGCAAGTTTGATATTTGTTTACTAGGATGTGAAAGTTTTGGGTGTATGGGTTTCCCTATTAAACCTACGATCAGTTTGAACCACTTAAGCCTGTGACTCATGGAAAAAACGACTTAAAATGGATTTTTCGGAGTTCGACCTTCATTTGGCCTTGAAATGACCTTGAAATGACCTTGAAAAAAATGTCTCAATATGATTTTGAACGTAAAATTTCCCGCTCTTTCCGAATCCGAGGTCAAAACTAGGTGTTCCCATTTAAAAAACCAATTGACCTTGAAATAATCTTGAAGGACAAGTTCAAGGTCAAAGCTGTTAGGACCATTGTTTGGCCCTCTTCGTCCCCTACAACTTTTGTCTGAACCATTTTTTCCTATCTATCTTAGGATCCGAAAAATCCGGGTGTAGCGATTAAAATGGGTCACCGTGTGTATATATATATATATATATATATATATATATATATATATATATATATATATATATATATATATATATATATATATATATATATATATATATATATATATATATAATTTAAATGCAGTTATTTTTATTTTTATTTAAACCAATACATATTTTATAACTTTAAGTATACCATATGTTTGCACATTATTGTATATATATACAAGAAAAACATTAAATGTAGAAATTATAATTTTTTTGCAGACGATGGGAATTAATCCCGCGACCCTCGGTACGGCAGACGGACGCTCTAACCACTCACCTATAAAAGACTTACAGTTTGTCTCTTCGAAACTGATACATCAGCCACACTACGATGAACGCGTTATTGCTCTGTTTTATTAATCAGTACATAATTAAGTAACATTATAATCAAATTTAATATCGTTACTTAATTTAAAAATATTATTAATAAATAACAATAATTTTTTCGTCTGAAATAGAGAAAATATGAAAAGGTGTGGATATAAATCCCTACCATACCGACATAGTCATTTTATTTTTATGTACTATAATTTTGCAAACTTTTCTCAAAAGTGAATGTGATTTGCTGTCTTTCAAAATTCATGCAAAAAATACGTCTTGATTAAAAAGGTGTCATTTCATTATTAATTAGATTTTTTTATTTTTAAATTTAAAAATACACATTGCTGATCAATAAATAAGAAAACTTTAAGCTAAAATTAAAAAAAAAAGAAATTAACCACGTATTTTTTCCATGGATTGTGAAAGACAGAAAATCGCATTCATTTAAAAGAAAAGTTTGCAGAATTATAGCAAATAAAAATTAAGTCGGTATGGTAGGGATTTATATACACAACTTTTTCATATACTTACTTTATTTCTGAAGAAAAAAATTATTGTTATTTATAAATAGTATTTTTTAATTAAGTAACTATGTTCAATTTATAATTATAATGTTATTATTATTTATTATATATTAATAATTAAAAGAAATAATAATAACGCATACATCGTAGTATGGTTAACGTATCGGTTTCGAAAAGACAAACAGTAACACTTTTATAGGTGAGTGGTAGAACATCCGACTGCCGTGCCAAAGATCCCCGTTCAATTCCCATCATCTGCAAAAATTTTTTTATTCCTCACTTTAATGTTTTTCTTCTACTTATAGATATGGTTTTTGTATTAGTTTCATTAAGTGATATTTCGTTTCAGCAGTTATTAAAATTACTATTTCAAAAAGTAAAAATTACTTCGAAAATTTTAAAAAGTACTATTTATAATAGTAAAAATTCCACATGACGAATGTGCTCCAGTGCTAATGTTGAAAATAAAATATTTCCCTATAAAAATATTAAATTTTACACAAAAGTTTTTCTTTATAATATAAGTATACATTTTATACCGAAAGAGTGTCTAAATAGATTCATAAAAAAAGTATAAATTAAAAATACTTTTTTATGAAGTTTATAGGATCAGTGCACTTAATACACCGCGGAATTCAAAACACATAAAATAAAGGTTCAAAAAAAAATTTATGGAAATATTTTTTATTATTCATGTAATCAAGATCTACACAACATTATAAACAACTGCCAATTTTTTAGCTCTAGACTTCCTCAAACTTAATTTACTGATTCCTTTAATTAATTTGTAATACCAAAACTTTAATTTATTACACAAAATGTCACAATTCTAATTAAATTTATTTGTGAAGATTAAAAAGTATTAATTTTTAAATTATTTATAAAATATGAATAAAATAACAGGTATACGACTTAATTTTTAAATTATGTAAGTAGGTAAGCTGGACGGGTTCTGGCGCAGTACGCCAGAACCCATCAACGTTCTAGCGCAGTGCGCCAGAACCCGTCCAGCATTTTTGATCGTGATTTTCCACGAGCAAAAATTCACCATCACGCGCGACAATCTCACTGTCGTGCGCACCGACAATTTTTTAAACTGCACGCTCAAAGCGAGAGTGCGCGCAGCGAGAGAGTGCGTATGCAGACTGCGAGAGTGCACGCGTTCGCTCGCAATTTATTTTAATCTTTTATACTTATCGCGTTCGGGTAAAGAATTGGTATTCGTTACTTTTGAGAATACTGTTTCCATTTTGAATCCTCCTTTTTCTCCTGTTTAGAATCAAGAAGAGGAGTATAAGCGCTTGAACTTGTATTTTGACCCATCTTGTTCGACGTCAGGGACACGAATGAAGCATTTACTCCCAATCCATAGACGTCTCGCACGTTTCGTAGAATTTTTTCAGAAGTTTAACGTTATGAAGAGCACAGCTGGTTTTGTAGGCGCCCTCGTGGTTTGGGCAAACTGTTACAAGCTTGATCTTGTCCAACGGTGGAAAACCCATCTCCGTCACATCGTGGACGTTGAATTTGAAACGTTCGAGCCATTTTTTCTTGATGGAGCCCATAACGAGTACCTGAGTAGCATCATGCAGACATTCTCGAAGAACACTTCCGATTTCGGTGTAGGGGCGGTCTCCTGATTTCCAAGAAATACCGTGATAGAACTTCTTCAGCCAAATATTTTCTCCCTTATACTTATCGGTGAGTCGTTTCCAAGGAAAAGGTTCCTTGAATAAAAAGATTAGAGGTTGGGCGTCTTCGTCCAACGGAACTATTGTCAGTTCTTTCAAAACGAAATCATTACCAGGCTGTTTAAAGCCCTGCATATCGACGATGTATTTCATTTTTACATAAGCTTCTTCACGTCACCACTGACGGAACTATACTGAACGATACGGTCGTGCAGAATGAGACAATACGCGGCTGTTCCAGCTGGAAAATTATTTCTCGATTCAAATTCTAAACGCACGTCCACGGGAGCGTTTTTCAAAGATTCGTTTTGTTTGGAACAATCGATCACTAGCAAAGGTAAGTATTTTATAAAATCTACTTTATTCAAAAGAGGTTCAGGATTTTTTTCATAATAAGCACTCTGAAAATTTGCATACATATCATACAGTACAGCGTACTGGTTACGATCTATATCTAAATTTCAATTTCCATACGGATAACATTGCGAATTTAAAAAGAGTGTAACATTACTTACGTGGCAATGATCGAACTGACTCGCGTTTACCTGCCTCCGAGATTTTCTATTCGTTTGTAAAGCGAGAATAATGAAGCGTGGTTTTTCCAACTGATTGGATGTTTTAACAGTCCAAACGTGTTTCGGAGAAGATGGAAGGAGAGGATATTCGTAGAATTCCCAATTGCGGTAGCTCATAACCACAGGTCTGTTTTTCTCGATGTAATTGAATAGAGGAATCTTTCGCTTATCGGAGAGAAATATGTATGGCATCAACCACTCTATCTTCGTGAGCTCAATTTTAAATTCTTCATAAGTATTGTCTGGTCCTGCTGTCTGTATGATGGCATTGATATCATTTCTCGATCTCGTGAGTATGAGTTCGTGTGTAACATTTACTAAAATTTTTCTATAATCTTCTGCAAATCCAAGAATCATGCAGAGAGGTGTAGACAGGTCGAAGTAACCATCATCGTTGGTAAGTTTTTGCGTTTCTTCTACATCGAGCCAGCCAGCGTTCTCGATGATCAATTTTTGACTAGGATTGAGAGAAACCCAACCTTTCATGAGAGTAGTTAACCCTACATTTTTACATTTATCAATTTCAATGGCATTTATCTCGTATCTGATTTCTTCAAACATATGACAGATGGCGTTGTTGACTAACATAGAACGTTCAAGTGGAGTGCCATTCGGCTTAACTAATTTACCACATACATGTATTGAACTTCGTGATGGTAGAAGACATAAATCCTGATGTTGAATGGCGATGCGAATTTCATCGCTGTTTCCAAACGATGACGTGGTGTAGGGTTGATGTGCATGAAGTTCGTAGTGAGTCACTGATTCATCAAATGTTACAGGTGACTGAATGTTTAGAATTTCTTCCATCTTTTTGTAGGCAACAGAAAAAAATACAGGTTATTTTCCACCAGCGACGATTCTTAGACCGAGACTTCTCAGGAACTGAATGTTTTGTCGTGTTAGCGCTCTGCTTGCTCGCGGACGGCTGATGGTCTATCGACATGTTGACTTCTTTATATAGCCCCTACCGACCTTGCTATTGTAAACGATCCCCATCACACTTGCTTAATGTGAAGTCTGATTGTGATTACTTCTCCTCGAAAATTAACTAATCATCCGTCTTGATCGACTATGCGTATTTGTAAGTGATCTATGGTTTTAACTGTAACTGGAAGGTAAATGACCTGTGAGGGTACTTCAATGACCTTATATCCTGGCGGTACTGCTGGAAAGAATTCGTGTATCGTATGAACCTTAGAGCCGTTTATAAATGCGCCTGAAGTTATATTACACTCGACTCGCAACGCGTTGATCTTGAGGATAGTTACAGGCAAATCTGAATTATGTATTAAATTAGCTTCTAGAATGCGTTTGGTGAAGCCAAGTAGTTGACCAATAGAATCTTGAGGACGAAAATCAATAGGTTGACTACACTTAATGACACTGCGAAGTGTATTATTGTTTGGCTTCAGACTCAATGAAATACCTTTGGGTGTTAAAGTTTCACGGAGAAAGTTTGCTATATCCTCTATCTCGTAACTACCAGTTGGTAAAAATAACTCTTCTTTACCCACGTAAAACTTATTATTGCCTGTATCGATATTTGGTATAGAATTGAAGGTTAAAAGTTCAACTAAACCGAAAACGTAATTTTTGTTTTCTGAAAGTTTAATAGGTGGAAAATACTGTACTTCGAGAACTGATGAATTACCGGAGATACTTAACGTCAATGTATTCTCCATGACTACTCAATGTAGAATGATTAAATTATCATTGCGCTAGCCTTTATATAGCCTGACCGAGCTTATTACATAAGAACTTGAGACAAAGGTGACCACAGTTGAATGTATTGTAATCTTGATATCTCTCATGATTATATTTAATCTCATTTACACGTAGATATAGCATTAAGTCAATAGGTGGTTGAAGATCTCCAAACTATCAAAGTAAAGTACATTCTCATCACGTTTGCGATATGCTACCCAATGTGTTCCAGGCCCATCTTTATCATCTAAATTTACAATGGTTGATTCCCGATTATGAGGTCCGCTTGCAGGTAAAGCATTTCGCATAAAGACTCCGCGAAAATATGGGATTTTTAGAATTTTAGCATACTTAATTAGATCGAGATCTGTGAGAGCCCTCTGTGGTAATCTCACTTCAGGGTTCTTTTTTTTTTTCTTCAGCCTGAATTTTTTTTGTTACCACCTATACGAAGACCTGCACCTGTTTTATACGGTTTCAGAAAGAGACCCTTTCCCAATGCTATTTCTTCCATTTTCATGTTATGCCTCTGATTCTCTTCTAATTGCTTTTTAGTTGTACTCGCATCATTAACCGTTTTTGCTATGCCAGCAGCACCACCAGCCACTGCCCCAACAGCACTCAGGTCAGCAAATATTGGCACAAGAAACGGTAGAAAACCACCTACTTTTGAGGGTACCGGTAAAACGCGTGGAATAATAATTTTACTTTTTCCACCTGCTTTCTTGACAGCAGAACGAGCACCTTTCAAAGCAGAGAGAATCACCTTACGAGCGGAGTTACTTTTAACCATTGATTTTGAAGCAGCTTTTATTATCTTGTTTAACCGTGTTGACTGCTTTCTCTTTACACCCATTCCGAGTTTTGATTTGGCTTTCATAATATTTGTTATTGTATAAGCAGCTACTTTCTCGCCAATACTTGAATCTTTAGCCTTAACTCTCTGCCACGCCTTATCTGCTAAAACTCTATTCGCGTTGTTTCTAGACTCAATGTTTTCTCTGTTCTGAGAATAAGTTATGTCGTGCTCTTGACAAGCTCTATCAAGTAGATTGATACCTTTATCACCTCGAGCTAAACGTTTTGCTAACTTAGTACCTGGTCCGCAGTACCGATATCCTGGTAAATGAAGTTCTATTGGAAGACTGTTGAGAATTTTATTGATTAAACCGCGACCTCGACGTCGTCTGTATACGATCATCACACCACGAAGGTTCGATGAAGACTGAGCCCCGCGAGTATAAAAGCGCTCTATTTATAGTTGAACGATCAGTTGCGATCGAGACCTGTACACATGAATTTCAAGGAACACTCTGTTCAACTCCCAGTATTTAATTTCGATAATATCGTGGAGCAAGAAAAAAAGACAAAGCGACATGGAGACTTACTTCCAAACAGTATTAGAGCTATATTTTGTGGGCCGTCAAATTGGGGAAAAACCAATAGTTTGCTTGCACTTATTACACATCCCAATGGTGTTCGATTTGAGAATATACATATTCAAAAATATTCAAAATCTTTGAATCAACCAAAATATAAATTTCTTCAGAAACTTATAGAACCATTAGAGGGCGTGCAGTATTTCCCCTACAGCGAACACGATGAGGTTATAGCTCCTGAAAATGCTCTTCCAAACTCAATCATAATATTCGACGACATAGCTTGTGAGAAACAAAACCATGTTAAAGCATTTTTCTGCATGGGTAGACATAAAAATTGTAGATTGTTTTTATCTTTGTCAGTCATATGCTCACATTTCAAAGCATCTCTTCAGGGATAATGTAAATCTTTTGGTAATTTTTCGGCAAGATGATGTTAATTTAAAACAACTGTATGAAGATCATGTTAATTCTGATATGACTTATACATAGTTTAAAGATTTATGTGTTAAATGTTGGAGAGATGAGAAATATGGATTTCTAATGATTGACAAGGATAGCCCAATCAATGGAGGAAGATATCGTAAGGGCTTTGATTGTTTTGCTATAAATATGGGAGGCACTTAGTCTTTCATTCACAGTCTACAACTGAACGTTGAAGCGTCAACATGGCAGAATTCAGTCGAAGAAAGGATATACTTCATGAGCTTGTAAAAGCTCGCATTGCAGTCAAACACAAATATAATTTGTTGAAGTATGGAAAAGATACTTTTGAGAAAGCAACGGAAGATACTTTCAAACCCATTGTTGATCCTCTTCAGAAACTTGTTGAAACGTCGAAAAACCATATTCAATCGGAAAAAGATGTGACGAATCAGAAAACCAATGATACTTTAGACATTAGTTATATTCCTGATAATACTCTCGATAAGACATAGGGTAATGATACGTTAAATAATACTATTAAAAATATCAAAATAGATAGCTCATTTGAAACCGCAGATAGTGAAATCGAAGAAGGGGGTAATTTATTAGATAATAAATACATACGCATGCTTAGTCAGAAAAATAGTAAGTATCTTGATAAAATTTATGGAGTACGCAAAGAACATGGTCAAATGATAATCGGCAATACGCCGATATACTTTGATAGTGATTACGTTAGAGTAGAAGATGAGAAGTATCCAAAGACTCGAGGACTTTTGGAGTTATTAATCACAAAAAATCCTGAGCGAAAGTATGTGAGTACACATGACTTAGAAAACTATCGCAGTATTCTTGAGACAACTAATGCTCACAAAAAGAGATACAGAGGTGATGAATCTATTCGTAAACACAACAGTAAGAAATATGATGAAATTATTGTTCCTCTTTTCTTTAATGAATCTAAAAAGCGTAAGATGACCCCTGATAAAAAGAGTGGTTTTGGTGTCTTGCCTAGACATAAAATTGCGCGAAAAAATTCAATGTTAGATTATGTGTACTGGGATGATCCAAATGAACTTGTGGATCGTCTTCGTTTACTAATAGCTGAGAGATCAGTTGGAAATTAGAGTCATACCAATGAAATCCATTCCATCATCGAAGAGCTTCGCGAGGCTGGGTATATATACTGAGGTGAAATTAATGCAATGTTCAGTATCAAGATGAGTGTCGACGTGTTCGGACGAAATCTGAAAGAAAGAGAGGGCATTAGAGGTCCTCCAGGAGTGGGATATAAAATCACATCCGATGGGCAGTTTGATCTTGAAAATAAGAGATTATGCAATGTAGGAACACCCAATGATCTATACGATGCAGTCAATGTGCAATCATTACAGCGTATAGTGGAGGGAGAAGTTGAGAAAGTCATGAATGTTATATATGGGTTGAGAAATGATTTCAATAATTTACATGATATAGTGGAAGCTCATCGAGATGAATTAGATAAAAAAATTGCTAGTCTCGAGAGAGAAATGGAGAGTATAAAAGAGATGATACTTCAGTTATCACAGAACAGTAATTCGATAGATACCAAAGAGTCAACATCGAAGTATGGATCATCAAAAGAAAGTAGTAGTAGAAGAGTTGTATAAACCTGCTCGAAGAAACTATCAACGCCGTAAGTTTGATATGCGAGGCATAGATGAAACTTGGCAAGCTGATTTAGTTGAAATGCAGCCTTACGCTAGAGAGAATAACGACTACAGATATATGCTCACTGTAATAGATGTATTTTCTAGGTATGCTTGGGCTGTACCGGTTAAGAGAAAATCCGCAGACAACGTTACAGCAGCGATGAAATTAGTTCTGTCTCAAGGTCGAGCACCAAAAAATTTACAGACAGATAGAGGTAAAGAATTTTACAACTCAAGCTTTCCGAATTTGATGAAGCGGTATAAAATTAACCTGTACTCCACATACAGCAACTTAAAAGCATCTATTTGTGAGAGATTCAATCGAACGTTGAAAAACAAGATGTGGATGCAATTTAGTTTGCGTGGAAATTTTAAGTGGCTTACCACCTTACCTGATTTGATTACTGCTTACAATAATAGGAAACACAGAACTATACAGATGAAACCAAAAGATGTTACAACAGTTAACGAAGCGCAGGTTCTAACACAATATTCCAGTAAATCTCAACCTGTAAAAAAACAAAAATTTTAAGTTAATGATAGAGTACGCATAAGTAGATTAAAGCAAGTATTTGAGAAAGGATATACGCCTAATTGGTCGACTGAGATATTTACAATAGTTAAAGTATCAAAAACAAATCCGGTTACTTACCATTTAAAAGATTATCAAAATCATCCGGTTTCAGGTTGCTTCTATGAACAAGAACTATTAAAAGTAAAATATCCAGATATTTATCTGGTAGAAAAAGTGATCAAGAAACGTGGCAATCAAGTTTACGTAAAATGGCTTGGTTTCGACAGTTCTCACAACAGTTGGATAAATAAGAAAAATATGTAATTTGTTTAATAATTAAATAAAGAGAAAGTGGTGAGAGCCCCAACCTACGCTCTCTACCTGTGAGGAACAACCAAACATTTTTCCCCTCCGTAAACTTTCTCTTTATTATTTTTTTTATTAAATTTATTTTATAAGCGTATTAATTTACATTACAAAATTATTAATTAAATTACAATATTAATAATTTATTTATACATTTAATCTTTACGAAATTCAAAATTTTGTTCACCTTGATACAATAAAAATAATTTATACTTATTAGTCCTTTCGGCAAGTTCATCGAACAAATTCCCATTCTCCTCGAGGGCCTTAGAAACTCGATTGGGGAGAAAGACTTCATAATCTCGTACATGTTAACTCCTCGAATTTCATATATAAGACTATCTGTGTCAGTGTAGAGAAGTTTGCTATTTTTACCCACTCGTTGTCTCATATACGAATAATGAAAATCATAAATGAGAGTCTTAGAGATATCGAGAACGCTAAGACCGACATAAATCGGCTTTCTGATTGTAATCTCAGTTCGAGCGAGTTGTATGGCAACGAAGTTTTCATCAAAGATTGAGCGGCTATGGAAATTAGGTTTAGCGATCAATACCTCTGCCCCGTAGCAGCCAGTCCACTTGTTGACGAGTTTCACATCTACTCGTTTTCGCTCATTTTCCATTGTCTTACTATACACCGCATTAATCAGAAGTTTGAAGAAGAATTTTTCAAACTCATTTTTCGCCTGTTTTCTTTTCTCCGTGTTTAATTCGACATAAGGCTTGAGCCATGGACTCTGTTTGAATTCGAGTGCTCTATGAACTTTCTCTAACACTAATCCATGTTGAGAGCTTGTTTCAGGGCACGATAATGAATAATATACCTCTTTTTGTTGAATAAAGTAATCAGCAGCTTCTTTTGACGAGAACCAGGCGGAGCCATATGTTCAGGACACAGAGGCAGGTCTTTATGATCATCGTGAAGACTTACCGAATATTCCAAATCCACCTCCAAGATATAACCGATAGGATCATCATCTGGAATCTCAAAGAAATTTGGTTCGTTTACATTTTTCACCCAGCGAAAACCTCCTTCTGGTAGGTATTGCGTCATAGCCCATCCGTACAGGTTATTAGCATCGTCGTACATTAAATATTTTTCCTCTTCGTCTGGATTATAACCATCAGACATAAATGTGTTGTTTGCCTTAGCGTAGCGGTTGGAACATTGGCTGACTCCACCTCTGATTCCCCTCTCAATAAACACCAGCATGTCTATATCCGTGAGTAGCTGGAGCTCGACTTGTGTGCACTTCAACATGGCATCCCACGTTAATCCTGGAGTAGTGTAGTAATGCGCAGGATCCAAGCCATAAGCCTCGACGCACGTTGTTCGAAAATTCTCAAAGACGTCTGCTAATAGAAGCACATCTGTTTTCAGATAAATGTCAGAATACTCACCAAGCGTTCGGATATTGAAGGCAACTCTTTTTCCTCCAATTTTTCGAGTGATGAAACGTAATCATACGGGAAAACGCCTTTTCTCAGCAACAACTTTATTTGTTCTTCTGTATATCCATCTTCCATAAAGACGCTGCTGGCAATATTTTTCTCATCCAAATACGACGTCAATTTCTCCAAGGATGATGCCATGAACCTAAAGGAATCTATAAATCTAAAATTGAAATCAGTACCTTCAATATATTTCGAAAACGATATGTAACGCTCTTTGTTCTCAGCAATAAGTTGCACATGCCCTTTGAAGATAGTATCACTAGCAAGTTCCTTGATGATGAAGTGGGAGTCGTACCCAGTAAGATTGTGGAAGACAACTGGAATGAACCTTGCATCTTTATAGTTGATATTACATCCTTCATGAGCAGCACCTCTATATCTGAAATCATAAACAATATTATAAATTAAATAAATGTTTTAATAGTTTATTAAATAATTAATAAATAAAATACTTACATTCCAGTGATATGGCAGTGGTCTCTCACTTTCTTGTCCGTGGGTAAAAACGCTTTACCACAAATATGACATGACTTAGCTTCATCAAAGTTTCTATTCTCTTGATTACTTAAATTCATCGATTGAGGTGCATTATACAGTTTATTTATATGATCAGCGAGTTCCCAAAGTTTGTATACAAACCACTCGGCAGGAGTCATTTCGCCGGCTTTTTCCAGTCGATAACTGTGGTAGCCAGACAGTCTGTCATCGAAACTACACTTCAAATAGTATCCAATGCTGTAAGCCTCATGTTCTTGAAATGCATGCAATGATTCATCATTCATAGGCTTTAATAAACATTTAAAGTCTGCGTAAATAACATAAGGTACTTTGATCTGTCGCTTAAAATTTTTAAATGAAAGAACATTATTCTGCGGTATGGATAATTTAATTTTACATTTATTAAGTTGAGTGCAGTCGATTTCATGCCTCAATAACTTCTCATTTGTTTAAAAAAAATGTAAACATCGATCACAGATGAAACACTGTTGATTGACGGATGTTAACTGACTTCTCACCAAGCGCGATAAGTTTTTTATCCAAACATAGTGAAATTTTGGAGCTGAAGTGTTTTCATTGCTAACCGCCTTATTTTCTTCATCATTCTCATCTATGTAATAGTCTTGTACAAGAAGTAAATTAACATACATAGTTTTCTTTAATGATGTTACATAACACGGATTAACCCGAAATTTACTGTTACACATATTTAAAATATAAACATTAACAGAAACATGATTTTTTTTTTCAAATTTACTTATTTGTTTTAGTGTAACAGGAAACTCTACTCCATCAAAGTGAAGTTCGTTTTCGAATTTTTTATACAGACTAACTCGCTCTGAATCACGTTTTTGAGGATGTAGTGCAGCTAATATAGACCACTTAAAGCATTGATTATCTTTGTTTTGACCATTTATACACGCCTTTTTTATAAGTATTTCTTTAGGTAGTGGTATATAAGAACTACTCTTCATCGGCTCAAACTTATTAATATTTATCGTGAGACTTAAAATCTGACGTAAACTCCATTCCGAATCTCTTTCCGCGAATTCCTCCATCTCTCGCTGAATAACTTGCTCAATATTAAGTTCAAAACATTCCTTTAAGTCCGTAATTTTGTAAATAGGTACATTCTCTGTGTTAAAGTATTTTACTTCAGCACTTATCGAGTCACTTTTCTGTATCACATATTTCGCAGCAAGTTCAGCATTCACTTTGAGCGCGTTATACTCCTTGAGGGATGATTCAATCTTCGACTTGAACACAGCTTGAGCATCCTTCATGAATGAGACGATGTCCAAATGCCCCAGGTTTGTTATCACACCGGATTTTATTCTTCTCTCAAACGCTGAAAACACATCATCCCATTTCACACTAGTTTCACTCACTGCTGATGGATTTTGTCTTAATTCACCACCTGTCTTAAGAAACTCTCGCAACTTATTTTGAATATAGAGCAAGTGTGTCATAAAAGTTTGACTCTTCTTCTTCTGAGCTCTAGTCAGCGTTCCTGAAAATATTATCTTCTGCAGCTCTTCAATAAGGCCGATGCACATATCGAACCACAGCTGTATATCACTAGAGACCGCAATACCATTCTTTGCATATTCTAAAGATTTCCATAAACACTTTATATTCTCACCGAAAATGTTTAGTTGCGCCATCCTTTCTGATTGAAATCATCGCTTGAAATAATGTAGCTCTACGATAACTTTGAAGTCCCAAATTATGGCTAGCTGAAAAGATGATCTTCTTATACGCTGATCTCTCTCAATAGTAGGTTGTTCTCACTCGATGCGTCTCGCTGGAATGATCAATCATGTGATCGCAGCTTCCTTATATCCCCATCCTAGTGGTGGGGAAAGGTGGTGATAGTGGTGGGAGTATTCCAACAACTTTAAGATGTAAAGAAAACTTCTAGAAGCATATTGACCAGTTAGTGTATGACTTCTCTTTAATTAACTCATTGCAGTCAAATGTAAACATAATTTAAAAAAAAGAGAGAGAGAAAATGGTAGGAGCCCCAACCACCGCTTCCGACCTGTGAGGAACATCCACCGACTATCTCGAAAATTTTTCTCTCCATTGTTTTCTCTCTTTTTTTTTATTTTTTTTTTATTTTATTTTTGATTACTTTCCCTAATCTTATTTCTCAAAATAATAATATTCTTCACGATTTGCAATAATATTGTCATCCTAAAGTGTAAGTGGCTTACTATACCCTCGCGGATGCTCGAGGAGCCATTTGCGGAAAGCCATAACCTAGGTCCTCCTGGTGCTTGGCCGGATGAGTGAATGAGGCCAAGCGGGCACAGCAGGGAATTTTCAGAGAGGGGAGAGAACCTTCCAGAATAGCAGCGGTGGTGGTAAATCAAGGAGTGGGGGAAGCAGCTACGGCTATAAGAAGCGGTGCAGCAGAGACAGCAGCACAGTCGACCTCTTCGTTGTCAGCCAGCAGCAAGTCCTGGACACCTCAGCCAAGAACTCCTACCCGGTGGACGGCTCTCTCTCTGCAGATCCTCCTGGTGCTTGGCCGGATGAGTGAATGAGGCCAAGCGGGCACAGCAGCTCCTCTTATAGCCCTCTCCGAGCTCGAGAATTTTCAGAGAGGGGAGAGAACCTTCCAGAATAGCAGCAGTGGTGGTAAATCAAGGAGTGGGGAAAGCAGCTACGCCTATAAGAAGCGGTGCAGCAGAGACAGCGGCACAGTCGACCTCTTCGTTGTCAGCCAGCAGCAAGTCCTGGACACCTCAGCCAAGAACTCCTACCCGGTGGACGGCTCTCTCTCTGCAGATTCTCCTGGTGCTTGGCCGGATGAGTGAATGAGGCCAAGCGGGCACAGCAGCTCCTCTTATAGCCCTCTCCCAGCTCGAGAATTTTCAGAGAGGGGAGAGAACCTTCTAGAACCGCAGCGGTGGTGGTACATCAAGGAGTGGGGGAGCAGCCACGGCTATAAGAAGAGACGCAGCAGAGACAGCGGTACAGTCGACAGATTCTCGAGTTGGTGTCAACTACAGAGAGAGAGGGAGAGAGAGAGAGAGAGAAGCACTCACCAAGAAAATGGAAATCGTCGTAGATGTACAGGGATTTCGAAGATCTTCGAATTTATTTGTTGCGAAAGAGCTTGGCATCCTCGAGGTCGCCGATAATAAAATTCCATCGGTATACTATTTCCAACTACCTTGCAGATGGAATAAACTTTTAAAAGAAGAGCAATCGGTCAATGAATGGCTAGAAAATAAGTTTCATGGAATACCGTGGAATTCAGGAATGTACCCTTACAGCAGCCTAACGACTATTTTACAATATAAGTTGAAAAACGCTAAGGTTATCTATGTTAAATGGTATGAAAAGAAAAAATGGCTTCAAGAAATAATACCTGGAAAGTAAGTTATCGTAAAATAAATTTATTATATATTTTTTTTTCCATAAATTCACTTTTAAATACTTATATATTTAGGTTTATCTCCAACATAGAGGAGCTTGGCTGTCCATCACTCAAAAAACTTAAGAAAGAAGAAACGTTTAAGTGCCCTAAACATCCTTTATGTGAAAAACCAGTGTGTGCAGTAAAAAATGCTGATGGTTTGAGGTGGTGGCTGCTCGAAAATGTCCTAGACTATTTGCCAAATGTATCTTGGGAGAATATAAACGCTTGCAGTCATGATGAGGAGTATTGTAGAGGTTTGGTATCACTACCTCGCACAGAAAGTAGCAGAGAACTCACCACTGAGCTCTTACACTCCATGTATAAAAAGATTAATAATTTTAATGTAAGATAATTTAATAATATATTTATGTACTTTGTAAATAAAATAAAAAACTATTAAAAGAGGGAGAAAATATGGAGGGGAAAAATGTATTTTGTATAAAAAGTATGGATGTTCCTCACAGGTAGAGAGCGTCGGTTGGGGCTCTCACCATTTCCTCTCTCTTTTTTTTAAATTAATATACACAGCCAGGCGTATACATATGCACACCCAGACGTACACATGTGCAGACACACGTATTCATCTATCCATCGACATTCCACACACCCGCACGTATTCATCTATCCAACCATCCGTATACAAGCATTCATTCGCATACGCATTCATACGCTTACGCACACACACTCTTAATTATATTACTTTCATTCGTACATGCTTCTATTTTACACGCATACTCATTTATATTACATATATTCTTACACGCATACGCATTCATATTACATACATCACACGCTTACGCACACACGACACACACACGACACACACACACACACGACACACACACACACACACACACACACAAACACACACGACACACACACACTAATTTATTATAAAGCAAACATTTATATACATACACTCTTTAACCATTTATTCTGACATATACATCCACACATTTTATTAATAATAAACATTTCTTTTTAACCATTCATTCTTATATTTTTATTCGAATCACTCATTCTTTATATTTTTATATGCATTCATACACATTTTTATTATAAATAAAGATTCATTCAACCATTCATTCTTACATTTATTTCATGCATTCAATCAAACATTCTTTCAATCATTTATTCTTATATTTTTCATTTAAAATAAACATTCATAAATCCATATTCATTCACACTATTTTTTTTTTTATTTTAAAATAAAATACAAAAGTTATTACAAATTTAAAATTTTATTACAAAAACATATAAATTGAAAAAACATTATAAATTGAAATTTTATTATAAAATATATAATTACAAAACATTGCTTACAAAAATATCTAGGAAAACATTAAATTATAAACTAAACTAAAATAATTAATATTAATATTAATTTAATTAAAAAGAAATATAATTAAATTTCGAGGATCGGCATGCGGGGAGTAGCGGTAGGTACCCTCATGGGACTTGTAGGCTTCCGAATCCATGGTGCACGATACTCGGCCATAATATAACCCTTTACTTTTCTTCTTCTTTTTCCACCTTCATTATGACGCCGTTCTTCTCCCATTAGGTCGAGATGGGGCATGTCATATAAACTTCTTCGTGGTGCTGATAGAAGCAGCAGCTCCATCAATTCTGGCCCAAGAACCTTGCTTACGGGAGGTAGCGGTGGTGGAGATTTAATAAGCGCGAGTGGTAGTCTGGCATCTACACGCCGCTCTTGCTTTTCGTCCGCTGAAGATGGAGTTGAAGGAGGGCTTGGAGGCGTCGGTGGTGACAACTCCTGTCCTATCGTTGATGGCGGTCTATGCACACACGTTGGAGTGACGAGTACGGGTAAACGCATCAATGTTTCCTGAAAGAAGAATAAAAAATAATTAGTTATAAAGTGCAAAAAGGTAAGTTTTAAAATAACGGATAAAATGTAACTACCTGCGCACCTTCAACCTCTTACTAGGTGGCGATGGGGGGAGCGGAGATATCAGCTGAGGCGGTAATTTAGCCAGCGCTGAAACATTTATTTCCTCACGCCCTAGCGAGAAAATTGTATGTAATCTCTGAAATTAAAAAAATTAAATTAGAACTGTAATAATATAATTTGAAAATTTTAGTAATTTAAAGAAATAACAAAAAGTCAAATTAAAATTTAATTTCTTAAAGAAGCAACTGTTTAATTAAATATTTAACATAAATTTGATTAATAAATAAAGAAAAGAAAATAATGTAAAATATCTCATTTAAAGAATTACTTAAAAAAATTCATAAGCCTAATCTTTACCTTTCTATTCAGAGATGGCGGTGAGGGTGGTCGGCAAGATGACAGTGGTGGTGGGCCGATCGGGAGCGGAATCATTGCCACCGATGAGATCGGCTGCAGCGGTGAGTACGGTGGCGGTGGACCTAGTGGCAGCGACGGGCACGATGGCGGCGGACCTGGAGGCAGCGGCCGGCACGATGGCGGTAACGAGGTAGGTAGCGGTGGAAGCGACGCCTGTGAAGATGACAGGAGGACCATCGACGGCTCTGTTTCCTATAAAGGTAAGTGTATATGTAAGTATATAGGTAAGTATATAGGTAAGTATATAGGTAAGTATATAGATAGGTAGATATATAGTAGGAAAAGAAGAAACTTACCATCAATTCCAGTGATGAGGGCGATGGGAGCAACATCGGCGGCGAGGCAGGTAGTGGTAACGGAGACGGTGAATGGGGTAGCCATGGGTAGGATGATACTATCCCCTCCTCCGTTTCCTATAATTTTTTAAACAATATTAGAATGTGTGTGTGTGTGGGGGGGGGGGGGGGGGTGTAACTTAAGAAAAACTTACCATTAGGACAGGCGCGTTGGACATGTATACATCATCCTCAAAGACTGGAGGTGGAGGTGTAGACACGGACAACTCCTCGCAAAAGGATTCAAAATAATCCTTCATTGTACCAGTGGAGGGTTGCTCCGGCGGTGGAGTCATCGGCAACGTCGACATCGCTGTTTCCATCATCGCAGTTTCCACCTCCATCTTCCGCAGCTCTGCGAACCAGTCCTCGACGTCGTCCTGACTAATAATCGCCGCCTCCGCGAGAAGTTCGTTCAACAGCTCCTCCGGCGTCTTCTCCAGGTCTTCGTCCTCCACTTCCATCACTTCCACGGATAGCAGCTCCTTCATTAACTCATCAGGGTACATCTTTCACTCAAACAGAGAAAGCGCGAATGACTGACGATCCTTCGCTGCGTCTCGCTTTTATAAGCTGAGGTCGCAGGATACTGAAGGTTCGCGAAAAACCCTTCGCGAACAATATATCGATTCAATCGGTAATGCTCGCGAAACTTCCCCGCGACTTCTGCTTATGAATGCTGGTGGGGAAGGAGGGGGAGGCACTCATCGAAGGACCGAGAATAAGAATGAACAAAATAAATAGAAATATTTTTTACAGTAGAATCAAATAGAAACTTTTACTTGCGCTTAACAATATTTTAGAACAATCTAGATTAATACAACTTTCCATATTATTGCTATTTTCATGAAAGTTCAATTAGTCTCGAATGTTCTAAAAGATTGTTTATCGTAAATAAAAGTTTCTAGTTGATTCTGCTGTAAAAAATATTTCTATTTATTTAGCGTATTCCTATTTTCTACTACAAAATATGTTATGTTATAATATTTTTTTCTTAGTAGAAAGAATAAGAATGTACAAAATAAATAGAAATATGTTTTACAGCTGAATCAACTAAAAACTTTTACTAGCAATAAACAATATTTTAGAACATTCGAGACTAAATGAACTTTCATGAAAATAGCAATAATATGGAAAGTTGTATTAATCTAGAATTTTCTAAAATATTGTTTATCGCAAGTAGAAGTTTCTAGATGATTCTGCTGTAAAAAAAATTTCTATTTATTTAGCGTATTCCAATTATCTACTACAAAATATTTTATGTTATAATATTTTTTTCTTAGTAGAAAGAATAAGAATGTACAAAATAAATAGAAATGTTTTTTTACAGCAGAATCAACTAGAAACTTTTACTTACGATAAACAATATTTTAGAACATTCGAGACTAATTGAACTTTCATGAAAATAGCAATAATATGGAAAGTTGTATTAATCTAGAATGTTCTAAAATTTTGTTTATCGCAAGTAAAAGTTTCTAGTTGATTCTGCTGTAAAAAAACATTTCTATTTATTTTGTACATTCTTATTCTTTCTACTAAGAAAAAAATATTATAACATATATTTTGTAGTAGAAAATTGGAATACGCTAAATAAATAGAATCATTTAGAAACTTTTACTTGCGATGAACAAAAATTTAGAACATTCGAGACTAAATGAACTTTCATAAAAATAGCAATAATATGGAAAGTTGTATTAATCTAGAATGTTCTAAAATATTGTTTATCCCAAGTAAAAGTTTCTAGATGATTCTGCTGTAAAAAAAATATTTCGAAAACTACAACCTTGTTATGATAAATTATCCTCGTTGATAATTCCGTTGTTGCTCTCTCGCTGATAGTTCCATTGTTGTCCTCTTGGTCATCATTTTCCTCGGGGCTGCTATTATTCATACACACCCACGTACACAATCACTAGCTCCGAAAACACCACAAAAACCCTATAAAAACACGAACATCTACTCAATCTCCCCGGCGAGAGACCAGAAAACGCGCACAACAATACTGCAAAAGTGCAGTACACACAAACACACGCAACGACGGTACCGTGTAAAAAGCCGGGCAAGCTGTTTTGACAGCTACGGCGAGCACGTGCTCCGCGGCCGTCCCGCGTTACACTCTTGCCCTTCGCGCAGGCGCAGGCTCTCTCTCTCTCTCTCTCTCTCTCTCTCTCTCTCTCTCTCTCTCTCTCTCTCTCTCTCTCTCTCTCTCTTCCTCTCTCTCTCTCTCTCTCGCTGCACACGCGGCCCGCTGTCGCTGCGCGCGCTCTCGCTTTGAGCGTGCAGTTTAAAAAATTGTCGGTGCGCACGACAGTGAGATTGTCGCGCGTGATGGTGAATTTTTGCTAGTGGAAAATCACGATCAAAAATGCTGGACGGGTTCTAGCGCAGTGCGCTTTACCTACTTATGTATAAAAAATGAATAAAACAATTGATTATAATATTAAATACAGAACCTTTTAAAATTATTAAATAACCTTTACTTAAAATTATAGTTTCCTGCTGAAATTTTACACATATATGAGTAATTCAGCGGTACTTTTCAATTTCGAGTTACTCTTTGAAATCTTTAGATATACTCACTACATGGAATTCTGTGCAGGTTACAGTTTTTAAATGGGGTTAGAAGAACATCATCTTGGTACCAAACCCCAATTTAGAATCGTACGAATTACGTATGGTAAGGAGAAAGACTAAAATTAAAGGCATACTCAAGTGGTACGCGTACAAATTATTATCTTCTTTATGCGATTAAAAAAATGACTTTTCTCTAAATCATTTGAAAAAGTTTTTTCACAACTATTTTAACATGTACTTTCAAGAAGTCAACTACAGATATGTGTGCCTATTCATAAATGACTTACATAATGAGTTATTTAAGGGTTACCAGATTTTTACAAATATTGAATTTTTTTCTCTATACTGCTTTTTAAAAAATGGCTTTGCATTTTTTTAGGTTTTTATAATGGAAAAACCTTTGCTTTAGCATAACAAATAATATGATTTGTTATTCATCATTGTCACACTTATAGAATTTATTTTACATTACTGTGAATGACGCTATTAAAAACGAAACTCGTTTTAAAAAACACAATTAATCGCTGGCACACTCACAAGGTCAATGAAAAATAACTTTTTGTGTAGCGTGATCGATACATTTTATCCCTACACGGAGAGAAATTTTAGAGTAAAAATTACCAAGGTGCCTTGGCAGCGCATGGATAGACTGTCAAAAGCCGTGATATTCCCAGGTTTCTAATACAATTTATAAGTTTCCCAGGAAAAACTACCATAACCACTTAAAAAAAATACCAAATTATCTGAATAAAAATTACCAGACACACTAGTAAAAATTGAGGTCTAGTCATTTTTACAAGGTAACCTAAGAATTTTTACTAAGAAAACTGATAAATTTTACCAAATAACCTGGTATTTGTGTACTCGCGCATGCGCACTGCGCATTATTGTGTTTCAGAAGATTGATACTAGAGGCGTGCGCGACGTTAAAATGAAAACAATACACATATTTTCAGTAAGTAATAACGGCGATTCAAATGACTGTTGGTAACAGCTTCCATGGCGCAGTCGGTAGAACATCGGACTCTCAACCCAAAGATCGTCGGATCGAATCCCGCTTCCGTAAAAATTTTTTTCAGTTTAATGTTTTTTCATTCTTGTTTCTGTTTCTATTTCTATATTAAAATGCTATATATCCATCAATATGGATAAAAAAAGTTAATTTTTTTAATTTAAATTAACTAAAAAAATTTTACCAAGGTACTTTGGTAAAAAGTTTGAAATTGTCAGTCTGTCCATCCATTACCATAGAAACTGGTAATTTTGTCTCGAATATTTGTAATTTTCACTACAAAATTTCTCTCCGTGTAACAAAAACATATACCGCATGTCGAAATAGGAAGTAAATAGTTTTTCACTTACTACATAAAAACCGACGACTTTTATACAAAAAAGATCATCACGAACTACTAGATGTTCGCATAGCTTTCATATGAGATTTCCGATAAAAAAATGGCTTTGAAAAAAAATGAGTAACTCTACCACTTGTTCACTACTTAAGGTCTAGAAAGAAAGAAAAAAGGTCATGTGAAAGTGTGCTCTTAATTTTTTTTTTCAATTTCACTCTAGCTCAAATTTGAAAAGTTCGGCGGAATTACTCGTATATCGTGTACCAGGGATCGTACTCTTCCTCTTTTTTCCTCTTATTCCACCTTTTTCTACAATTCCCCTTCTTTTTACACTAAAACGCCAAATCCTCCTCTATTTACTCTTTTTTCGTACAACGCTCCATTTTTCTGACAAAAACGAGAAACAAATTTTTCCTGCAAGCGACGAGAGAGAGAGAGACAGAGAGAGAGAGAGAGAGAGAGAGAGAGAGAGAGAGAGAGAGAGAGAGAGAGAGAGAGAGAGCAGCGCGTAATGCGCCGCCTTGCGGCTTTCTTGACAAGAGCATTTACAGCGGGCCCTAAGTACACGGGGGAAATGGGGTTCACGCATATAAGGGAGTCATGTCGAATGAAAAAATAAGAAAACGATTATTTAAATAATTTTTAAACCCAAGTAGGTGGGGAATACGAGGTCCACGTATATAAGGGAGCCATGTAGACATGAAAAAATAAGCAATAAGATTATTTAAATAATTTTAAACCCAAGTAGGCGGGAGATATGTGGTCCACGCATATAAGGGAGTCATGTAGATATGAAAAAAAGCAAAAAGATTATTTAAATAATTTTTAAACCCAAGTAGCCGGGGACGCGAGGTCCACGCATATTAGGGAATTACGTAGACGTGCAACAATTAGCAAGACAATAATTAAAAGAATTTTTAAACCCAAGTAGACGGGGGATATGAGGTCCACGCATATAAAGGAGTCATGTAGACATGGAAAAATGAGCAAAACTATTATTTAAATAATTGTTAAACCCAAGTATAGGCGAGGGATATGAGGTCCACGCATATAAGGGAGTCATGTAGACATGAAAAAATAAGCAAAACGATTATTTAAATAATGGTTAAACCCAAGTAGCCGGGGGACGCAAGAACCACGCATATAAAGGAATTACGCAGACGTGCAACAATAACTAAGACAATTATTTAAATAATTGTTGAATCCAAGCTGCCGGGGGACGTAACGTCCACGCATATTAGGGAATTATGTAGACGTGCAACAATAAGCAGGATAATTATTTAAACAATTTTTAAACCCAAGTAGACGGGGGATATCAGGTCCACGCATATAACGGAGTCATGTAGACATGAAGAAATAAGCAAAACGATTATTAAAATAATTTTTAAACCCAATTAGGCGGGGGACATGATGTCCACGCATATAATCGAGTCATGTAGATATGAAAAAATAAGCAAAAAGATTATTTAAATAATTTTTAAACCTAAGTAGCCGGGGGACGCGAGGTCCACGCATATTAGGGAATTACGTAGACGTACAACAACATAAACCCCAGGTGGCAGGAGATAGGTGTCCATGCATATAAGGGACTCAGGTAGACATGGAAAAATTAGAAAAACCATTATTTAAATAATTTTTAAACCCAAATACGCGGGGGATATGAGGTCCACGCATATAAGGGAATTACGGAAATGTGTAACAGACAATCATTTATAATATCCCCGGTCTACATGGGTTTAAAAATTATGTAAATAATGGTTTTGCTTATGTTTTCATGTCTACATGACTCGCTTATATGCATGAACGTCATATCACAAGCCTACTTAGGATTAAAAATTATTTAAGTAATCGTTTTGCTTATTTTTTCATGTCTACATGACTCCCTTGTATGCGTGAAACTCATATCCCCCGTCTACCAGTGTTTCAAAATTATTTAAATAATCATTTTGCTTATTGCTTTCTCAAAGAGACAGCTTGGTAACGGTGAAATTTTTCGACCTCGAGATTTCGATGATTTTCGATATTATCTGAGCTCCCGGAGTCGAGATATGCATTTTCTAGAAAATGTGTGTGTGTGTGTGTGTGTGCGTGCGTGCGTGCGTGCGTGCGTGCGTGTGTGTGGTGTGTGGTATATGTGTGTGTGTGTGTGTGTGTGTGTGTTTGTGTGTGTGTGTGTGTGTGTTTGTGTGTGTGTGTGTGTGTGTTATAAATTGGTCCGCAGCATAACTCGAAACTGGTCAGAGATATCAAGTTTGTCTTTGGCAGGTATTTAAAGCTTATTTTGAAGTTGTTCAATTATATAGTTGATCGGATAATATTAAGTCGGATAAAAAAACATAAAGCAAAATATCAAAAACTCGAATTTTGTTTTCGTCGCCGAATTTTGATATCGGTGCTAAGTAGGCCCATTTTCTTAAAGGGTTTGAAATTACCTATCAATCCATATTTTTAACGGTCTGATCGGATAATTTTAAGTCGTTTAAAAAAAATAAAGAATAATATCGAAAAATCGAAAATAATTTTTTTCGGATCTGAGTTTGGGTATCGGTGGGAATTAGGCCAATTTTCTGAAAAGTCCTGAAGTTACCTATCAATCCATATTTTTGTCGGCCCAATCAGATATTATGAAGTCGATTAAAAAAAATAAAGAAAAATATGGAAAAATCGAAAATAATTTTTTTTTACTCTGGGTTTGCATATCGGACGGAAGTAGGCCCATTTTCTGAATGCCCTTGAAATTTTCTATCTACACATTTTTTTTTTCGGCCCGATCGGATATTATTAAGTCGTTTAAAAAAAATAAAGAAAAATATGGAATAATTGAAAATATTTTTTTACGGCGTTGGGTTTGGATATCTGTTGGGAGGAGTCACATTTCCTTAAAAGGCTTGAAATTATCTATCAATCTATATTTTTGTCAGTCGAATCAGATAATATTAAGTCCGTAAAAAAAATAAAGAGAAATAAGGAAAAATCGAAACTAATTTTTTTCTTCGCCGGGTTTGGATATCGGTCGGAAGTAGTCCCATTTTCCGAAAGGTCTTAAAATTTTCTATTTACCCATATTTTTTTCAGCCTGATCGGATATTATTAAGTCGATTAAAAAAAATAAAGAAAAATATGGAAAAAAGGAAAATAATTTTTTTTTTGGCTCTGGGTTTAGATATCGGTCGGAAGTTGGCCCATTTCCTGAAAGGTCTTGAAATTTTCTATCTACCCATATTTTTTCGGTCCGATAGGATGTTATTGAGTAGATTAAAAAAAATAAAGAAAAATATGGAAAAATCGAATATAATTTTTTTTTGGATCTGGGTTTGCTTATTGGTCGGAAGTAGGCCCATTTTCTGAAAGGTCTTGAAATTTCCTATTTACCCATATTTTGTCTGCCTTATCGGATAATATTAAGTCGTTAAAAAGAATAAAGAAAAATATCGAAAAATCGGAAACATTTTTTTACGGCGTTGGGTTTGGCTATCCATTGGAAGTAGTCACATTTTCTTAAAAGTCTTGAAATTATGTATCAATCCATATTTTTGTCCGTTGAATTGGATAATATTAAGTCGGTAAAAGAAATAAAGAAAAATATGGAAAAATCGTAAATAATTTTTTTCATTGCTTATACAGAAATTGTACTTTAATATCCTAGAGCTACGACTACAAAATTAAAGAAAAGATACGCCTGATTTAGAGGATACTTGAAACCTTCGCCGAGTTATATGGTTTTTGAAACCACTCTATGAGTTGGTGGATTTTCGAAGTCTTCGCCGAGTTGGCGGGGTTTTGAAGCGAACACCAAGTTGGCAGGTTTTCGAAGAAAACGTCGAAGAAATTTCGAAGAAATGCAATTAATTTATAAATTTAATAACTAGCATGTAATAATACCTTGAACTTTTTAATTTGCAATTTAATAATTACGACATAACTATTTTAAATATAATTTTCTTGATCATTTTGAATAATTATATTTATGGAAAATCAGATATGCAGAGAGAATGAAATTTTATATTAAAATGTACATTTAAAAAATTATTTGATGTAATTTATCAGTTCTCTTTGAGAAAGCATTCTGCTAAAGCAGTTAGCAGCGGTTTTGCTTCCTCATAGAGGAAGCTTTGTAACGGTGAAAAAAATTTTCGAAAAAAAAATGTTCAAAAAGATATTTTAAGGCGATATATGTGTATATTAGTTGATTTTGATCATTTTTGTTTTCGTGTGTGTGTGTGTGTGTGTGTGTGTGTGTGTGTGTGTGTGTGTGTGTGTGTGTGTGTGTGTGTGTGTGTGTGTGTGTGTGTGTGTGTGTATATTTGAACTCTTCATATCTCCGAAACGAATCGACCGATTTTCGTAGGGTAAAGCTTATTCGCTTTGTCTCGCGGGTAAAGAAAGGTACCCTGATGGATTTGACTTTTTATTGATTTTCTTTTGTTTTATAACCAAAAAACGATTTTGAATTTTTAGTTTTTTTGATTTTTTCATATCTTACAGTCATTATTACATGATATAATAAACTTTTCTTGAAAGCTATTTAAATTACCTTTATTTTCCTTTTCTAAATTTAAAATATCTTCACTTTGTCATTTGTTATTACGGAAAACTTTTTTATATTTCATAAATTAATTTCTCAAAAAATATTTTATTTATCGACTTGAAATTTTAACCAATTATTAAACTAATTGAAGACTATATGTGGTTAAAATTTCAAGAGATTATCTTCATTTGTTTTTTAGAAATAAATTATTTTAGAAAAAATTTGCGTTTTCCTTGTCGCACGATAACTAGAGCAAAAATTATCCAATCATCCTGAAATTTGGCACAGATGTAGCTTTTATATACCTTCAGATCGAGTTCGTTGCCCAAAAAAATCGGTCCATTACGAAAAAAGATATTTGAGGTTAAAAATTTTTTTAAAAAATTTTTGACTCACATTTTCTCAGAGACTACTTGATTTATCGACTTAAAATTTTAACCAATTATTAAACTTGTAGAAGACTAAATTTGGTTAAAATTTCAGGAGATTATCTACATTTGTTTTTTAGAAAAAAATTATTTTAGAAAAAATTTGCATTTCGTGTCGCACGATAACAAGAGCAAAAATTACCCAATCGTCCTGAAATTTGGCACAGATGTAGGTTTTATAAATCTTCAGATCAAGTTCGTTGCCCAAAAAAAATCGGTTCATTACGAAAAAAAAAATAACGCACAGTTTAAGCTGAATCCGGACCCAAGACCCTCTCCTAGTTAGTCTAACCGTACAAGATAAAGTATTATATTTTAAATATTAGAAGTAAAAATTAATTAAAGGGATCAATAAATTAAGTTTGAGGAAGCTACCTGCCAATGAATTGGCAGCGGTTTTTTTCATGTCTGCGTAATTCCCTTATATGCGTGGACGTTACGTCCTCCGGCAGCTTGGATTCAACAATTATTTAAATAATTGTCTTAGTTATTGTTGCACGTCTGCGTAATTCCTTTATATGCTTGGTTCTTGCGTTCCTCGGCTACTTGGGTTTAAAATTATTTAAATAATCGTTTTGCTTATTTTTTCATGTCTACATGACTCTCTTACAGGCGTGGTCCTCATATACCCCGGCTATTGGGGAATAAAAATTATTTTAATAATCGTGTGGCATATTTTTTCATGTCTACATGACTCCCTTATATGCCTCGACCTTATATCTCCGGTATACTTAGGTTTAAAAATAGTTTAAATAATTGTATTGGTTATTGTTGCACGTCTGTTTAATTCCTTTATATGCGTGGTCCTTGCATCCGCCGGCTACTTGTGTTTAACAATTATTTAAATAATCGTTTTGCTTATTTTTTCATGTCTACATGACTCTCTTATAGGCGTGGACCTCATATCCCTCGGCTACTTGGGTTTCAAAATTATTTAAATAATCGTTTTGCTTATTTTTTCATGTTTACATGACTCCCTTATATGCGTGGACCACATATCCTCCGTCTACTTGGGTTTAAAAATTGTTTTAATAATCGTTTTGCTTATTTTTTATGTCTACATGACTCCCTTATATGCATGGACCTCTTATCCCCCTGCTATTTGGGTTTCAAAATTATTTAAATAATCGTTTTGCATATTTTTTCATGTCTTCATGACTCCTTTGTATGCGAGAACCTCATATGCCCCGCCTACTTGGGTTTAAAAATTGTTTAAATAATTGTCTTGCTTATTGTTACACGTCTACGAAATTCCCTAATATGCGTGGTCCACTGGTCTCCCGGCTACTTGGATTTAAAAATTATTCAAATAATATTTTGGATTATTTTTTCATGTTTACATGACTCCTATATATGCGTGGACCTCGCTTCCCCCGGCTACTTGGGTTTAAAAATTATTTAAATAATCTTTTGGCTTATTTTTTCATGTCCACATGACTCCGTTATATGCGTGGACCTCATATTCCCCGTCTACTTGGGTTTAAATAGTATATTATGCACCAAGTGAATAAAGTGGGTTGTGTGCTCCCTGCGCGACAGTTGTCGCCTGAGCGAAACGAGGGCAACAAACGCGCAGGTTCGCACAACTTACTATATTCATGAGTGCAATATACTACTTTTTAACACAACTATCATAAATTTCGTACTTGTTTCCTGCCGAAAAGGAAAAAAAAGCTGCATATTGATTCCCTAACGTCACTCTCGTTTCCAGCGCAACGCACATGTGCGTGGTGCTGGGGACGGGGGTACACTGAGAAGCAGAAAGAACAGCTACCAGACCGCGAGAATAGTTAGGACGCAGAATGTTGACATGGTAGTTTAGCTCGGAAAAGGCGTAGTAGCTGAGCCCTGTGGCACAGCCAGCGCGCCTTGGGGTATGGCCAGCGTACCTTTATTTTTGTTTGTGTCCGCGCGAAGGTCACGTGACATGAAAGAGCACAGCCAGCGCTCTCAAAAGGCGTAGCCACCACGCTCTTTGGGGAGCCGCTACTAGCATAGGGTAAGGCTAGTAGCAGCGCTTTCTGCCTCTCAGTGTAGAGAATGAACGTGACACTTTTTTCCCACTTCGGCGGGAATAAACTAGGAACTTTATGATGGGGTGTGTTAAAATATTATTTAGATAATCGTTTGGCTTATTTTTTCATGTCTATATGACTCCCTTATATGCGTGGATCTCATATCCCCCGCCTATGTCTGTTTTACTGGTTCAGTTTCCCCTTTTTCATGAAAATCTTCGTCTTTTTTTATTATAATTTTCCTCTATTTCTCTTAAATAAAAAAAAGAGGGTACGATCCCTGTAAATTAGCAACCTCAAAAACTCCTCTAGACCAATTTTTAGATGGATGCGGTTTATGGCTATTAGTTTTGAATGTTTCATAGAAAAATGTAAGTTTTTTGTTATTCATTTTTCATTAATAATAATTAGTCAACAATTTCATAACTAATTATGGCTTTTTAGCAACTACTAAGATTTTACGTTTTTAGCTTTTATATAATGTAACAGTAAATTAATTATTGTAATATTTATAATTTATACACATATAAAATTTAAATTTGAATACATTATGAACACTTTTTGTATTCTTAAAAAGGGCCTATATGGTAACTTAATTACAACTTTATAAATAAAATATTATAATTATTTAATAATTAAATAATAAAATCATTTAAAAAGTAAGACATTATGAATTATTTTCCTAGAATACGAGAATAATTTTTCTAGTTATTTGTTTTGAACAATGTAATCATGGTCAGTAAAATTTTGATAAATTGAGAAGTTCCGTTCTAACAATACTATTAGTATTTGTAAAATTAGTACTCATTATGTATTCATTTGAAACTTCAGAATTCAATATGAGTTCTATTCGGTATTTACCAAAAGTATTCTTATTGAATATATAATGTTGAATTCTTTATGAACTAATTTTTAACAAAAAATGTATTGCCTTAAATGATACAATGTGACTAAAAAAATTAACTAGTTAAATTATGAATAAAAAATGAATTATTTATGATTAAAATATGCATTCGTTTGCTAATTATTTTTGAATACATTTTTCACGATCCTTATATTGGTAATGTATTTAAAATGAATTCAAATCTGCTGACATTTTCTGATGAATCAGAGAATTCTTTTTGAAGAAACTATGAAGATTTTCAACTATTCATTTTCTATTCATATTGTCACGGGCTCAGCTCGACCGTCACCCGAGCCCTGATGCATCTGCTTCACGATAAGAACTAGACACTCGCGATGCTCTCGAGCAAGCATCGCGACGTTAGCTCAGTGGTAGAGCGGGGGCCTACAAACCTCGAGATCGTGCGTTCGAATCCCGCTCGTCGCATATTTTTTACGCGACTTATTCAGTCTGCCCTCTCATACGTAACAATATTATATTCATTTGAAGTCCCAGAATATATTTTGAATTTAATTTGAGTTCACACTAATGGATTCTCACAGAACACAAATTGCTGAATACTTTCTGAACACTTTCTGAAAATATGTGCCGTCTGGGCTGGTCACGCCGAAAACTCGGCCTCTTTCCGTCCGGGACCAACGAGGCGTCAGCACGCCTCGTACTCAGCACCTCTTTCGCCTTGATCCATCTTCGTTGAAGATAGGATACGATCGGTTTATCGCAGTGCACACTAGGAGCCAGTTTCCCTTTAATGGGATATACATCAGATTGCCAACGATGTGCATTACACGAGGAAGCAGTTCCAGAAGAGAGTGTTTGACATAGCGAATTCCACGGTCTCGGGCGGAAGAGCCCTGCTCGTATATATATACACATATATCAGATAAGTAATTCCAAACTATTCTGCGTCGAATCTCACGTTGGTCCTAGGGTTTTTTTTAGTAAATAAATTATTGTTATAAGAATATGGATGCATTCGCATGTCGTTTGTAGAGCTGTGATCGTAGCGAATTTTATATTGTATTTTTAGTTGCGTATGTCATTTTAAACTCAAGTATTTGTCGAATGTATTATATAAGAAATTCGGGCCTGGAAGATACAATGGGTGAGTGACTCAGCAAATGTGAAAAATACCTTTCCGGATTAGGAGAGTCGCGCGCGCGTGCGAGAGGCGTTATGTAACCGCGTAATTCTATTCATGTCTTATCTCTATATAACTGTCTTATAATATATAGTCATATTTGAGTTCAATTGACGTAAATATCTTTTATTTCATACCCTGCCCTTATTATTATTAATCAATAAATTCGACATTTTTATATGCTATCTCATTGAAAGTCATCGTAAATTAGCGGGCATTAGTTGAATTTATTAATATTTATCATATTCGTAAACAATACTTTACATAAAATTTACAAGTTTAAAACTTTTATAAAAGTCTCAAATCCGGACTTTATAATCTGCTAATATCAGTTATAAACATTTTTGAACTTTTATTATAGAAAATCTTTTCCGCCTGGGTTACAATAAAAGAGTCAGTGGCTATCGGTATGTCAGATTATTTACGATGCCAAATTAACTGTTATAAGTTTCAAATTCAAATTTTTATTTTTGTCAAAAATCCCATCCATAAATTTTATTATTTATTTTTTAGGTTTATATTAATGGTTGCAATATTTCTTTTGGATTTTTTAAAGTATATATAGATGTGTAGAGTGTGAATTTTGAATATATATTAAGAACAGAGAAATGAAAAAAAAAAAAAAATAGTAGAAATCAATATACGATTATATAAATATGTGTACAAGCTGAAAAATGTAATTTGAACAAAAAAACAAATGAAAAACTTTAGCAGTGTTTTGTGTATATTCTTAGAACAACAATAGATAATGCTTTGAAACAAATTGGGACATATTCTACAAGCGTTTTTCTAGTGAAATATGTTAAGAAAAAACAATCGTTTTTTCGTCATTTTAAAGGTGTTTGACTCCCTTAACTAGTCTCAATTTTAGGTGCCCCAAAACCCTGTGGGGGGTTTCCCCCACCTGGGGTGAAGGAGGGGGGCGAAAGCGAAGCTTTACGCATACTATCCGTCCGACTCAACTTGACACACTCAAACGATACGACGTCATTCTTTACTCATACTATAAAAAAAATATTGTTCGCTACACGGGCGAAATATTTACGATCTTGTGATCGCACAACACTTGGTACGTAAAGTTCAACTTTACACCCCAGTGATGAAAAGTACTATAATATTTTAGAACCTTTCAAAATTAATTCTAATATGTTGAAAATCTTTTTACAAAATATTTTTCAAATTTTTTTTGAAATATTTGAAAAGATTGTAAAAAAATATATGGCCGAATCTTAAAATGTTTTGAAATATTTTAAAATATTTTATTTGATGTACAATTACACATTTATTTTAAAATATTTTAATAATATTTTATAATATTACAAAAATTGTATAAATGATTTTTAAAATCTTTTAAAAATATTTGTAAATATTTTTTCATAATAATTCTCTAAAATATTTCTTATTTATAGAATTAGCCTCATATGATTGCAGAAATATTTTACATTTTCTAATAATATTTTAAATATCTTTTTTAAAAAGCTTCTGTTCCATTAGGGGAAAGAAATACCTAGACAAGTATAAAATTTGACTTATTTTGATAAATTCATCTTTTTAAAATGAAACAAAAGAGAATAAAACTTTTATTTTAATGATATACTGATTTTAAAATTGGTCATAAACTAACAATTACCTATATTGTATATGTGCACACATCTATTGGTCAACCTCAAAAGAATATTTAATGATAAAGCGGACAAGTGCTGATCAATTCCCAGTGAAACAATGTGTAATAGGGTAAAAAAAGGGAATAAAGGGAGAATTCTTATTACCACACAGGGCGTTGCCAAAATCAAATGTCGATGCTTGCCTCTCTCTCCTCTCTCTCCCTCTCTCTCTCTCTCTCTCTCTCTCTCTCTCTCTCTCTCTCTCTCTCTCTCTCTCTCTCTCTCTCTCTCTCTGCGCCTGCGAGAGCCTCGTTATGTAGCTGCCCTTTTTACGGAGCACAATCCCAAGTTAACCAGCAAGGGTATGCAATCAGAACTTGTTCCTCCGTTCGTTAATTATAAAACGGGTGAAAAGGCGTTTGAGGTTCAAGGCACACGTTTCTGTAACTCCCTCCCCTCCTCCTAGCGCCACTTAACATCTCTTTGTTCTTTCAAGAGTGAGGTGCGCCGGCATCTATTCGATCTCGTTGCCTAGTCTTTTTATGTGGACACTAGGAGCTGCCAGCACGGGGATCTTTTCCTAGAATAGTATTTGACTCCGTGTATTACCTTATTTCTGCGTTTTTAGACTAAGCAGCTGAGATACTTATGTACCGGCTACTACTGTGATATTTTATGAAATGTAATATAACTGTGATATTTTTTTTAGAGTGTAGTACCAGCTGTGGTATTTTTCTATTTTTACTTTTACTTTTATCTTTTAATTGTGAAGGTCTTTGTATAGACAAACATTTGTATTTTTTATGTACGCGATATATTTTACCTCATTGTATTTCTTTGATTTTAATGTATTTTTATTTTATCTTATTCTATTGTATTTTATGTTAATTAATGCAGTTATGCAATGCCTAAATTTTGTATTAATCGATTTGCCGCGAAGGCAAATAAATCGTCTCTCTCTCCCCCTCCCGCCCCCTCCACTACCCGCTCCCTCTCCCTCTTCCTCACTCTTACCCCCCCCCCCCTCTCTCTCTCTCTCGGCTCTTGCCTTATCAGAACCTTGGTACTCATACAGGAGCCCGGTGTCTTTTGTTTTCATTGCAGCGTGCGCGTTATGAAGGCCTTTTTCGCCAAGACGCGCACACGGTGGGAGGTGCCACAGCCTATGCTCACCAGCCAATGACAAGATGGTGGGTACACGCCCCCGCTTCGTAGTCTACACCGGTCATGGCTCGACTCGCTGCGTGCCACAAAGAGAATTCTTCGCTTTCCGAAGTTTCACACCACTAGCGGGAGAAACCTCTCTGTCCCCTCCTTTTATCTCTCTGCTTCCTCCTCCCGCACTCATCTGTTTTCTCCGTAAATAAAAGCGACCTAACATTTCGTTTTTCTACATTTTTCTTAAATTGTTCTTCTTCTAGTCCTCTTTAATTTAGCACTGCATTGGCCGATGATCATTTCCGATACAATCACTTCCGCAAGAGCATATATAACAGGTAAGTTTTAAATTTCCTATTACTATTCAAGTAATATAGCTATAATTCCCCTTGTTCCATTAAAATAAAGTAATATAAAAATCACAAACGGCATTTCATTGGTACGTTTATTTTTTTTACAATTTATAATTCATGAAAGGGTGATATAGTAAAAATGTTACTATTTTTGGTATACAATAAAGTAAGAAATACGTAAGCTTCAAACAAACCAAGATTTTGAATTAACGAAAATATAGGTAAAATTTAATGGTTGGGAAAAAATATTAACTAAATCGTGCATTTCACCCCGAATCGCCTGGTGGGCTTGTCAGTGGCAAGCCGAGCTATTCTATCTGAGACCCACAGTGGTAAATTTGTTTTACGTTAATGTTATGAATAAAATGATAAATTTCAGTTGTAGGATAAAAGTTACCATCTAGTATTCAATTAAAAAACTAGGAAATATAAATTGCCTCTTTGTCTACAATTTCTGGCAATACTAATGATAAATTACTGTTTTATTAGAGTTCTTTTAATAACCCTCTACTCGGAATTATTTATAGATGACAAAGACGCGTATTTTCAATCTTAAATAAAATCTAACTATGAACGTATTGGTCATTATAAATCATATCACAAAGTAGTTTATAAGGAGAAAAATTAGTAAAAAAAATGTTTTCACATACACCATGCATTAAATGTTGAATATTTTCAAGTCTTAAATAATAAAAGGCTGTTGTTAAACGACCGTCAGATTAGAGTACATTGTTTCAGAGTATTAATATTTCAATATTTGTTTTGTTCTGATCTTTGACTAAAGAAACTATCTACTAATATATAGATATACCTTCAATACAGAAATTTTATGGACGAATAGCAAAGGCGATAATAAAAAGGCAGGAGAATTCTAGAGAAGTACATGTATTAGAAATATCAGAAATTATCTGAAATAAAAGACGAACTGATTGGGTTCCTGAAATCTAATACATTCATTCATGCGGGGAACTGAACCGATTTTAATAAAATACAGTTTATTATTTTAGTTTCTTTTGTCATAATTCTGATCAAAAATCTATTTTTGATTCTGTTGATGCGTTTTTCATTTTCTTTATGTTCATTTATCAGTTTCGTAACAATTGGGAAAAAATTATATCTCCGTCTGTAATTTAAAATTAAAACTTTAGAAAAATTTAATTTAATTTCTTTATGTTATTTTCACATTACATTGCAGTTAATAGCATGATGAGTTTTTATATCGATATCCATAGTACTTTTTTCGATATGGAATCGACAGTAATGGCGTATGATTTTAAGGTTGTCCCTGATATTCGAATTTTTAAAATCCATTGCTCTGTATTCAGTAACAAAATGTTTAGCATGAAAATATGTACAATTTAAAAGCAAATCTTGTTGATTGATGTAGCCGTTAGTTTGCTTTGTATAATAATAGTTATGTTATTTTTTTTTTAGAAAAACTAATATCAGGCAATTTTTTTAAATTATTTGAACTCAAAATCACTGAAAGCATATTTCTACATTATTTTATCGAAAAAATTCTCCAATATCACGGTCGCTAAACTTTGTCAGAAAGAAAGAAAAATAGTTGTATTTACATACATACTTTTATAAGCAATTGATAATAGATATCGATAGTAAATTATTATAAAACTCAAAAAATCACAAATTTCTTTTGTTACGATTTAATAATCGCATACAATAAATAAATGGAGGAGGACTCGATAAAAAAACGGCATGGCGTGACTCGGCGGGGAATCGAACCCTGGACCTCTCGTTTTCGCGACGAGTGCTCTGACCACTGAGCTACCGATGCTGGTGCACGTCTTTCCTCGAGTCGTCCTCATGTTGCTGCTATATGCAACCCGATCCGCCTCGTCATGTTGTGCATACTATGCATACGTAACACGTCAGCGGCCCCGAAAATCGACGACCTCGTCGATTACAGAAATCTACTTTGCCCCGACCGCAAAGGTAACGCAGGAAACGCAACTGCGCGCAGAGAGTCCACTTTTATGGACGACATGGTAAGAACCACTTTTGACACCAGAATGTTACGAGTGAGAGCTCGCAATACAATAAATAAATGGAGGAGGACTCGATAAAGAAACGGCATGGCGTGACTCGGCGGGGAATCGAACCCCGGATCTTTCGTTTTCGCAACGAGTGCTCTGACCACTGAGCTACCGATGCCGATGCACGTCTCTCCTCGAGTCGTCCTCATGTTGCTGCTATATGCAACCCGATCCGCCTCGTCACGTAGTGCATACTATGCACACGTAACACTTTTTTATTTGTTTGTTTTTGCAATAATAATTTAGGAAAGAAATAAAATAATAAATTTATATTTATAAGATGATTAGATTTTCTACTTACCGGCACCAGTATTTTGCCGGATAAATATACGTTGCTTTATCTAGAGTAACTTTTAGACATAATTTAAACATTGTTCCAACTGATAAGTCAGAATATCTTGAACATAAAAACCGCTACCAATACATTGGCACTTAGCTTCCTCAAACTAATGTATTTATTCCTTTTTTAAATGTGTAAAGACAATAATAATAATTTTCTCTATGAATATTCTTAATAAAACTAATATATATTTGACGATAAATATAAAATTAATAAAAAGAAAACTTTGTTTTATACGTGGGGAGTATCTTAAATTGTTTGTGGAATTTTATTTGGTAATCTTTCCGTCCGTAATTAAGGTTGTTCCGGAGTACATTCATTTCTTTATTTTATATGCAATATTTTTCTTATAATTTTACATACCATTAACTTAACACGTAATAAATTCTGCATAAATGTTTATAACTCTTATGAAACATTTATAATTTTACACTTTCTATTATTTACTAATGAAAACAGATTGTTATTATACAATTTTATATTCTAAAACAAACAATAAAAACAATCTATTGAAATTTCAACCTCATATTGTCTTTAATTAGTGTAATAAGTGGTAAAAATTTTTGAGTTGATATAAAATATTTTCTAAGAAAACTCTATTCGAAAATATTTTTAAAAAATTTTTAACCTTTAATATCTTTGGCCGCGACCGTCGGATTGTTTTGAGCAACGAACTCAGTTTGAAGATATAAAAAAGTTATATCTTTACAGAATTTCAGGACGATTGATTGACATTTTTACTCTTGTTTGAAGATATAAAAAAGCTATATCTGTGACAAATCTCAGGACGTTTGACTCTTGTTATTGCGTGACAACCAAAATACGATTTTTTCTCAAAAAGAAAATGAAGATAGTCTCTTCAAATTATAACCCAATATTATATTCAATAAGTATAATGAGTGGTTAAAATATTAAGTCAATGGAACAAATACTCTCTGAAAAAATGGTATTCGACAATATGTAAGAAACATTGTTAACCTCCAATATCTTCGGTGGTGACAGTTGGATTTTGTTTGGCAACGAACTCGATCTAAAGATATACAAAATCTACATGTGTGCCAAGTTTTAAGGCGATTGGTTGATTTTTACTCTTGTTATCATACGGCCACGAAAACGCTACTTTTATTTATTTATTTATTTATTCAAAACAGTAAGAAAATACATAGTAAACATTAACTCTAATAAACCCTGCAGAGATAAACACAGTTATCTATATGCAGGTTTGGCAAAGATGTACAAAAAAAACTTAAAGACTAAACTTAAAACTAAATATAAAATTTTCAATTTTTAACAATATGTGCATTAGCAACTGCTCCATGCTATTCCACAATTTATAATAAAACTTATTTGTATATATCAAAGAAATTAAAGTTAAACAGTTTCCATTGCTTAATAGGTATTCTTTATCGATGCTTTTATAATTTTCTTATGAGGTACTCTATTTATATCTAAAAAATTTTGTTCATTTGGTAGAGAGTTAAATGTTATAATGGCTCTTTTATAACTATTTTTGTCACTAATTCTCAATCTACTTTTAGGTACGATTAGGCTCTTATTTCTTGTCACACTAGATGATGTGAGGTATTTCATTTTGAGATCATAGTAGTGAAATCTTATAGATTCGAAAGTAAATAGCTGTTCTAAATTTAGAGGATTATCCTGTATGATAAACTTATTTTTATTAATAATTTAAAAATTTTTTTTTACAAATTTTGTACCAGATCCCAATTATTATTGTACGCTCTTACCCAAGCTATTATACCGTAGTTTACTATACTATGGAAAAAGCATAATAGATCATTCGTAGTTTCTCTGTCGGCATTGATTTGGCAATTTTATAAAAAACATATACTGAATATTTTATTTATTAAGTTTTATTTATTAAGTATTCTATGTGTTTATCTTACTTCAAGTTGCAATAAAAAAATATTCCCAAATATTTGTAATTTTCTACTCTCGCTATATTTTTATCTCGGATCTTTACATTTATTTCAGTTGGTATACTATCAGTATATAGTTGCCATACGTCATACAAACAGTCTTTCCGACGTTTAAGTTATTTACCGTTAACCACTTATCGGGGTTCCATAGTCCTACCATTACCGACCGAGCAATTCACACAGTTTCAAGCTGACTAAAAATAAAATACGTCGAATCACAAAAAATCAAGAGAACACTTCGCTGCGGTTTTGAACGTTCTATCATCCAGTAAAAGTTTGGAGTCGAAATATCAAGTTGTTTTTGCAAAAACTTTGAACGAAATCGAATTTTGTTTTGTTCAAAGTTTTTGCAAAAACCACTTCATATTTCGACTTCAAACTTTTACTAGGTGATAGAACGTTCAAACCCGCAGCGAAGTGTTCTCTTTTTTTTTGTGATTTTATGTATTTTATTTTTAATCAGCTTGAAACTGTGTGAATTTCTCGGTCGGTAACGGTACGAGTATGGCACCCCCTTAACAAAAGAAAACAAAAAATAAATAAATAAGCGTAAAAAACAATCCTATTGTGCATGTAGTGGGACTGTAAAATATAAAAAAAAATTTGTTTTGAATGGATTCGAACCTCGAACCTTTGAATTACTAGACTCGCTCACTACCGATTGAGCTATTTAGTTATGTTTATATCAAAGGATCAAATGGAGATTATTTAGGCTGTAATCTGAAATGAATGATGATGTCGTTCAAGTATTAACCTCCATTTAATCTTTTGATATAAACATAATTAAATAGCTCAGTCGATAGCGAGCAAGTCTAGTAATTCAAAGGACCGAAGTTCGAATCCACTCAAAGAATTTTTTTTTTCTTTTTTTTTATTCTAGAGTCATAGTACATGCACAATAGGATTGTTTTTTACGCTTATTTATTTATTTATTTTTTTTTGTTAATGGTTCACATGAAAATAAATATGGGACTAATATCGAAACTAGATGGGATACTGGTAGGAATACTATGGCTCGATTCCAGCCCGAATTCGGTTCAGGCGCCGGAGCCGAGTATCTCCCATATATTGCTCTAATGTGGCTTGCAATTGCCCATATATTGCCCATACTTGTCCAACACTGTGGGCAATATATGACCCACAAATTTTTTTTTGCGCGGGCTGTTTCGAGATTTAAAAATAAAAATACGTTGACGGGGTGAATTACCCATAATTTAATTAATCACATTTTTGTTAGTGTCTGCCTCCGATTTTCATGAAAGTTTGCAACTGGTTAGAGTATCGAAAAATATTTGACAGGTATTTTTCTTTTATCTGTGGAGAAAGACATCTGGGGGTGAAAACCACCCTTAAAGTTCACCCCCAAAAACAGTATCTTTTAATATCTCGAGATGGAATCGGAATTTTTTAATGAAACCAAGACCTATTTTTTTTTTTTATAAAAAGATGAGTATTTGGACACAGTTTTAATGATAAGGGGTTGCACCCCCTATGTTTATGGGGGTAAATATAATTTTTTTCACCCTGTTTTTAAAATAACAAAGTTTTGACGAGCCATATTTGATTAAAAAATGCCATGTTGTAAAGAAAATTAAAAATTATAGCTGACCTGTTTCAAGGTTTAAAAAACACATAGAAGGGGGAGCTACCCCTACTTTAGTTATTTACCTTCCCGCGTAAAAATTGAAGTTATTGCAACAACATTGCTACTATATTGGAAATTAATATCGCTGGTGTATTGGCAATTTAGATGTACAACAATTGCAACGCTATTGGCGCTACCCACATAGCACGAAATATTGCAATGAAATATTTCATGAAATATTGCAATGAAATATTTCATGAAATATTGCAATGAAATATTTCATGAAATATTTCAAAGAAAACTTGCCACAATATTGTACCAATAATAACGAAAGGATGCTAAAATATTTTCTGTAATATTACAAGAAAAATTGTAGAAAACTTTCAGAAACCTTTCGTGAAAAATTCATGAAGCATCCAATGGGAAAATTTCACGAAATGTTTTGGCAAGTTTGCGGCAACGTTTACTGAAACATTTCACGCAAGCTTTCTGTTCGGATGCTTGAAAAAAAAACCCGAAATCTTGCAGAAACTTTTCTGAAAAGTTTCTTGAAATATTCATATCGTGATCACAAACTTTTTGAACCAGTATTTCCACAACCTTGAACAAATATTTTGCGTAAGATTCCAAGAAATGTTGCGTAAACCTTCCGACTATCATTTCACGGAACGTTTCTGAAACTTTTCTGAAATATTTCGTGCATGGATTAGACAGAGGACACAAACCATTCACGAAATGTTTTCGTAAGTTTGCGGCAACATTTACTGAAACATTTCATGCAAGCTTTCTGTTAAGATACTTGAAATATTACACGAAACCTTGCAGAACCTTTTCAGAAAAGTTTCTCGAAATATTCATATCACGATCAGAAACTCTTTGAACCAATATTTCCACAAACTTGCAGAAATATTTTGCGTATGATTCCAAGAAATGTTGCGTAAACCTTCCGACTATCATTTCACGGAACGTTTCTGAAAAGTTTTTGAAATATTTCGTGTATGGATTGGACAGAGGAGACAAACCTTTCACGAAATGTTTTGGCAAGTTGGCGGCAACGTTCATTGAAACATTTCACGCAAGCTTTCTGGTCGCATGTTAGAAAAATTACACGAAATCTTGCAGAAATTTTTCTGAAAAGTTTCTCGAAATATTCATATCACGATAACAAACTGTTTGAATCAATATTTCCACAACTTTGCTGAGATATTTTGCGTAAGATACCAAGAAATGTTGCGTAAACCTTCCGAATATCATTTCACGGAACGTTTCTGAAACTTTTCTGAAATATCTCATGTGTGGATTGGACAGAGGAGACAAACCTTTCACGAAATGTTTTGGCAAGTTTCCGACAACGTTTACTGAAACATTTCACGAAATCTTGCAGAAACTTTTCTGAAAAGTTTCTCGAAATATTCATATCACGATTACAAACTCTTTGAACCAATATTTCCACAACCTTGCAGAAATTTTTTCGTAAGATTCCAAGAAATGTTGCGTGAACCTTGAGACTATCATTGCACGGAAGGTTTCTGAAACTTTTTTGAAATATTTCGTGTATGGTTTGGACAGGGGACGCAATCATTTCACGAAATGTTATGACAAGTTTGCAGCAACATTTATTGAAATATCTTACGCAAGCTTTCTGTTAAGATACTTCAGACATTACACAAAATCTTGTAGAAAGTTGTCTGCAAAAGTATCTTATAATATTCCTTTGGTGTACAAAAATTTTTGTATTCATATTCCCACAGCTTTGCAGAAATATTTTCTGTAAGAATACTTGAATCTTGAAAGGTTCCGTAAACATTCCGGCTATTATACACGAAAGGTTTCAGGAACTTTTCTGAAATATTTTGTGTATGATCTGGACAGGGGACACAAACATTTCACGAAATGGAAAATGTTTTGACAAGTTTGCAGCAACATTTACTGAAACATTTCAGGCAAGCTTTCTGTTAAAGTACTTGAAAAATTACACGAAATCTTGCAGAAACTTTTCAGAAAAGTTTCTCGAAATATTCATATCACGATCACAAACTTTTTGAACCAATATTTCTACAACCTTGCAGCAATATTTTACGTAAGATTTCAAGAAATGTTGCGAAACCTTCCGATTATCATTTCATGGAAGGTTTCTGAAACTTTTCCGGAATATTTTTTGTCTGGATTGGACGGAAGACATTAAAATTTCATGAAATATTTTGGAAAATTTTCTGAAACATTTATTGAAATATTTCACGCGAGCTCCTTGATTACAGACAATCTTGTTTTAGGCAAAGTTTCTCGAAATATTCGTAATTTGGTCTGCAACTTTTTCAACCAATATTTCTGAAACCTTGCTGAAATATTTCCCATAAATGTACAAGAAAATTGTGCAAACATTCCCACTTTTATTACGGAGATGGTTTCTGAAACTTGTCTCAAATATTATGTGTCTGGATAGGATAGAGTATATAAACATTTCATGAAACAATATCCAGCTAGGAAATCCAGTTGGATCCATGTCACATGGGAAATCCAGCTGGATCCGGGTGAATTTACATAGATTTCAGTAGATTTTTTAGCTAGATTCCTACTTTTGATATCATATGGATTTCCCTGCTGGATTTCCCTTGTGACATGAATTGAAGTAGGAATCTAGCTAAAACATCTACTGAAATCCATGTGACTCCATGTGAATCCACCCTGATCCAGCTGGTTTCCCAATGGAAATCCAGCTGGATTTCCTAGCTGGATATTTCTGACCGGGAATGTTTTGGCAAGTTTTCTTAAACATTTATTGAAATATTGAAGTCTCTAATTGTAAAGTTTCTCGAAATATTTAGATACCACGTAGATACAACGAACTTTTTCAACCAATACCTCTAAAACTTTTCAGAAATATTTATGGACATAAACATTTCCCGAAATATTTTGGCAAGTTTTGTGAAATATTTATGGAATTATTTTATGCCGGCTTCCTGTTCTAAAACGAAATGTTTACAATATTGTCGATTTCTATTCAAGGAAAGATATAATATTTTCTAAAATATTTTTACAACGTTTAGAAACCTTTTTCGAACATTTTTGCAAGGTTGCAGAAATATTCGTTGAAATATTTTCAAGTCAAGTTATGAAAACGTTGCCGGAATATTTCTGCAAGATTTCATGTTAGGTTTCTAGTTTTTTAACAAGAATATTGCATGAAATATTTCATGAAATGTTTCAGAAAACTTGACACAATATTTTGTGGAATATTCATAACCTCTGTTCAACCCTTACACAAAATATTGCAGAATGTTTCTGAAACCTTCTTCGGAATAAAAGAAGAAATGTTCCCACAACTTTTCGTGTAATCTTTCGAGAAATATTTCGATAAGGTTGCAGAAATATTCGTTGAAAATTTTCCAGGCTAGATTATCAATATTTTCAAAAAACTTTGCGAAATATTTCTGCAAGATTTCCTGTAATGTTTCTAGTTTCTTATCAAGAAGCTTGCATGAAATATTTCATGAAAGTTTTCAGAAAACTTGCCACAATATTCCGTGAAATGTTCTCTGGAACTTTTGCCCGTAATTGTCTTTTAAATAACTAGGATTTATTCGAATATTTTTTATATTAGTTTGGCAAATGATTGCACTTGGAATAGATATATTTCTATTAGAAAATTTTCAAGCATTTTTTCAAGGAAAGTTTTTAGAACGTTTCCGCGCAGAGTATTCTCGCACACATAGCACGACATATTCCCATGAAATATTTCAAGAAATATTTCAAGAAGATTGACACAACATTGCGGCAATATTCATATCTCCGTCATAAACTTTTTGGACCAATATTTCCACCACCTTGCAGAAATATTTTACGTAAAATCTTAATTTTTATTTAAAATTTAAAGAATTTTTTAAATAAATTTTATAATAAAAAAGAGATTTCAATATTTTTTTAAATCAATTTAAAATTAAAAATTAACAATTTTTATTTTTTTAAAAATAAATTTAAATTAAAAAAAATAATTTCTTGTAATCACAAGAAATGTTGCGTTAAAAGTTCCCACTATCATTACAGGAAAGGTTTCTAAGACTTTTCTGAAATATTTTGTGTATACACTAAATAGAGGACACAAAATTTCACGAAATGTTTTAGCAAGTTCGCTGCAATATTTATTGAAAAATTACGAAAACGCAGATCTCTACTTATCGACATTGCAATTTTTCTTTTATTCGAATAATTTTTAAACAGTTTTTTGGTGAAACACAATTTTGACGCTCGCCATATATTTAAATACTATACTCAGAATATATTTAAATACTAAAACATGTTTATTCAGAGTAATAATTCAAGTTAATATTTTCGTTATTTAGAAGAATCTATTCAGTATACAGGTTTGATTTCTACCTTACCGACACTATATTGTTTCAATTTAACGAATTAAATAAATAATTTATTAAATGCATAATTATTTTAAATAAAAAGAATCAAAATTATAACATTAAATAATCGTGGAAAGTGCAACTTATATAGATTAAAATGTCCGAAGTCCTTCAAGCGAGCGATAGCGTAACGGATAGCGTGCGTGCATAGTAACCCAAAGATCGTGGGTTCGATTCCCGGTGGGGTCGAAAAATTTTTATGTAAAATATTTTATGCAATTATAACAATGCGATTAAATGTAGAAATTAAGTTGTGAAAAATATGCGAAAATTGTAAATACTTATAGAGAATTCTAATATATCATAGCTTCAAGGTTACTTCTTTCAAGAACTTGAAAAAAGGTTTCTGAAAGATTTCAGAAAGGTTTCTTGAATAATTACTTAAAATCTTTTCTGAAAGCTTTCTGCCAACAATTTATCGATATTCCAGAAAACTTTCATGAAAGGTTTCTACAAACTTTCTAAAAAGTAGAAGATGTACTTACTATTCTTTTTGTAATTTTTCTTAAATATTTCAGAAACATTTCGTAAAAGGTTTCAAGAAACGTTGCACAAATACTTCATGAAATATTGCGGAAATATTTCATGGCAAGTTTACGGATTATACAAATACTTTGTGAAAGATTCCTGCAATATTTCAGAAACATTTCGTACAAGTTTTCACGAAACTTTACAGAAATATTTCATGAAATATTGGTGAACGAAAATGATTCGGACATAGAAATATTACTAAAATCTTTCTGTGAAATGTTTCTGAAAGGTTTACAGTAATATTACGAAAAATAAAATCGCAACATTTCTGAAATATTTCATGTCAGGTTTGTAGATTATTCAAACTATTCGTGAAACTTTTCTGCAATATTTCAGAAACATTTCTTACAAGTTTTCACGAAATTTTGCAGAAATATTTCATGAAATATTGCTGAACGAAAAAAGATGCGGACATAAAAACATTTCTGCAATCTTTCTGTGAAATATTTCTGTAAGGTTTACAGTAATATTACAAAAAATAATACCACAACATTTCTGAAATATTTCATGTCAGGTTTTCAGATTATTCAAACTATTCATGAAAGTTTTCTGCAATATTTCAGAAACATTTCTTACAAGTTTTCACGAAACTTTGCAGAAATATTTCATGAAATATTGCTGAACGAAAAAAGATACGGACATAAACACATTTCTGCAATCTTTCTGTGAAATATTTCTGTAAGGTTTACAGTAATATTACGAAAAATAATACCACAACATTTCTGAAATATTTCATGTCAGGTTTTCAGATTATTCAAACTATTCATGAAAGTTTTCTGCAATATTTCAGAAACGTTTCTTACAAGTTTTCACGAAACTTTGCAGAAATATTTCATGAAATATTGCTGAACGAAAAAAGATGCGGACATAAAAATATTTCTGCAATCTTTCTGTGAAATATTTCTGCAAGGTTGCAAACATTTCATGAAACCTTGCAGAAACATTTCAGCAATATTTCGTGCTATGTGGGTATTTACCTTGGGTGCTATTTTCAATGTATTGCCAATATCTTAAGATTTAACTTTCTAAAAAAAAAATTCTTGGGTGGATTCGAACTTGGAATCTTCGGATTACTAGACTTGCTCGCTACCCACCGATCCGAGTAGAAATTTTCAAACGGCGATGACGCGGGACGGATCCGTCTGCCGTGATTCCTGATCCGTACCTGATGTTGTTCACGGATGAGTGCCGTACGAGGCGTGTAATGCTGAACTGTATGAGGGCCGGATGATTTTACCTATCCATATCCTTACGTCCGGTGAAACATCTGGCCCTGATCCGGCCCTGATTCGGGCAACACGTGGCTTATTGTCTAAATAATTTGAAAGCAAATATGTTCTATACTTAATAAAAATTAGAACATTTAATATATTTTTGACGTATTTATTAAATCATATTTAAGAGGGTGTGGTACTCATGTACTCTATTTTACCGGCAGAACACGGTAAATTCTATATTATTAAAATAAATATATTGAATTACGTCTTATAAAGAGATAGTTGCCCTGCGCAATGTAATAATCTACCAGCCTACGCGGTTTTGAGCTCAAATGTCAACGGCACCCTAAAAAATTTTGCGAACAAAAATAACCGAAATTTCGTTCGTAAAATTTTTTAGGGTGCCGTTGATATTTGGGCTCGAAACTGCGCAGGCTGGTAGATTATTACATTGCACAGGGAAACTATCTCTTTATAAGATGTAATTTGATATATTTATTTTAATAATATAGAATTTGCCGAGTTCTGCCGATAAAACAGAGTGCATGAGTACTAACCACACCCCCTTAATGTATTTTATATATTTGGATACTATACATTATAATCTTGTTATTTTTATAACAAATATAAAACTAATATTTGCACTTTTTCTAACAATTATAATTCTACATCTATTTGTACTTTATTTAATTAAATACTACTTATTTTTATTAAATATCTTCTTTTTTCGAAATTTAGTACTTAACTTTTTCCTTCATTGTTTTTCATTATGGAAAAACAATATACTATATTGTAGTATAACAACCTTATACTTATTAGGTTGTTCTTCGTACGACAGAAACGGAGCACTACGCAGGTTTGAGGCTATGACGCGCGCGTAAACAAATGTTCAAATACTAATGCTAATATAACGAAAAAATGGCATGTACCTTATCTGGAAAATTTCACGGCGTTGCACCGGCCCAGATAAGGCTTGCTGTAAATGAGTTTACCGTACGGCAGAAACACAAGTACCTTACAATAAAAGCGTTACATGACGCGCGAGGGCCTTGCACGGCATACGCCATCCGGCCCGTGTGATATCTACGGCACGCCGTATTTCATTTCTACTCGGAGAGCTAATTCGTTGTTTCTGTCAATGAACGAAATGGAGGTTAAAAGTTGAAACAAGTGATCATTTGTTTTGAAGTAGATTTAACCTCTATTTCGTTCATTAACATAAACAACGAATTAGCTCGGTGGGTAGCGAGCAAGTCTAGTAATCCGAAGACCCTAGTTCGAATCCATCCAAGAATTTTTTTTTTTTAGAAAGTTAAATCTTAAGATATTGGCAATACATTGGAAATAGCACCCAACGCAAAAAGCGCCAATAGCCTTGCAATTGTTGTACATCTATATTGCCAATACATTAGCGATATTAATTTCCAATATAGTAGCAATGTTGTTGCAATAGTTTCAATTTTTACGCGGGTTTTAGTGATTAAAAAAAATTGATCACAACATTCTTTTTGATTTTTAATTTTGAGATGCTTATTTCAAATCATATTTTACGTGAAATACTAAAATTGACTACTAAAATTTAATACATTAAATGAAAATTTGCAAGAAAATTTTTATCGATTATTTTTTTTTATTTATGAAATTAATGATGAAATTATTTATAAACAAAGAATTTCTCTGGGTAAAATTCTATTAAAAATTCATTTTTTTTTTAGATTATATTAGAATAATATTTCATTTCCAGTATTGATACTTGTATTGTTGATGTCATAAAAATTGAAGTTTTTTTTATCAACGAAGGTTTCATTCTTACCGAAATATGCAATATAATTATAATTATATTAAATTTACATTACAATTTTGAATGTCATCACGCTTCTACGAATATTTTTTCGGGACGACAATTATAAAAATAAGGGTAAGTTAAAAATAAACTTTGAATACGAGATAATTCTCGAGTAAACAATAGATATTTTTATTCGACCGTGGTCAGTTTGTAGTGTTTCTTTGTATTGACTACACGCTAGTTACTAAAGTGATTACATATTGTTGGTGTTTATACAATTGTTTAAATTAATATAATTATACATTTTATTATATACTCTTCAAAAAAAAATTTTAAATTACGCATTGAGGAGACAGAAAATATATTATTAAAAAGGGCTTGTAAGTATTGCTTTTTTATTTTTATTCATATTAAACAAATAAGAACTTTCTTGAAAAAAATAAAATAGTTTAAATATTAAAATGATATCTAAAGCCAAATAGGAAGTTTGATTAAAAGAAGTGATATAATGTAAATAGGATTATTATAAAAACGTAAAATAAAATAATGATTCTAATAATGTTCAATTTATTAATATAACCGTGATAAGAAGAATATTTGTAAAAAAACATCGACTTGTTTTCTTTTTTTTTCTACAGTTAATAGAATTTATAATATTTATTATATACATAAATATCATATCATGATATATTAATAAATTTTTCGTTTGCCTTTTATTGAGTATTTGAGGTTAAAATTTTTTTCAATTTTTTTTTAAATCGTAATTTCTCGAGAACGGCTCTATGTATCTAAATGGGGTGGGTGTCATTCGAAAGAGAATTAAATTACCTATATTTTCTAAAAAAATTAATTCTCTAGCTATCACGATTCGTTTGTTATTAACAAAAACGTAAAAATTGAAAAATGAAAAAAAATGAGTTTTATATGTTCAACTACTACAAGAGTAAAATTGTCTTATTCGCTTCAAAATTCATTGTAGAGGTATATTATTGATAGTTCTCGGATGAGTTCTTTTGGCAAAATGATTGGTTCATAAATTTCAGAGATATTTGAGGTTAAAATTTTTCTAGACATTTTTATAATGTATTTCTTGAGGATGGCTCTGTGTATCTGAATGGGTTGGGTAGCATTTGAAAGAGAATTAAAATATTTATATTTTCTAAAAAGAAAAATTTTTTAGTTATCACGGTTTTTTATTATTAACCAAAATGTAAAACTTGAAAAATTGAAAAATGAAAAAAAAATCTGTCTTTATCAAATTTTTTAAAATATATCATTTAAATTACATTTAAAATATGCACATATATCCGAAGAACAATCGAACAGACGATGACATGCGTGAGTAACTGAAGAAGACGAATATTCACCGACCCCCTTCCAGCCGTAAGAATTTTTCAGTTTTTCTTATTTTTTGGCTAAAGAAATAATCCATCTTTAACAAAAAATTAGCTCTTGTTGTATTTTTATTTGCTCCATCCAGAGCTATCTTGCAATAATATATGCTCCTAAAAAATTAGTAATAAAAAGCTAGGATGTGTAATTATCGTTTTTTCACGTTAACGGTAGCATTTCCTAACAATCAAAAAAACTGAAGGTAGAGCCGAATAGAGCAAATGAAACTACAATAAGAGCTAATTTTTTGTTAAGGGTGGATTATTTCTTTAGTCAAAAAAATAAGAAAAAATGAAAAATTCTTACGGCTGGAAGGGGGTCGGTCGAATATTCAGCAAAGAGAAGTCGATCGAATCGTCAAACCATAGTTATTAAAAAACGATAATCTTGTACGAGATGTAGAATCATTCTCTGGATATTAAAAGAAACAAGCTTACTCTCTAGCACGACACTAGACGAATCCACAACCTTCGATGTTATTTATTTTATAGTTTAAAAATATGAATTTTTCTTATGAAATTTTTTGTAATCAATCTCAAAATGTAATAATAGCAAAATATTAAATAAAATGAATATATTGAACTAATATGTGAATAATATTTATATAAAAAAATTTATTTATAAAATCCGAATACAACATTTTTTATGGAATAATATATAATTATATTATAATTTTTACAGAAATATAATAGAAAATAAAATTGCTTTACTGTATTGCATGTTATGCCGCATGTGCGTTATGTCTCCCATACAATAATTTTTCTTGTAAACACAATCAAAGAACAAGTTTAGAATATTTTTTTTATTTCGAACCAATGTACGACGAGAAGCCGTTGACAGTGGACTTGAAGAAGAAAAATTTGATGAAGAATAGAACTTGAAGAAGATTGTTTTCCATTCATATAAGAATTAAAATCAAAAATAAATAAATTACAAATGGAACCTCAATGAATAGCCATGAAAAAATTACAAGTTAATATTTTCCATAAAATTTTTCAAATTTTTTTCGTGAAAAATTTATTTTTCGAATTTTAATTTAATAAAAGAAATCAAAAAATTATTTTGAGGAAGCTACGTGCCAATAAATTGGCAGCGGTTTTTTAATTTTTTCATCTGCTATTTTCTTTTTGTTTATTCTGATTAAATTTCTGGCTCCGGAAAACCCTGCCTCATGTTGTGTATCAAAGTATTGGTTTTCTAAAGTTTTCATGTTAATATTTTATCCAGAAAGCTTTTTGTTTTCCTCGAGGTGTCGAAGAGGCAAATTTGTTATTTTTTCTCTTGTTTCTTTCAATGCTAGAGTCTCCAGCTTTTATTACTGTATTGTATAATTCGGATAAAGATCTGTTGTTTTTACTTTCAAAAAGAGGAGTCTGGTCACTGTCAAGGATTTCTTCAATAAGGGGCTCTTTTTTGCTAGAGTTACGAGAAAACGAACGATTAGCGAGTTCCCAAATTTCAGGATTTCCAATAAATTCTCGCGGAGTTGTAATATTTTTAAGTAAAGTTGCAAATTCTCTTCTACCTATAGCTTTAACGTTTTTTCTGTTTCTACAAGCATCGTTCACCAAGTCCACTATATTTGAATTTATTATTTTTTCACCATCTATGTACACTACACCACTTTCTCCCCATTTAATTCGATTACTATTATTTTTTAAATGGCTAAGCAATAACTGAGCCTTTTTTTGGTACAGTTTTGGCACACTTTGTAAAATTGGATCATCGTCCATACCACTGGAATCTTCATAATTGGCTTTGGGTGTGTGCACCTTTCGTTTCTCTTCAGCGAAAAATAAGTATTTTTGCAAAACTCTTAAATAATCTTTCAATCTGTCGTGGTCGCTTGCGTATGTTTTTGAACCCAGGATTTTTCGCATTTCATCATCTAGACGAGTCAAGTTATTTCCAATCGTTTGTGTACTTTCCAGAGCAGGCAGTGTAGCTGCGGTTGTCAAACTGTTTGTAGTATTAACAGAGGCGGGCTGACCATCTCGCATTCTGTCGAGCTGTTCCTTGGATATTAATACCATTTCTTTTGCTCTCTCCATTACTTTAAAATAGGTTAGAAAATATTTCTAATATAGGGGTAAGCAGAAATGGTAAAAAACTTCCACCTGTTTGAACGAGAAAACGTTTCTTTCCTTTCCAAGAATTTTTACGCAAACTTTTTTTGGCCAGTTTTCTCAAAACACATTTATATTTTCTTAATTTTTGTTTTTCCACAGATTTTATCGATACGCACATTCACAAATATATTTTATTAATTTTTCATCTGCAGATCGCAACAGAGCAAGATGTTGCTTCTTATCAGAATATTTTAACGCTTCCAAAAGAGCAATTTATTTTTTACCAAACGGTGGGTAGCGTTTTCTACGTCGGCGCCCTGTAGACTGATCCATTGCTCATCACACACGAATAAATTATTCAAAACCTTTTGTAATGTTGTTTTTCAGGAAACGAGTTTGTATTTGATGAAAATTTATTTGTGAAATTTTTCCACTGTGATTCAGACTTTTTTTCACCTTTTTTATCCGAATCGTAAAGTTTGGTGTATGGAATATTGGTTTTTTCAGAACTTTTTGAACGATCCATCTCGACGGGTGTTCAAAGCACACTGAGATAAATTTATAATTTTTCATTTATATATATGTATAAATGTTGCATGCTAAAATATATATATGTATAAATGTTGCATGCTAAAATATATATATGTATAAATGTTGCATGCTAAAATATATATATGTATAAATGTTGCATGCTAAAATATATATATGTATAAATGTTGCATGCTAAAATATGTATAAAAAATAGATGGGTGGGGGTAAAAAAATTAAAATACATTTGCATAGACACTGTGACTATATTTCGGTAGATATACATACTGGTACTCATCGTCTGGAAAAATACAAGACCGAAATCTAAACTCATCTAGCGTACTCTGTTTGCAGTCAATCATTAGATATCCGTGTCCTTTAACAGTTGCGTCTTGATAGGCCTCTTGTACAAATTTTGAATCTTCGGGGTAAATTTGTCTTGCGAGATGCTGTATTTGCGCTCTATCGCGTGGATTTTTAAATAGAAAGATATACGATGCATTCAGGCTAATGTCGCGCGAATGCGTTGATTTGTGAAAAATATTCTGTGTAATAAACATTACACTAATGTTTTTATGGTGGCTGCCTTTAGTAAATAAATCAACTACAACATTATTTGATGATTCTCGCATCAAATCGTCGATTATAACGAGCTTCTTCAATTGCGGGTCATTTGAATAATCTTCAGCTCTTGGTAAACCTTCACGAAATTCGATCTGTACACCGTCTTTTACATAATTTTCACTTTTATATCCATCTTGCCACTCGGCGTAATAAAACAAGATTCTGTCAAACGAGACATCCGCCATTTGTAAACGAAAATTTAAAAATTTTTTCATAAACACTGTTTTTCCGCATCCTGTGGGACCGCAGATAATACTCGTCCATGGATGTTTCCATCTCACATCCATGATTAACAAAGAATAACTGACTTAACCGTCATTCAACCATGAGCCAATCATACACACACACACGCACACATACATACACACACACACACACACACACGTGCGCGCGGGCGGCAGCGGCGGCGGCGGCGGCGGTGGGGCCTTGCAGCTTATTTGGGAGCTAGCATGCTTAGCCTGTGTGCTAGAAGATCTAGTGGGTCCGCTCCTCCGCTTGTCTAGCCATAAACCGCTTAACGGAAGCCGCGTGAGTAAACAGCTTTTCCAGCCACACGCTCGACTACCCCTCCATCTACCAGCAGAGTAAACTTGGTTTTTCAGCAGTTAAGATCACTTGAGCTGCTCAACTCTTGTTCAACTTTACAATGAACTGTATTAATATTCGCGAGCCGGAAAAATTAGTCGAGAATGTTCGAAACGTTAAGATTTCTTGTTTTTCTACACCATCTTCATTTTATGTACAAATAATAGGTGAGGACGAAGCATACCAATCGCTTGAAAATGAGATGAATGTGTTTTACGATGCAATTAGTTTTTTTATTCAAGAATCAATGTTATTCAAAATACAACGGAATACATCAGTGAAAAAATTGAAAATACACGAGTTGGAAGTAAGTATTTAAAGCTAACGTATTTTAAAACATAAATATTATTTAAAGAAATAGAATTTAAATTAACTATTTATTTACAGCCAGGAATGTATATAACGATTAGAGTGAAGAATCAATGGGTGCGGGGTGTTGCAGATGAAAATCCTTTACAGTGTAAAATTATAGATACAGGAAAAACTTTTAATTTATCTCCAACAAACGAAAATATTGGAATTTTCGAGCTTGATCGTCGTTTCCTAGTTTGCCATCAAGAGCAATTTTGTACGGTTTGGGAAAAATTTTACCAATCTCTTCAAAAGGGAATTGCTGGACAGAACAAGCGTATCAAATGTTTAAAACTTTGACAAAAGGACGACAACTACGTGCATATTTTTTACAACAAGGACTCTTTTCAAATAGTTTTTACATATTTTTGTCAAGTGTAGGAGTAGATGGTGGTAATGTTCATATCAACACAGCGCTATGTGCTTTCGATACCGCCGTAACCGATGTTGTGGGGTTACGTCATCCCATTTGGCCATTCGATACTCCATGCAAGTGAAATAATTTGTTTTTAAAATAATTAAAGCATGCAGTATTTAAAAGAAATGTAAATAATTTTAATTCATTACGAGAAATATTTTTTTTTTCAAATGACAAATTTTTTGAACTGAAAAATCTAAAAAACTATACTAATGTAAAAAAGTATAAATGAAAAAAAAATTGTAAAAAAGTTTTTATGAAAATAAAATGATAGCTGTGAATAAAAGAAGTACAGACATTTTCATTTGTAGCATAGTGAATTAAATAATTATTACAATAAATAAATAAGGTTATAAAATAAATTATACGCATTTTTTTACAATAAAAATAAAATATCAATTTATTAAAAATTATTCTTAAATCTAAAATACAAACATACAATGATAATATTAACTAAATTATTCGTTACATATTTTTTATATTCTTACAAAGATTAGATTAAACATTGAATTCATTTTTATATTTATTGGGATAATTCAATAAGAGGAGGTGGTGGTGGTGTATAATGCCGAGGACAATCTATAATTCCTCTATTTTGATTTCTTCCTCTATTGAAATGGCGGGCGTTTTCACATCCAAACCAAATATTGATGATCTTATGCTTATCTATCGCGTTTAAGGTGGTTCTCCTCGGACTCCCTAGTCAAAGCAGTGCTAAATGTAGAAGTTACCTAAAATTAAAAAAAACCGTAGTTGTAATGTGATTTATTTATTTAAAATGATAAGAGATAGTCCATGTATTATAAATAAAGTGTATTTAACATGACTAAGATAACTTTTTTCACAAAATGGCAATTTTTTAGAAACTAGATATTGTCACTACAAACAATTTTTGATAAATCACTGGAATCTTTTTTGTTTCTCAACCGATTTTAGTTTTCAAGGTCTCAATTTGCTCCTTAAGAAATTTCATGGGGACTTGCCGAAGGAAAAATTAAAAATTATTCAAAACTCAGAAAGTTATAGATAATTGTTCATAAATTCATGCACGTCGTTAAAACAAAATATTCTTTTAATTGGCTATAACTTTCTGAGTTTTGAATAATTTTTAATTTTTCCTTCGGCAAGTCCCCATGAAATTTCTTAAGGAGCAAAATGAGACCTTGAAAACTAAAATCGGTTGAGAAACAAAAAAGATTCCAGTGATTTATCAACAATTATTTGTAGTGACAATATCTAGTTTCTAGAATATTGTCATTTTGTGAAAAAAGTTATTTTAGACATGTTAAATACACTTTATTTATAATACATTGACTATCTCTATCATTTTAAATAAATAAATCACATTACACTATGGTATTTTTTAATTTTAAGTAATTGCTACATTTAGCACTGCTTTGACTAGGGAGTCCGAGGAGAGCCCCCTTAAAATATCCGCAACTGTCGTATCAAGATACAGCTTTACGTCATTTATATACTTGACTTCGTGAAGCCCTGTTTTCATGCACATAGCGCGTTTACACCGTGTATTATTATAAAGCGGACAATACATGCTTCGGTATTTTCCAACCATTTTTGCGTTTACAATAATATCGTTATTATATTTTAATTGCCTTACACTTTCAAACATTTGCCGGTATTCTTTTATTTTATTTTCTCTTTTTAATAGAACTAACACGTGGATGAACCTATGCCAAGCTAATCCTTGCAATGAATTTTTGAATCGCGGATAATGCATGCAAGAAGGCGCATTGCAACCACCACATGCGCACAAGTCCTCTCCTCTTTTCCGAAGAAAAACTCGAGTTTCTGTAAAAAAATAAAAAAAATTAAAAATTAAAAATTTTTGCTACGTTTAAACCCATATGGGTATGATACTTTATCGGAAACAAATCGTCTTTTTTTCAAAACCACGGAGCATGTTTTTGTTTCTGTGCATGTTATGAATTCGTGTATCGCTGTTTTCGTAATAACATTATTCTGGACGATAATATTGTTGTTATCACAATTTCGCTGGTTAATTAATTTTAAAATCGAATCAAAATTAATTTTCGAAGAATTTTCATAATTTAATCGAACGCCTTTTATTTTACACGTTTCAATAGTATTGCCAGACTCTGCGTGTACACGGTATGCGTAAAATTTAGGTCCACCAGAGATGAAAGTTTGTATATATGCACCCTCACCATAGACTTCCAACTCGTCGGTTAAATCGCCCAACGACCCAGTTGGTGGCTCGTATTCATCTTTTTTTACACGACTACTAATAAAAATGATCAAATCGGTGTCATAGTATAAAACGCGCTTACCTAATTTATCTAAATATTCATATAATTTAAGCCGTGCTTGTGCCGTTGTGTATGCAGCGATAGCTACGTTTGTGCAGGGAGAATTCGAAGCTGACTCTTTTTTATAAATGCACGATACATACATTATATTTTCCGTAGCTGGAATGCAATTTTGTATAATTTTTTCTGGATCGTAAATTAATCGTATCAAATTCTCATAAGTTCTAATTATTGATGTTTGAGGTAGATTACCACGCTGGCCAAACTTTCCCCAAAACGAATTTAAGCAAAGTTTGGCAACCGAACGCATGCCGTTGTTTTTAGATATATTTTGCGCGTCTAAGTCTATCCCTTCATGAATTTTGTAATTTAGAATATACTCTGCTTTTTCTTTTTCTGATACAACATTTTTAGGCCAACCGCTCGCTTCCTGTTTTATTTTTAAAAATGTATTTACGTATTCGGAAAAAAGACCTCCCGACCGCGTCTCAGCATCGTATTTTGTAATTTGATACTGCCAAATAACATCAATTTTTAATATCGTATAACCTAATTGTATAGCTTTTTTTAGTTCTAAGGAAATCCATGTACCTACTAATTTTCTCTCGCTGCTATTGTGAAAACATTCTCCCTGGTACAAATTCTCGCTACATGTTCGACATAAAGAAAAAATTAATTTATTACTTACTTTGAACGGTAAAACTGGATGAAATAAATTTTTGGGTGGTAAGATTTCGCATTTAACTATGCGCTCAACGTTTTTACAAAAGTTTTCAAAATTTATATCTGTTAATTCTAAACACTGCTTACCAACGAAAATATCTGGGTGACCTATTGGAAAAACACCCGTTTTACATATAAACGGATATAAGGAGCAAACATCAAAATACTTTATAATTTCATCATTTTCTGCTTGGTAATGCGTAGCTATATTGCCCGTACGCCCCCCATAAAACGCGTCTCGCGGATCTAAACTCAAGTTTTGAGCAAGTGGATGATTTTTTACAAAATTCTGAAAATCTAAATTTTTTTTAAATCACTGTCAAAATCACACTCCCACATTTCTATTAATTTGTAACCAAATGAAATTATTTTTTCCGACATATTTTTCGTGTTTTCAAACCGTTGACTCAAGCTTGTTTGGTCAATTAAAATTTTATTACGCTCCTCTGGAAAGCAGCGCGGACAACCATGGTAAAAGCATCCGTGAAATTGATAAACTGTGCCTTTCGTGTTTAACTCGTGAAGGTAACCATCTACACGCGGTTCTTCGATCAGTACATGCTCGCGAGTTCTTCCCGCATGCACTATCTTGCACCCCTTACGTTTTTCCTCCCACAACAACCACTCGATAGATTTTTGTGAGTATTTATCGGCTCGAACATAACCTTTGTGTGGAATGAGTCCTACTGTATTTTTCTGTAGAAAATTTTTTCTATAAATGCACGAGCACGCACTCGCGATAGTTACACTTTCGGTAAAAGGATCGACTTTTCCGACCTGCAAAAATATTTTACGGAATTTCATACAGGATTGTCTCAATATATCGACATCCTGAACACAATATTTTTTTATTTCATGTTTAAAATTAAATACGCTATCGCAGACGCCTGCATACCATGTCAAAAACGCTTCGCGTTCTTCTTTCCTCATTGAATCGGGCGCATAATAACTAACATCCGGATAACTACCAATGTAATCTTGATTTTCTAACGTATTAAATAGGTGTGGAAAAAACCTTTTTCCACACCTTCGGCCAAGTCGAAAGTTTTAGGCAAACTCGACAATTTCATTGGTAAGTAATTTAAACTGTCGATAAATTTTGTAATACCGATTTTTTTTATTTTATTTTTATTATGTTACGCCCGTTTAAAATAACTTCCGGAACCGAATGTTTTTTATTTTCAACAATATATTTTAAAATAAATTGCGCATCAAATGCTTTAGCATTATGCGCAATACAAATAAAATTTTTAAATGACTTTTTCTTATATCTAATCGCGAAATTTAAAAATTTACCTAAACATTCATCACCTTCGTACACATGTTGACGAACTCCACAAAACTGACACAATTTTGTTAAATCATTCTCATGTACGCACGAATCACAACAGAGTTGAGCCACACATAAGTTTGGCACGTGTATATGGGCTGACTTACCCAAAGGAGTATCCTGTCATGTCTCGAAATCATAAAATATAAAACACGTTTCCGGTTGCCCCGTTTTTGTATTTTTATGCGCGATAGGATTCATCATGCATAAACTGTTTATGTCATGAATGGTTTTACACTGATTGTAGTATGTTTTACCACATTCATGTTTCCTTTTGACTAAATCAAATAACCTGTAACACTCCTGCAAATGGAATGTTTAACATTTTTACTAGTATTATTTCGCGCTCTTGATCCTACTTTCTTATGGTTGTTGAAACAATTTTGATTAAAAAATGTTCGGCCGCAATCCTCACATTTTATATTTTCCGTCTTCTCGCAACACGGTGGCGAGTTACAGGCGGCACATATCGCCTCACACTTGTGTTCGAGCAGCCGACGGTATAAACGATTGCATGGAATGCAATAATGCATACTTGATTTTATAGCTAATAAATTTAAAATTAAATTAAAATGATGCTGTTCAGCATAATACATTATATATATTGTTTGTTCGTACTCTCCAGGCATATCTACGGCTCCATCATACATTGGAGCGACACCTGTGCCAAAAGTTTCATATTCAAGCACTTTCAATTTGATGTTTAACGTTTTAAAATATGTTTGGGAACAACTAATTTCCGGAATACCACAGCCATCATTTAAATTTAATTTTACATTACATAATTTTAATAATGCCAACGCACGTTTTTTCTATTCATACATCTTTCGTACACGGTTCCACTCTATCAACCACTCTGCACCGCTGTTTTTTTTACGAAAACTTCACCGCAAACTAATGCTCGCGGTAAGCACATATTATCACTATTCTGTATGTTGAGAATGGCTCTAGTATTTAATTTTTTACAATTATTTATAGATGAATCGCTCGACCCATTAGGCACATTTACGTAAGATGCTGCAATTGTAAATGTATCATCTAATTTGAAATCTTTGATACTTTGATATATACGCCCGAACAATTCCCACAAATCTTTAAAATCTAACGTTGCTATTGGCCGAAAATATAATCCTGCTGACCCTTCGGTAAAATCGCTACAATTGATAGTTATACCGATAACGGTGCCATCACGGTCTCTTTTCAGATAATCAATAATTTCTCGCATAGCACTTTCCAACCACTCGATCTGATTTCTACTATTTACCGCGTCTTTAATTTTTATAACTAACTCTCTAGAAACGGTCCTAAAATTCCTATTCATTCGCTCGCTATCGGAAATTATTACAAATTTTTGTTCATTACCAGCTTCAATAATCTCCTCATTGCTGACGGTGCGGCTTGGACCTGCTAGGTTGCTGTTGTTGTTCACAGGCTGGATGTCGCTCGTACCTGCAACGCTGCTATTGCTACCAGAATTGTCACGGCTAGTACCCGCTACACTCTGGTTGTTAGTAAAGTTGTCCTTGCTTCTAGTTGCTGCACCATCACCTCTTCCGATTTGATTAAAATTTTCCCCGCCGCTGTTACTCGTACTTGCTCCGTTTTCTACTGCTCCCGGTAACTCGCTGTGTTTAAAAACTGTAATGAAAACAAATGTTAATAACAATAATTATAATTTTCACGTGAAAAATATGAAAACTAACATCATTTTATGGTTCGGATGTACCACGGAGGGAATCGTGCACACGAACAATTTCGTTATAAGTGGGTGGTTAAAAGTAAGCCTCATTTTGAATCTGCACACAGACCCATTTTTGTGTTTTGCGTACAGAATCGTTATACCCACCTAACCCCGCCGTGTACGCTACGAATTAGTAAATTAAAAAAGTATTTTTATATTCGTGCTGTTATTTAAAAAATGATTTATTCTTACCTTTACAAATTGCTGCACTAATATCCTTATCATGACAAATTCTTTTTGCAGCAGAAGAACCCGCGTCCCATGCTCGCCTTTTGCGAGCAGGTAGTTGCCGTTCTGCCCTTACGGCGTTTACCTCCTCTTCACATTCTGAATCAGTAGCCTCTGGACTCGTTCTGTCATGATCCTCATTCATTATCTGCTCCATAACTGCGTGCGATCGATCGTCGTACATTCTATACACTATAAAAAAATATTTAAAAGTTTAAAAAATGTTCTCATATGTAATAAAATATTAACTATTTTTTAAAATCATTAACAGATTATTCTTACCTAATTGGTTATAATGATCCATTAGGCAACTCAAAGATGTTTTCTTCTGCTCATCTTTATAAAAAACTACCTCGCCGATAGTTAAAACGCACTCCTCACTTTCATGTAGAGCTAGGTCGTACATCGTGTTTAATTGCTGAGTATTCGCCCTTTGCCCCATTTCTCTTAAAATCGCCAACAATTCGGCCGATTCAAGTTCAGGCAGTCTCGCAAACCACTCCGTCGTATATACTCGTCGGGTCCACGGCTGCTCGATAGTTAAAAAGCCGGCACAGCGCGAAATAATTGCTACTAATAAATTCAACATCGTGAGCACTTTTCTTTTCAATATAAAACCGAATAAAATCGAATAAAATCACTTTTAAACCGAAAAGGATTAAACCGAAATAAGAACACTTCTAAATAAAATCACTTTCAAACACAACAAAGATTAAACTAAAATAAGTACGTTTTTGAGCACAAGGAAATTTAAACTCAGAGTGAGAATGCTTCTGATCACTTCCAGACAGCGAGACACTTCAAATCGAAATAAGTTCTTCCTCCCTCATCCCCCGAGTTATAAATCCCATCTCCCCACTTTTCAAATTTTCTCTATAGCTCAAAAATGTGTAAAAATTTTTACAGGTATACGGAAAAATGAGGTGCTACGATGTACCACATCTTGCGCAATTAAGATCTAATACTTTTACTCTGGTACCCACGTGTGATGACAGAAAATTTCACGTTTCACGAGCTACCGTGTTTATGACAGTTACAAGAAGAGAAATACCAGATGTTTACATTTAGAGAAAAAATCTATTTTTAGAACGGCTGACCCATTTGTTTGGAAAGGATCCTCGCGGCGGCGTGTACCCCACACAGATTAGTCGATGCTTACCGCTCCACCGGATAACATCACCAGCTTCGGTCTCTGTATTATTCAGAAATTTTTCTGAAAATCACGTTTTCTTCTAAAAGTGTTTGTGCAGTTTACCTCATTTTCTTCCAAACATATATAATTTAGAATTATGGCACAGGCTATGCTATCATCGAACGACAACTAGATTTTAAGCACACCTCCAAACACCCGTCAAAAAAAGAAGAGAATAATCATGGCCGAAACGGAAAACAAAAGTTTCAAAACAAATTTCAACGTTCTTACTACCATGTACCCGCTCAATAATTCATGGTCTAAAAAGGTGATGGTTGGTTTACATTATGACAAAAACACCAAAAGTTTTGAACCAGTAATTCAACTGCTAAATAATCACTACACACAAGGATTGGAATTAAATTCGAAAACATGATGCGAAATTCAAAACCATTTTCAAGATATTTCCAATTATTTTAATAATTTGGGAAACATCGAAAGAACAGAAAAAATACAAGTTAACGACGTTGATATTTTATTCACCACCTCGTATGGCGTTAAATCCATCGTTTTTGACAAACACTTTTCCACGCATGAGAACGCTGGTGCTAAAAAAAGAAAAACATATTCACCAGCAGTCGTTATGCAAAAACGCACATTTCAAGGATTGAAAATGTCTGTGGCTTGTGTAGACAAAAGATTTCATCATATCGAACGTACTCCTCTAGTCAATAAGTCCAAACATTTTATCTATGAAGAACTAACGAAATTGGTGGAAAACTCCGAATTAGTTAAAAAAAATAGTGACGAAATCATCAAAATGAAACTGCAAGAAAACATTGAACAAATAAAAACAAGTGTCAAAGATAAATTTAACTCTGTGGATGATGCAGTGTTTCTTAAACACTATTTTGATATTTTATTCCTTGAATTAATTGCACTTTGTAACGATTTATTTTTCTATGAAATAACAGATATATTTTGTAAAGAAAATCTAGATGGCTTTGAATCTCAATTCATGTAAATATGTTTATTCAGAACTCTATTTTATACAAAATAATAAATAGATCTAAAACGTATATTTTCTCCGTATTTTTTTTATCTCGCCCCATAAACATCCGTATATCCTCATTTCCTTCAAAACTTCCAATCACCAAGTTCCCCAGATTTTTTCCCACATTTTATTACCATACTTAAAATATAGCACTTTTCGAAACTTGTATAATCTGTAAATAAACACGCTCCTTTTTAAACCCTCATCGACGCTCACTTGAAACACGCCGCAGTTCAAGACACGTGTAAGGCTTCTGTCGTATATGTTTTGCTCGCTTAAAACTCATCCTCCTTGCACAATATTCAATATTTGTGTTTATATTTCCAACGGATTCCTCTTCTTAACGATACACCCATCCATTCTGTTTTCTCACCTTCCAGCTTCCACTCCACATGCTCCCTTAATTATAACTTCGAACTCTTAAGCTCACCCGCAACTCGTCTCCTTTTCTAACCCTAAATCTGGTCGAAATTCACCACTGTTCAAGACACATGTAAAGGCTTTTACTGTATCTATATTCTACCCGCTTGAAATTCATCATCGTTGCACAATATTTAATATTTGAGTTTATGCTTCTAAAAGATTCCTTGTCCTACCTACACACTCATCAATACAGTTTTCGCACCTTCCAGCTCCCATCCCACTAATTAGGGGCTCGACCACTACTCTCAGACTCACTACTCAATATACCCGCTTTCCCTTCTACTGTACAACGGATTTTCTACCTGCTTCCGACAGACCTTTTCTACACACACTAAGATTTTCCACAAATGTATTTTCACCATTCTAATATTTAAATTAATTCTACCATTTATTCATAAACTCACATTTATATAATTCCTTCATTAGTAAAATATACCCAAAATCTAAAAAATTTACAAAAAATATTAACAAATTCTTTTCAGAATATTTAAATTTTATTTCATTCGAATTTTCATAAATACCATTTTGCATCTACATATCTATAAAATTCTAAAAAAAGTAAAAAAAAAAATTTGCAAAAAAAATTTGCATATGCTTTTGCATAACTTCACCACCGCCCACTTCCACCCACCATCCACTCCACCCGATCCGAGTTGTACCCCACATATCTATAAAATTCTGAAAAAAGTAAAAAAAAAATTTGCAAAAAAATATTTGCATATGCTTTTGCAATACCTTCACCACCACCCACTTTCTCCCACCACCCGCTCCACCCGATCTGCCTGAGTTGTACCCCAGACCTCTGGCGTCAGACACTTCCTCCCTCCTCCACCGATCTGTCTGAGATGTACGCCCCTCTGTCTGCCTGAGATGTACCCCTACTACTCAGGTGACCGTGAGGTTACTGAAAGATTGAACTGTAATATTTATTGTAAATCTTTCGAAAAACTGTTCAAAATGATTTATGAGTACTTTCAGGGAAGATTCCACTAATCATAAATGGAACTTTTCATTAAAGTTAGCGGTAAGCATGAACAGAAGATTACTGAAAAACAATCCGTGAAGCTTAAATGAAGGTTTCGAGGATACCTCTCAATACCTGGAAATGGTTTTCGTAAGCTTTCCGTAAAGATTCACGGACTCAACCAAAAATATTCCAACTATGTGATTCAGTAACATTCCATGAATGCTTTTGAAAGGTTTCCGGAACCTTTCATGAAACATTCTAATAATCGATACTGGAATCTTTCATGAAAGATAACTACAAAAGTTACAGTAAGCTTACTGAAAGATTGAACTGGAATATTGATTGTGAATCTTCTGAAAAACTTTTGAAAAGATTTATAAATACTGGAATCTATCGTGAAAGGTAAGCAGAAGGGTTACAGTAAGCTTAGTGAAAGATCGAACTATAACATTGATTGCAAATCCTCCGAAAAACTTTTAAAATAGTACATTTCGATACTAGTGCGAGGATTTGATTTTCCCCTCGTGTGACTGTTTGCACCCGAGCGAAGCGAGTCACACGGAGTTTCAAAAAAGATTTATGAATACTCTCAGGGAGGATTCTACTCAACATAAATGGAACCTTTCATAAAAGATTGCAGTGAGAATAAGTCAAAGATTACTGGAAACGTAACATTTGCGCCTGAGTGAAGCGAGGGTGAAAAGGTCACACGAGGTTAAAATCACCTTCTCGCTCGCGTATCGAAAAAAGCTTGATTTGGCACATGCTTTTTTATTTGAGCGTGTGCGAAATCGAGCTTTGTGCACGGAGTGTTAAAATATATTCAGTATACGAATTTTATTTCTCCCTATTGACACTATATTACTTTCACAAAGAGAAAGCGTTGTAACGGTGAAAATTTTCAAAAGAGAGATTTTGATGAATTTCGATGTTTTTAAGGTTCCTGAGTCAGAATAATACGTTTTTAAAAAATGTTTGTATGTATGTATGAATTTATGAAACTAAATTTTGTCCCCGGCATAACTCTTGAACGGATAGATGTAATGAGCTGAACTTTTTTGCATGCATCTTATGTATATTTTGGAGTCGAATGGATGACTATAAGGTCTTATTTTGATAAAATAACAATTTTGCGAAAATTTTTCTTTCAGAAATAATTTTCTTTTAATTGGTTCTTAAGATATAGGAAATGGATACCGATATTCTTAAAGTACATTCAATTTCCTTCTGAATTAATTATTTAAAAACTAGTCACGAGTTTTTTTTTTGTTAAAAATGCTGATTTGAAAAAGTAGCTACTTTTTAGAGAAATTAACTAATTTTATAAATTATAAAAAACTTTTTCCGCATTATATCTCGAATGGAGACCGATATTCTTAAAGTACAGTTAATTTCATTCTAAATTATGTATTTTAAAACTACTCACGAGTTATTTTGGTCTTAAAAATGTTATTTGAAAAAGTAACAATCTTTTCGAAAAATATAATAGTTATATGAATGGTAAATAACTTTTTCGCCATTTCATCTAAAAGATGCATATAATATAAACACATATTCTTGCAATATGTTTAATCCCCTCTCTTTTCATCTCTTTTGAGACTATTTTGAAGTTATTTTTGAGTTGAAAATATAGATTTAAAGATTTCATCAACTTAGAACAAAATTATGCTTTTTTAATGAATTGAAAAATTTTTTTGGCCATTTATATTAAACATATATAGAATGTAAGCAAATATAAATAAAGTAAATTTCATAATATTTTAATATATTTATAATTGATTTTATAATGTTTCAATTGAAACTTGATTTTATAATACCGTTTCAACTTAGATCGTAGATCCCTAGCTTATCGGCACCAAAATTTTATTTTTTTAATTACATCTAAACACAAACTTTAGGAAAAAGCGTTGGATTTCCGTGAAAGAGCGCTTTTCTCTAAAATTTTTGTTTAAATACGATAAAAAAAATAAAACTTAGGTGCCGGTAAAGTAGGTATCGTTTCGGTATTTTACATGGCCACTTTAAAGCCATTAATATTTTAGATGAATAATCAAAATAATAACATGTATGTTATGTATGTATGTATGATATTATTTAATAACAATTGAATAGTCGTAGAAAGTGCACCTTATTTAGATGAAAATGTTCCAACTTCTTCAAGCGAGCGATAGCGTAACGGATAGCATGCGTGCGTAGTAACCCAAGGGTTGTAGGTTCGATTCCCGGTTAGGTAAAAAAATTTTATGTAAAATGTTTTCTGCGACGAAAAAATTGCGATTAATATAGAAATAAATTCTAAATAATATGCGAGAATTGTAATAGTTATACTTTAGAGTATAGTATGTAATATGTATGGCTTTAAGTTCCAAAGTAATCTTTCAAGAACTTGAAAAAATGTTCGTGAAAGGTTTCTTGAAAGATTACTAGAATCTTTCCTAAAAGCTTTCTGAAAGATTGACAAATCTTTCACAAAGCTTCCAGTTACTCTTTTAAAAACTTGATGAAAGGTCCCGGAAAGTTTTCCGGAAATATTAATAGATTTTTTTTAAAGCTTTTGCCAGTAAATTGTGCGGAATTTTAAGCTTACAGGAATCATTCATGTAAGCTTTCTGAAAGATTTCAATAAATCTATCAAAAACCTTACAAGGATCTTTCCAGCTACCTTACTAAAGTCTTGCTGAAAGATTCTGTGTAAACTTACCGTATTCTTTCAAGAAAGCTTCCGGAAAGATTGATAAATCTTTCACAAAGCTTCCAGTTACTCTTTTAAAAGTTTGATGAAAGGCCCCGGAAAGCTTTCCAGGAGGATTAATAGAATACAATCTTTCCCAAAAGATTTTTGTGCGAAAAAAGGGCGGACATTTTAAGCTTTCAAGAATCTTCCATGTAAGCTTCTTGTAAGATTCCGAATCTTTCTTGGAAGCTTTCATAAAGCTTCCAGGAAGCTTTCATGCTATGTGAGAGCTATCCAAAATCTCCCTGTACGAGGAATTTCGAAGTGATTAAGTCAATTTTACTCCCGTAATCGTTGGATTATAGCTGTTTATATTCTTTAAAATCATATATTTCTAAAAATCATTATCATGATTTTTTTCAAAAACATTGGCCGTTTAGTTTAGGAGTTATAAGCTTCTTAAAAAAAAAAAACGTTTTTGTTCATAACAACAGAATCGCAATAGCAAATGTAATTTTTTGGGGGTTTTTTATGCTCTTTCGAATGCTGTCTGTCTGATTCAAATATCTCCATATTATCATTCAAAATACGCAAAAATGAATATTGCGAAAATTGAAAATTCGAAATAACACAAAACCGCATCGGTGAATCTAAAAACGAATTTTTGACCCGCCATCACAAAAAAGAAAAACAAAAAAAATGAGACCTGTCCGGTCAAAATCGATCGAGTAGAAGCTGAGATCCAGGCACATACACACACACACACACACACGCACGCACACGCACATGCGCACGCTTACGCACGCACGCACGCACACGCGTACCCACCCACCCACCCGTGTGTGTGTGTGTGTGTGTGTGTGTCTGTGTGTGTGTGTGTGTGTGTGTGTGTGTTGTGTGTGTGTGCGTGAGTGCGTGCGGAACAAATTAAAAATGGGACTAGAATCGGGCCAGCAGTGAAATAACTAGTATAAAATGTTAATATGGTAACGGCATTACTTTGTTAGCATTATTTGTGATACTGACTATGTATGCACGTCAATTTTGTCTTAATTTTATTGATTTAATTGATTTTCAACGGCACCCAATCTTTTCGAAGTTATATTTCAATAGCGTGAGAAGTCAAATCTTTATCTAATTTTAGGCGCCTTATAGCTCCCAATGCCCGAAAGCGGAACAGATTTAAGGGGGTTAGTGCGGTAACATACAAGCCAAAAGTACAGCTGGTCGAACGCCGTACGCCTCACGCTCTCTCGAGTCTCCCCACTCTCAAAATTTCACGCAAGACTGTCCACGCACACATAGCGCCGCTTCATCTGTGTGTACATACACATAGAAGCGCTACGTCTGTGTAGACACACACGCAGCGAGCCTTCGTTTGTTTACACGCACACAAGGACACGCGCGGCGTCGTCTACCCTGAGGCTACGTACTTTAAACAACTGTATCTCGAAAACGGTGAAGCTAGGCTTCCTGAAATTTGCAGAGGACATTCAAAGTATTGTTCTTAGTAACATATCTCTTTTTCTTTCAAGTCTTAAGAAAACTTTCCAAGTTATTGACGAAAACGTTCATTTTTTTACATTTCATGACGACGGTCCCATAAGACACCGTGTTAAATTTCGTAACTTTGGGAGCTTATATCTCACAAACGGGGAAGCTAGGCTTTCTGAAATTTACAGATACTGCGTATAATAGTAATATGAGTCTACCCTGCAAGTTTCAAGAAATTCTTAAGAAAAGCCAATATCGCACTAACCCCCTTAAAAGTAACGTCCCGATTTGAGTCTCAGCTCGACATAGAGTGTCCAGGAATAGCAGTCGTACGCGTGTTTTTTCAATCTTACTTATTTATTGGAAAAAAGTATTTAAATGGGTTTATTTTTGTATAAATTAGTAAGATAGATTGTGTATCAATGAGTAGATTAAAAATTTATTAAAAATTTTGGTTGCCGGTTCTGAAGACACCGTTTGTATATGGTTGTACTCCGAACGTGTCCAGCTTTCGGGTACTTTACCTTATACCTTGAGAACCGTTCAGCTGATTTTTGTCAGACATGGTTTATTCTCTTCGTCTCGAGGGAAAAACTCGGTACAATGATTAATTTAAGTTTATATCGATTTTCTTTTTTTTAACCAAAAACGAAAATTTGAATTTTTAGTATTTGTTATTTTTTATATCTCACAGCCATTATTACTTAATATAATAAACTTTTCTTGAAAAACCCTATAATTAACTACATTCTTTTTTTAATTCTTTAATTATCTTCACTCTGTCTTTTGTTATTAAGGAAAATGTGCTCATAATTCTTGAATTAATTTCTCAAAGTATATTTGATTTATCGACATAAAATTTTAACCACTTACTACGCTCATTGAAGACAACATTTAGTTAAAAATTTAAGAGATTATCTTCATTTGTTTTTGAGAAAAAATTGTTTTATAAAAAAATCGCGTTTTTGTAGTCGCATGGTAACGAGAGTAAAAATCAACCAGTCATTCTGAAATTTGGCAGAGATATAGCTTTTTTATATCTTCAAACTGACAAGGAGATGATCAGGGATGCGGATTCTGGATTTGGCTACAACTGCAGGAGGTACTTCTTTATAACAAATGATGATACACGTGTCTCGGGGTTTTTGTGAATGGGCCTTTTTCCGAGCCTCAAGCTATTTTATGTCTAAAATGAACAATTTTCGATAAAAACGGGGGTAATTTTTGAATATTTCAGTCATATAAATGGGCTAAAAAGATTATAAAAGAAGGAAAAAAAAGCTTTAATTTAAAGGAGCTAGGCACCTTTTTTCTGAAGCCATATTTTAATACATAAATGTAAACTAATTATTTCCCACTTTTTACACATAAAAGGTATATTTACCTCACTTTAGACCTTGGTCTGGACCCTTTATATTGTCCAGAAACATAGTCATCAATGAAACAAGTTTTTTCACTATCCGTATGCTTTGAAATTTTCCTGTGAATGGATTGACTCCAGATTTGAACTAAGTTACTCCTGAAGTATAATTCTCATATGAGTGTAGGGATTTTTGATCCGATGAGAAAATAAACTTTGTGCTGTTTTTCAAGAATTTTTTTAATTTTTAAAAAATTTTTCAATTTTCTCAAAATTTTTCCTATGTAAAAATGTTTTCTGACATTTAATCCTAAATCCCTATACTCATATGAGAATTATACTATTCAGGAGTAATTTAGTTCAACTCTGGAGTCAATCCATCCACAGAAAAATTGCAAAGCTTACGGATAGTGAAAAAACTTGTTTCATCAGTGATTATGGTTCTGGACCATATAAAAGGCCCATCGGAGAAAGTTCTAAGGTAAGGTACTTTTATGTGTAAATAGTATAAAATAAGTAGTTTAGATTTATGTATTAAAATATGACTTCTTATTTCAGAAAGAAAGTTGTCTAGCCCCCTTAAGCTGTGTTTCATTAAAAAACGTCGATTTTTGAAAAAGGCATAGGCTATTAAAAATAAAGTAAGAAGATAGCTTAAAATGCACCCGTTAAATGCTTGAAAAAAATGAGAAATTTTTAGTCATTTTCTTAGTCTATTTTTAATAGCCTATAACTTTTTAAAAATCGACATTTTTTAATGAAATACAGCTTAAATTAAATCTTTTTTTCCTTCTTTTATAAACTTTTTAGCCCATTTATATAACCGAAATATTCAAAAACCTATTCCCATTTTTATCGAAAATTGTCCATTTTAGACGCAAAATAGCTTAAGTCTCGGAAAAATGGCCCATTCACAAAAACCCCGAGACACGTGTCTCTTTATTTGTCAAAAATAAGTAACTCCTACAGTTTTAGCCAAATCCAGGACCCGCACCCCTGATCATCTCCTTATTGTGAGTTCGTTGCCGAAAACAATCGAACTGTTACTATAAAAAATATTTGAGGTTAAGGCGGTTCGATAGTGTCATGCTGCGGGGTGTGGCTAGGGACATTCTCTCTCTCCCGCGGGTGCTCCCCACTCACAGCGCATCTTCTCGTGAAGCCGACAAACTCGTTGTTTTGTTTACGTTTCACGCACTTCTTTCTCAAATGTCTTGTAAGCGACCAAGATCCCTCTGGGTTTTTATTCTTTGTTTATTTTTCTATTAAAATGAAGGTCTTTGAACTTTATTTCTGCTATTTGTATAAGAGATTTTTATGTTCAAAGGACACGTACCCTGACTCTCCCATAAGAGCCTATGTTAAAAATTCGGTTTTCAAGAATTTTTTTAAGAAAAAATGAGGTACTAAAAAATACTGACAAAAATACTGATAAAATTCATGTAATCTTCTTTCAAATTAAGGAATAACATATAAAAATTCTAAATTGTTGGCTGCATTTTAATGTAGGTATCGAACCTCCTTAAACACTTTTTAAAAAAATTTTCGAATACCATTTTCTGAGAGAATACTTGTTTATCGACTTGAAATTTTAACCACTTATTTAATTCATTGAAACCAATATGGGATTAAAATTTCAAATATTATCTTTATGTCTTTTAGTAAAAAATTATTTTATACAAAATAGCCTTTTCGTTATCGCATGGTAACAAAATAAAAAATCAACCACTCCCGTATGAAAAAAAAGAAATGTATGAAACCGTATACAACCGTACAAAACTATAAAAACGTATAAAATCGGATCTAAACATTGGTTTTTGGACAACTTTATACGTTTTAATACGTTTTGATATGTTTTAATACGGTTTCATACGGTTTCTAACATTTTAATACAGTTTTCTACGATTTGCAACGATTTTATACAATTTCATACGGTTTTTTATATTTTACAGAATTTATAAAACGTAAAAAACGTAAAAAACGTAAAAACGTAATTAAGTTTTTATAAACATCAAAACATAATTTATTTATTTATTTTTCTATTTATTTTTTTTTATTTTATATGAAAATGTATTAAACTGTATAAAAATGTATAAAACCGTATACAAATATAATAGGTTTGAAAAAATCTACGGAAATATACAAAAATATACATTTTTATACTGTTTCCTATGTTTTATTACATTAACCTTTTTACAAAGTTGGCACGGAACAATTTCTGAATTGTAAGAAAATGTATTAAACTGTATAAAAATGTATAAAAATGTATAAAACCGTATAAAATATGTCCAAAAACCAATAGAAAGGTTCATTTTTATACGTTTTTATAAGTTTTCCTACGGTTTCATACATTTATTATTTCCATACGGGTTCTTCCTGAAATTTGACAGATACTTAGCTATTTGATATCTTCAAACTGTATAAAAATCAATAAATCATTCTGAAATTTTGTATAGTTATAGATTTTTTATATTTTCAAAATAATTTAGTTGTACAAAAAAAATGCTATCGTCACGATCAAAGATATTTGAAGTTAAAAATTTGTCTTAAATATTTTCGAATTTTAAGATATGGCCGAATCCATTTCAAATCAGGTGGACCGCGTATGCCTATGTCACCGATCATTTTGGAATTAATGTATTCATGTTCTTTTCCAAAAATTATTTGACCCGTATATTTTTATTTTTTTGTTGCATCAAAATTTCATGCGTTCAGCAATGGCAAAGAATTCCGAGAAAAACCTTACTTAGAAAAAAAATTTTTCAATGTAATTTTCAAACCGCTACTGCTTCACCAGTTTTTTAAGCTTTTTAGCGTGTAACACATAATTTCACTAAGGTTTGAGCCCTCTTTCACGTTCTTTATGTTATTTAAACAAAAAATAAAAAATGCACGAGTTATGTACTTTTTACTGGAAAATGCACTTTTTAGAAAAGTGCATTTTTTTCAAAAACACCATTTTCTTTTGCTCAATTTTTTTTTATCCTGATAGAGGACCTAAATACCTATCTAGACGTATTTGTGAAATTTCCAACCCCTGCCCAGGAATAGCGATCATTAATGAGATAATACACAAACAAATTTTTCACGCTTAACCCTTACATATAGTCAATGGTATAATGGTATAACAGTCAATATAAAGGTTTTTATCTTTGTGCGTAAGCAATATACAAGTACACATAGTATCTTTTGTATTTTTTATTTTTGTCTTTTATATTTTTTATTTTTATATCTACCTTTCTTTTTCTGCTTCATTGTTCTTACTTCAGTAAGGGGACAATCAGCGGTCTTTGCTGTTAAACAATGTACTTTATCATTGCACGTTTCTTTAATCCATAAATGAGTTTTTAAAATTCCAGGATACTTAGGAGTAGCAAGCCAATGAACATTTTTTACTTTTCTAAACTCTTCTACGTCAACGTCTTGTAAATGTATTATTTTAATTGTATCTGTATATTTTTGAACGTGCTCTACAAAATCATTAGCATTTTGAATTATGCGAAGTAGCAAAATGCTTTATAAATCCACTCACACCATCTACAGCTCCTTTGCCGTGCCCAGTAGCAGAGAACAACCATTTTATATCAAATGGTGCTCGTTTTAATTCGTATAATTGAAAGCCAATTTTAAAGTAGCTATAGCGGCGCCTTCTGATACAATGGTAATTTTTGTTATTGAATGACAACAATTGTCTTTCAGGTAGGTTGTAATGTTTGCTACTGCGAGCAAAGCATACGCTGAATCATATTTTCAGTCATTGCTTATGACTGTGTAACTTCGTGTCGAATCCCCTTGAAAAGACACTGCTCTGAAAATAGAAATTTGATCATTAACTCAATGTTTTGAACGTATACTTTGCTATCAGTAGAAAACATTATAACCTACTTGAAAGATAATTGTTGTCATTCAATAACAAAAATTACCATTGTATCAGACGGTACCACTATAGCCACTTTAAAAATCGCTTTCAGTTATACGAATTAAAACGAGCACCGTTTTTATATAAAATGGTTGTTCTCTGCTACTGGGCACGGCAAAGGAGCTGTATATGGTGTCGGTGGACTTATAAAGCATTATGCTACTTCACATAATCTTCGAGATCCCCATGAAAAATCCATTCAAAATGCTAATGATTTTGTAGAGCACGTTCAAAAATATACAGATGCAATTAAAATAATACATTTACAAGACGTTGACGTAGAAGTGTTTAGAAAAGTAAAAAATGTTGATTAGCTTGCTACTCCTAGGTATCCTGGAATTCAAAAAACTCATTTATGGATTAAAGAAACGTGCAATCATAAAGTACGTTGTTTAACAGCAAAGACCGCTGATTGTCCCCTTACTGAAGTAAGAACAATAAAGCAGAAAGGTAGATATAAAAATAAAAAATCTAAAAGACAAAAATAAAAAATACAACAGATACTATGTGTACTTGTATATTGCTTACGCACAAAGATAAAAACCTTTATATTGACTGTTATACCATTGACTATATGTAAGGGTTAAGCGTGAAAAATTTGTTTGTATATTATCTCATTAATGATCGCTATTCCTGGGCACGGGTCGGGAATTTCACAAATACGTCTAGATAGGTATTTAGGTCCTCTATCAGGACAAAAAAAAATTGAGCAAAAAAAATGGTGTTTTTGAGAAAAATGCACTTTTCTAAAAAGTGCATTTTTCAGTAAAAAGTACATAACTCGTGCAGTTTTTATTTTTTTTTAAATAACATAAAGAACGTGAAAGAGGGCTCAAACCTTAGTGAAATTATGTGTTACACGCTAAAAAGCTTAAAAAACTGGTGAAGCAGTAGCGGTTTGAAAATTACATTGAAAAAATTTTTTTCTAAGTAAGGTTTTTCTCGGAATTTTTTGCCATTGCTGAACGCATGAAATTTTGATGCAACAAAAAAATAAAAATATACGGGTCAAATAATTTTTGGAGAAGAACATGAATACTTTAATTCCAAAATGATCGGTGACATAGGCATACGCGGTCCACCTGATTTGAAATGGATTCGGCCATATACAGTTTATTTTAAGGAAGTCTTAGATACATAGTACATATATTTATTTTATAAGTTTTACATATTTATTCTTATTGGTATTTTTATTTGTACATACCCTAATGGAAAAATGTGAAAAAATGTGATGAAATGTGGAAAAGTATAGCAAACTCTTTCAAAAGTGTGAAAAATTGTGGAAAAATGAACTGAACTGTGTATTTCTATCACTTTTGAAACATATTAAAAATATTAACCAGTGAACTGATATTTACACACAGTTTTGTATATTTCTATATATTTTCTTACATTTTACCACATATTTGGCATATTTTTCAACATTTCTAACACTTTTTCACAGATTCTCATATTTTTATACGATACATTTTTACAACAAATACTTGAAATATTTTACAAAAACTTTTAATTTCATTTGTAAAGATACTCGCAGTTTCCTATATACTCGCTACAGGTTTCAGTTTTTCGGCAGAATAATAGCCCTCGTCATCTAGCAGTTATAATTGAACTAATAACAATGTAGTGAAACATGAGAAAATGGGAGGTTATGTTTAAATGGACGAACTCATGTCCCGGTATTGGTTCTTAAGTTTGTGCCGTTATTGGGTCCACATTCAACATATTTTACCTTATGCTGTCCCGCTGTATCAGCATCTTGAGTATAACTTTGAACTTACTTATTTAATAAAAAAAGTATGAAAATGAGTTTCCTTTGGTATAAAATAATAAAAAGATCCAAATAAATTAGTTATGTCGAAGAAATTTACGAAATTTGACTTACTCATTTTGAAGTATGCATCTGAACTTTTCCCTATGCTATTTTTGTCCGTAGACTGGGTACTTTACCTTATTAGTCTTATTGCGAATATTCATAGAGAAAATTTGGCATGATACAATTAATTATTGTCATGAAAAATTAAAAAAAGGAATAAATACATTAGTTGGAGGAAGTTAAGTGCCAATGTATTGGCAGCGGTTTTTGTAGAGGTGATAAAAAGACTTATAAGATAATAACCAATTTCACTTATGCTAAAAATTATGTTTGTTTAAGTTTTAAAGGTGACTAACCCGTTTAACAGTTATAAAAGCGTTCCATAGAGTGCAGTAGGCACTGATATGTTAAGTGTACGTTGTAAGTGACCCTAATTACTAACTATTAGCTACTAATGCAATTACTTAATTGTCTCCAATTTTCTGTTCGACTCTTTTCACAAGAGTAACGCTGACATTAATTGCTTACTTTTATCTGAATGAGTCGTCAATCTACTTGTGCCATAAAATACGTACTTTAGACTCATCTGCTCTTCGACCGATATAATTATCACTTAGAAGCGTCGTAATCTTGTTCATTTATAATAAACAAAATAAGTAAAAAGAATTTTAATTTATAATTAAGAAATCCCTGATAATACATTGGCACTTAGCTTCCTCAAACTCATTTATTTATTCCTAAAATATGTCAAAAAATTAATTTTATTTTATTTTATTTTTCAATTATATATGTTATTCTGAACCTAAAAAAAGGGTGAATCATAAATAAAAACAATTTTAAATGTTCGTTATAGCTTAGAAGATAGCCACCTATAAAATGACGAAAAACTTGATTTTCTTTTATTATCTATTTAACATTAAAATAATGTACGTTTTAATTTAAATCCCAATGGAATCGTTTTTGAAAGTAAATTTTGACCACTTTACTTGAAATTGTCCAGTCAATTTTCGACAGTAGCGTACTCTTTTGTGCCATAACCATAAACTATAATACCTACACATAACATAGACTGCCAGCATCAATGTAAACACAGCTGATATCACATACGCACTGTGATTTTAAACTTCTTTATACGACATTCTTAATTTATTTTGAACTTTTTCGACTCTTGAGTTGATTTGAAAGTAAAGATTTACTATATTATATTTAAAAGTACATCTAATAATTAGTTTGTGAAAATGTTTGATACAAGTGGATAGTGAGTGTTTTGTTAAAGTTTAAAATAGCTTGAAAATGAGACCGTAGTGTCAACACTCTCTATGAATAGAAATATAGTTATATCAAGATTCAGTTTAATTTAAAAGAGAGAGAGAGAGAGATACATGTGAGCGAAAGAAAATAAAAACATCCAGGGCCGGATTAAGGTTTTGAGAGGCCTGGGGCTACGATCAATCGGGGGGCCTTTTTTACATGAAAAAAAAAACCTACCCCACGCACAACGAGTTTCAAATCTAAAACGTAAAAGAAAACAAGTTGTAAATATAAAACATAAACAGTAAACCAACCTACTCCACGCAAAATGAGTTGCAAATCTGAAACGTAATTTGCAACTAGCAATAAATAAATAGACAAAGTAAATCATAAACTTTGTAAAATAAATCTATATAGGTAATAGTGAACTCAATATAAATTTCTGTATATCCGTGCGCATATGTACTATAAGAATAGGATTTTAATAAATAAAATTACTAAATCAGGTTTTTTATTATTATTGTATATTTTCGTTATTTACAAACGAGCGCTTTCTGGCTTTCATGGTTGCAAAATCTTTTATAAGATTATCGAAATCAAGCATCCGCATTATTTCAGATTCGATGGACAATATTGCTAATGATGATACTCGTTCTTGCATCATCGTAGATCTGTACATATTCTTTATGCGCTTTAAAACAGAAAATGATCTTTCCGACTCGCAGTTGGCAATTGGCGCAACAAACAAACGATACGCGATAAAAACATTTGGAAAAATGTCTGTTATGTTTCTATCTACCATCTAATTTAAAACCTTTAAAGGACATAACGAATCAGATTCGAGGTTGTTGTTCTAATATTACTACAAATTGGTCCAATTCTAATACAAAATTATCTTCTAAATCTTTTCTTTACGCTCTTACTAAATTTTCAGCACTCTTTTGCAAATCATTTTTGTACAAGTTTTTAACATTAGCTAGAAAGCCAAATAATTTGATAAAATAATCATAAGCAGAACTCCGTTTTTTTAATTCTGCAATAAGATTATCTATGATTAAATAGTAAGTGCAAATACGAAATTTGTTAGTGCCTTCCAAATTTTGTGTTTGTCTTTGAGAATTCACAAGCCTTTGAGTTCTTTTTCGTTTTCCTGCATCAGAGTATGCCTGTGCGACAAAAGGACTCAATTCTTTTGCGTTACACTCTATATTTGCCAAATCTTCGCGTAATTCTTCCACATATGTGACCAACGATTGTAACATATTGTTAGCTGTATTTAAATCCAGTTCTATCTTTTGTAAATATTTACTAGTTCTACGAAATCTATTTAGAATTTGATGTCAAAACACAGCCATCAATGCGAATTCCAATTTTGTCATATTGTTTCTTAATGACGCAGCTTCATGTCGAGTATCTGACTTTTGATTCACATCATTTTCTAATTCTAAAAGAGCATTGTAAATACCATCATAGTTCTTAACCGCATCGTTTACTGCATCTACCCGACAGGACAATCTTGTATCTGACAAATTGGTTACTTTAGCACCTATATTTCCAACTAAAATATTCCACCTATGTGTCGAGGCAACAAAGAAACTATAAAGTCGCTGAAGTATACCAAAAAAATTTACCGCATCAATACATTCGCTTACACTATTTTCACCAACTAAATTCAGAGAATGTCCAACACAAGGTACATACTTCCTTTATTCGTGCCTGCAATCCCGAATATTTACCGGACATGTTACTGGCATTATCGTAAGTTTGCGCACGGCAATTATTTATATTTATTTCAACGTCTTCAAGTAATTGTAAAATTGTTATACTAAGTGATTCGCCCGTGTGACTGGTGATGGGCAGAAAGCAAAAAAAAATCGTTCATATACATGGCTATTATAATAGTACCTAAAAATTACAGATAACTGGTCTATGTGCGAAATGTCAGGAGTAGAATCGACTACTAGTCCCCAAAATTTTGCTTGTTTTATTTCCGTTATTATTTGCTTTTTAACAGCTTCTGACATAAGAATTATCAATTCTTCGCAGATGGTCTTGGACAAATACGAAACCGTTCCCCGGCCTTTATTCGCGCATAAAGTTATGTGTTCTTTTAAAAATGGATCAAAATCAGATATTACCTCTAAAATCCCAAGGTAATTACCATTATTTCGATAATAATTATACTCTTATATATACGATTATACGCTTAAAACTTGTTTTGACAGGAGTAATCACGTATGCGAAAAGTCGCTGCCGCCGCGTGTAGCGGGCGAACGCATATGTATAATGTATACGTGGAAGAGAGAGAGAGAGGGAGAGATGGTGATGCACACACGCGCACTAACACTGCGATCTTGACCAATCACAAGCGAGATCGGGGAGCACACGCGCACGCGGCAAATGTTTGAATATTCGACTGGCTCTTCCTTTCTGATAATAGTATATTATGCACCTAGTGAAGAAAAAACTTGGACAGCCTATATCTATATCTCGTGTAAATTGCCACCCGAGCCGAAGTCGAGGGTGGCAAACACGAGATATGGGCTAGGCAATTTTACTCCCGTGGAGCGTATACTATTTTTCGCCATACCCGGGCTGAAAATACCACATTCTCGTTTCTGAGCCGGGCACTTTCGGGCAGGGTATGGCGAAAATTTTGTATTGAGTGAATTATTGTCTATATATCGGTAGTTTTGTTCTTTGATTTTCACTTAAAGGTCTGGCATTGAGATTTAGTTTTTAAAGATTACCATTAACTTCATTGAATTTATTTATTTAGTTCTCTCAGAATACGAAGAGTTAAGGAATTTCTGGTTTTCTGTGCTTATTGAATAATGATATGCGGGGTGTTAAGTTTGAAAGTTTACGATTTATTCTGAAAAAATTGTTCATTATATTATCATGCGCGATGTATTGTGGTTTTATATTTCGTGATTTATTTCATCTGTTTATTATTCTACCGTAATGTACATTTAATGTCAATTTTTCAAAAGTAGAGTCATTAGGATTAGAGACATTGGGTTTTACATTTATATTTTATAATGACAACTTTTTGTGTGTGGGGTAGGTTGGTTTAAGAGTTTAGGATTTAACATTTATGTTTTAGATTTTTAACTCTTAGTGCGTGGGGTAGGTGGGTTTAGGGGCTTGGGGTTTAGCATTTACGTTTTAGATTTTTAACTCTGTGCGTGGGGTAGGTGGGTTTAGGGGCTTGAGGTTTAGCATTTACGTTTTAGAGTTTTAACTCTGTGCGTGGGGTAGCTAGGTTTAGGGGCTTGGAGTGTAGCATTTACGTTTTGGATTTGCAAATCGCTATGTTTGGATTATTTAGTTTGAACAATTTAGTTGAGTGTACTTTGATATTTGGTTTGAGGGGGCCCTTTGGAATACGGGGGCCCGGGGCTGCAGCCTCCCTCCCCCCGCCCACCAAGCCGCCCGCCTTAATCCAGCACTGCTCAGAATGTTTTGAGCGATTCTATTCGTACTATCATAAGATATATTCATTAAAAAATTGCATCAAAATGACAAAAAGCAGATTCCTACTTATCGACATTACAATTTTTTTTTAATTAAAAAATTTCTAAACAATTTTTTGGAAAAACACAATTATTAGGCACACCGTATGTATAAATACTATACTAAGAATTTTTTTAAACCATTCAATTAGAATTTTCATAAATTATTTAATCAACATAATGAAATGCCAAATATAAAAACATGTTTATTCAGAGTAATAATTCCGATACTATAATTTTTTAATTTACCGCATTAAATATATAATTTTTGAAATGCATTAATATTTTAAATAAAATAATCAAAATAATAACAATTAAATAATCGTGAAAAGTGTAACTTATTTAGATGAAAATTTCCGAACTCCTTCAAGCGAGCGATAGCATAACGGATAGCATGCGTGCGTAGTAACCCAAGGATCGTGGGTTCGATTCCCGGTCAGGTCAAAAAATTTTATGTGAAATTTTTTCTACGATTATAAAATGACGATTAATATAGGTAGAAATAAGTTCTAAAGAATATGTGCGAATTGTTAATACTTATAAAGAATTTCTAATATTTTTAGCTTTAAGTTACTCTTTCAAGAACTTGGAAAAAGCTTCCTAAAAGCTTACTGGAAGGTTCCCACAGACTACCTGAAACTTCCAGAACCATATTTGAAAGCTAACTGAAAGCTTACTGGAAAGTTCATAAAGTCTACTTGAAACTTTCGGTAACTTTTTCGAAAGATTCCTGAAAGTTTCCTGGAAGGTTCCCTCAGACTACATGAAGCTTCCAGTAACTTATTTGAAATCTAACTGAAAGCTTACTGGAAGATTCCGATAGTCTACTTGAAACTTTCAGTAACTTTTTCGAAAGATTCCTGAAAGTTTCCTGGAAGATTCCTACATCCTACATGAAACGTACAGTAATTTTTTCGGAGGCCCCCTTAAGTTTCTGAAAGGTTCCTGAAAGGATTCTTACACAGTTCCTGAAATCTTCCAAGGAAGCTTCTCGTCATGAACTTGACCTAGACATTATGTACTATCGGGAAGCTTTCATGGAACCTTTCTGGAAGCCTCCATTCTCAAACTGACATAAATCGATTCTAAAGTCTTGTAGGAAGTATTTTTTAAAGCTTTCTGTAATCTTTCGGGGAAGACTACTGGAAGATTTCCACAGCCTACATGAAGTTTCCAGGAACTTTTTGAAAGCTTCCTGAAAAGTTCCTAGAAAGTTTCCGAAAGCTTCCTGAAAAGTATCTGAAACAGTTCCTGCAATCTTCCGAGGAAGCTTTTTGTCATGAATTTGACCCAGACATTAGGTACTTTCAGAAAGCTTTCGTGGAAGCTTTCCTGAAGCATACAAAACTTTCATGAAAGCTTCCAGGAAGTTTCTAGTAAGCTTTCATGCTATGTGGGTTGGAATCTACATTAAAAAATGTTCAATTTGATACCTCATTTGATAAAAATTATCTCTTAATAATAGAATAAATACAAAATTAACGTCTTTTCCATAAGGTTACATGTTAAAAGAAACAATTTAGAAACCTAGTTTTCTCTAAAATTTGGTCGTTGACCTTGTAGTTTCTTGATATAAAAGAAAAGTTTAATGTTCAAATAATATATGTGTTAAATTTCAGAAATATTTAACCCTGTTTAACAAGCACCGAAGCCACCTTAATAATAGTATACACACCCCACAGACACATAATATATACACCATACAAATGATATGTTTTGAAAAATTAATTAGCACAGGCATATTACTATATAGATGGGCCATCTGTATAGTAATATGTACATCGTATTGACAAAATTTACACAGACTTTATTACGACTATAAGATGAACCATCTACATATACTGATACATCGTATTGACAAAATTGACACAAACTTTTCTATTAATATATAGATGGGACATCTATATAGTAATACACCTTAAGCTAAGTAGGTCAGGAAAAAACAATCAGTTTTCGTCGCGACACTGAAATTTCAAAATTCGTTTTCTCATAAACGAAATAATCATTTGTAATGTACGTTTGTCTATAATAAATCTCTTAACAATCTCTTTTTATTCATATATGCCACTTGATATATATGCGCAAATACATTTTTCGATGTAGGTCAGGTTAAGGAACTTAAAACTTAAAATATATAAAGCAGCGGTAGCTACCCTCGAGGCTTCATATACTTGCCATGAAGAGCCGCTACCACAGCCTGTGATTTATTATGTTAAATAATAGTAGCTATAACATATTAAAAAATAAAAAAAAATACGAAGAATTCAAAATCGTTTTAATTGGTTATAAACAAAAGAAAATTAAAAAATAGGTTATGTACTTCCGAAACGATGAGAATAATCTCTGCCCGACGGGAATCGGTCGCATGGTTCAAAAGTATTCACCCACACACACACACACACACACACACACCCACACACACGCACGGACGCACAACACGCACGCATGCACGCACGTACGCACGCACGGACGCACGCACGCACGCACGCACACGCACACACATACGAAAATGACGGATTTTAGTGCCTAAAGTCTTAAAACATGTTTTGAAAATTTATTTCACTGTTACAAAGCTTAAGGGGGTCATAGACCTATAGGCCTTTGAGGCCAAAACCACCTGAAAAAATAAAATAAAATATATTTAGTTACGTATACTAATAGTATATCATAAATAGGCACAATTTCTGATAAAATGGCCCGGGATATAATGTGTGGACCAATTTTACTCAGAGATATTGCATTACCAAGATTTTTCCTTTGACGTAGTTTTTGAAAACAAGTACTCGACAAATTTTCATGGGACAAGGCCTAGAATACTCTAAATCCATCCAGTTTTCTACCTAAGAGTTGGAAATATCAAGTTTCTTGAAAAAAATATTTTTTTGATAGAAAAAATTACTTTTATTCATGAATTTTATGAATTTTCAGGTTTTTCTGTGGATTTTAGCATTTCAAAAATAGTAGTTTCCAAAAAGGTTATATTTTCAACTCTTAGATAGAAAACTGGATGGAGTTAGAGTATTTTAGGCCTTTTCCCATGAAAATTTGTCGAGTACTTATTTTTAAAAGCTACGCCAAAGCCTTAAAAACAATATTTTATAGAAAACCCTGTTAAATGAAAATTTAATAAAACTTGAAAAATATTCAGTCATTTAGTTTCCAATTTTTTTCTTCTTCCTGGAACATAAAAAATAAGTTCCCGTATGGAAATAATAAATGTATGAAACCGTAGAAAAACGTATAAAAACGTATAAAAATGAACCTTTCTATCGGTTTTTGGACATATTTTATACGGTTTTATACATTTTTATACATTTTTATACATTTATATACAGTTTAATACATTTTCTTACAATTCAGAAATTCTTCCATGACAACTTTGTAAAAAGGTTAATGTAATAAAACATAGAAAACCGTACAAAAATGTATATTTCTATATATTTCCGTAGATTTTTTCAAATCTATTACATTTTATACGGTTTTATACACTTTTATACAGTTTAATACATTTTCATAGAAAATAAAAAAAAATAAATAGAAAAATAAATAAATAAATTATGTTTTTATGTTTATAAATACTTAATTATATAAAAAACCGTATGAAAATGTATAGAATCGTTGCGAATCGTAGAAAACCGTATTAAAATGTTAGAAACCGTATGAAACCGTATTAAAACATATCAAAACGTATTAAAACGTATAAAGTTGTCCAAAAACCAATGTTTAGATCCGGTTTTATACGTTTTTCTACAGTTTTGTACGGTTGTATATGGTTTCATACATTTCTTTTTTTCCATACGGGTTATTATAGTTAAATAAAATGCAGTTTTACAAAAAATATATTGTTTACCCGTTCTAAACACATACATAATAATCTGTAACAATTAATGAAATCTTTAAAATACGGTAGTGGCAGAATTATCTTACTATCTGTTTATAAAATATCTTTTGAAATCCAGTTAAAGTAATATTTTATTGTTTTTTTTTTACAAATCAAATATTAGCTGATTGTCTGTAACTGAAATCAAGAAGAACAATAATTGTGAATTAAGCAAAAATTGACTCCAGAGTCTTAATTGATAATATTGCAATATAAATCATAAAAATATTTACTTTAGCTTGAGAGCTGTTCCCCTATAAAAAATGATTGACAATACTGGCACTTTAGCATGCATTCCTTTAAATTTGATATCTCAGCAACGCGAGTTCTTGGGCTTCTGATCCAACCTTACTGTTAAATGACTTTCCAACGCATTGTACTCAAATATACTATTAAGTAAAATATTAAGATGCATGTAGAATATTCTACAACAAAAATGTTTCATATCGTAGAATCCAAAATCTCAATCAAAACTTATAATTGGTCAATGTATTTATAAATCACCGGTATGGCCATTTTTTAAATCTATTACTTCACTATTATGTTTGACGTATTATATGAAATCTGTAGGTATGTAGTAAATATTACAATAATGCATAACTTTTTGAGAAAATATAAACTTAATTTCATCATAGCGACTTAGAAGTGATGATCTGTTTTAAAAATTTTTGACCAAAGTGGATGTTTTCAGTGCTGGATTAAGGGGGGGGGGCTTGGGGGGCTGCAGCCCCGGGCCCCCGTATTCCAAAGGGCCCCCTCAAACCAAATATCAAAGTACACTCAACTAAATTGTTCAAACTAAATAATCCACACATAGCGATTTGCAAATCCAAAACGTAAATGCTAAACTCCAAGCCCCTAAACCTACCTACCCCACGCACAGAGTTAAAAATGTAAAACGTAAATGCTAAACCCCAAGCCCCTAAACCCACCTACCCCACGCACAGAGTTAAAAATCTAAAACGTAAATGCTAAACCCCAAGCTCCTAAACCCACCTACCCCACGCACTAAGAGTTAAAAATCTAAAACATAAATGTTAAATCCTAAACTCTTAACCAACCTATCCCACACACAAAAAGTTGTCATTATAAAATATAAATGTAAAACCCAAAGTCTCTAATCCTAATGACTCTACTTTTGAAAAATTGACATTAAATGTACATTACGGTTCAATAATAAACAGATGAAATAAATCACGAAATATAAAACCACAATACATTGCGCATGATAATATAATGAACAATTTTTTCAGAATAAATCGTAAACTTTTCAAACTTAACAACCCGCATATCATTATTCAATAAGCACAGAAAACCAGAAATTCCTTAACTCTTCGTATTCTAAGAGAACTAAATAAATAAATTCAATGAAGTTAATGGTAATCTTTAAAAACTAAATCTCAATGCCAAACCTTTAAGTGAAAATCAAAGAACAAAACTACCGATATATAGACAATAATTCACTCAATACAAAATTTTCGCCATACCCTGCCCGAAAGTGCAATTTTCGCTCCCGGCTCAGAAACGAGAATGTGGTATTTTCGGCCCGGGAATGGCGAAAAATAGTATACGCTCCACGGGAGTAAAATTGCCTAGCCCATATCTCGTATTTGCCACCCTCGACTTCGGCTCGGGTGGCAATTTACACGAGATATAGATATAGGTTGTCCAAGTTTTTTCTCCCCTAGGTGCATAATATACTATTATCAGAAAGGAAGAGCCAGTTGAATATTCAAACATTTGCCGCGTGCGCGTGTGCTCCCCGATCTCGCTTGTGATTGGTCAAGGTCGCTGTGTTAGTGTGCGTGTATGCATCACCATCTCTCCCTCTCTCTCTCTCTCTCTTTCACGTGTACATTATACATACGCGTTCGCCCGCTACACGCGGCGGCAGCGACTTTTCGTATACGTGATTACTCCTGTCAAAACAAGTTTTAAGTGTATAATCGTATGTATAAGCGTATAATTATTATCGAAATAATGGTAATTACCTTGGGATTTTAGAGGTAATATCTGATTTTGATCCATTTTTAAAAGAACACATAACTTTATGCGCGAATAAAGGCCGGGGAACGGTTTCGTACTATTATAATAGCCATGTATATGAACGATTTTTTTGCTTTCTGCCCATCACCAGTCACACGGGCGAATCACTCAGTATAACAATTTTACAATTACTTGAAGACGTTGAAATAAATATAAATAATTGCCGTGCACAAACTTACGATAATGCCAGTAACATGTCCGGTAAATATTCGGGATTGCAGGCACGAATAAAGGAAGTATGTAATTTGGCTGTCTACGTACCTTGTGTTGGACATATTCTGAATTTGGTTGGTGAAAATAGTGTAAGCGAATGTATTGATGCGGTAAATTTTTTTGGTATACTTCAGCGACTTTATAGTTTCTTTGTTGCCTCGACACATAGGTGGAATATTTTAGTTGGAAATATAGGTGCTAAAGTAACCAATTTCTCAGATACAATATGGTCCTGTCGGGTAGATGCAGAAAACGATGGGGTCAAGAACTATGATGGTATTCCCAATGCTCTTTTAGAATTAGAAAATGATGTGAATCAAAAGTCAGATACTCGACATGAAGCTGCGTCATTAAGAAACATTATGACAAAATTGGAATTCGCATTGATGTCTGTGTTTTGGCATCGAATTCTAAATAGATTTCATAGAACTAGTAAATATTTACAAAAAGTAGAACTGGATTTAAATACAGCTAACAATATATTACAATCGTTAGTCACATATGTGGAAGAATTACGCGAAGATTTTGCAAATATAGAGTGTAACGCAAAAGAATTGAGTCCTTTTGTCGCACAGGCATACTCTGATGCAGGAAAACGAAAAAGACCTGAAAGGCTTGCGGATTCTCAAAGACAAACACAAAATTTGGAAGGCACTAACAAATTTCGTATTTGCACTTACTATTTAATCATAGATAAGCTTATTGCAGAATTAAAAAAACGGAGTTCTGCTTATGATTATTTTATCAAATTATTTGGCTTTCTAGCTAATGTTAAAAACTTGAACAAAAATTATTTGCAAAAGAGTGCTGAAAATTTAGTAGGAGCGTACAGAAAAGATTGAGAAGATAATTTTGTATTAGAATTGGACCAATTTGTAGCAATATTAGAAGAACAACCTCGAGGGTTATTTTTAAATCGCATTGACACCGAGTCTGATTCGTTATGTCCGTTAAAGGTTTTAAATTGGATGGTAGATAAAAACATAACAGACATTTTTCCAAATGTTTTTATCGCATATCTTTTGTTTGTAACTGCGCCAATTGCCAACTGCGAGTCGGAAAGATCATTTTCTGTTTTAAAGCGCATAAAGAATATGTACAGATCTACGATGATGCAAGAACGAGTATCATCATTAGCAATATTGTCCATCGAATCTGAAATAATGCGGATGCTTGATTTCGATAATCTTATAAAAGATATTGCAACCATGAAAGCCAGAAAGCGCTCGTTTGTAAATAACGAAAATATACAATAATAATAAAAAACATGATTTAGTAATTTTATTTATTAAAATCCTATTCTTATAGTATATATGCGCACGGATATACAGAAATTTATATTGAGTTCACTATTACCTATATAGATTTATTTTACAAAGTTTATGATTTACTTTGTCCATTTATTTATTGCTACACGGAGAGAAATGGTTGAGTAAAAATTACTATACTGTATTGAAACCGGGGGACAGACTCAAATTATCAAAAAAATTACTATACTTTCTAGTAAAAATTGTTATAAATGTAGTAAAAATTACTAGAAATATAGTAATTTTTACTAGAAAGTATACTAATTTTTTTGATAATGCGAGTCTGTCCCCCGGTTTCAATACAGTATAGTAATTTTTACTCAAACATTTTTCTCCGTGTAGTTGCAAATTACGTTTCAGATTTGCAACTCATTTTACGTGGAGTAGGTGGGTTTACTGTTTATGTTTTATATTTACAACTTGTTTTCTTTTACGTTTTAGATTGGAAACTCGTTGTGCGTGGGGTAGGTTTTTTTTTTCATGTAAAAAAGGCTCCCCGATTGATCGTAGCCCCAGGCCCCTGAAAACCTTAATCCGGCCCTGATTCTGAGTATAGTATTTATATATAGGAAGGACGTCAAAATTGTGTTTTTCTAAATGAATGTTTGAAAGTTAATTTATCAAATAATGAAATTGGGTTGATTTTAGACTCCAGGTAGACCATTCAAGTTGAAGATTTGATAAGCTATAATAAAAAAAATGTTATTGTATATTTTTCATTATATTCCTTTTTTGGCTATGTGGAGTCCAAAATTAACCCAATTTAATTATTTAATAATTTAACTTTCAAACATTCCTTTCGAAGAACACAATTTTCACGTCCTCTCTATACATAAATACTATATTCAGAATTTTCTTAGCGATTCTATTAGTACTATCATGAGATATGGGGATATCTCCAAAACTTTTAATTTTCACGTTACGGCAACTTTTTAGATCTTTTTAATAAGAAATATATACTTTCAGCAAAGTAAATAGGTAAAAATAAATGTTTTTTAAATGTCCCATGTATGAAACAATCGTTCCAGTTACGTATAAAGCGTAAGCAGAAAAACCTAATTTCAGAGATGTGCCTACAATACATTTGAAATCTAGAATCAAGAAAGTTGTATCAGTCATTTCTCAAAAATAAAAATTTTCATAGTAATTCTGTTCCATACCTTTTAACATAAAGAATTTTCTTAATATGGCTGTCAGATTTCATTCTTTATTAAAAATACAATCATTTGATTTGTTGCACGTGGGTGTGCCACGCATTGTTTAAAAGTCATGCGTCTTCAAAAAATTACTTCTCAAGCGTTAACTCATTAAGAAAAAAAAAATAGATTTTTGATAAGCACACGCTGAATTTTGAATTTTATATTCCAAAAGTCATTGTAAACACTAAGTTAATATTTTAGAAAAACGTAGTTAAATTGTCAAAATGATATATTTAAAATTTAATACAATTTTGATAGGATTAAGCCAAATAAGTTCGCCATTTATATAATAAAAAAAAATTTTTCGATATACTCGTAAAATGGAATTATGTTGCTTTCATTTAAAAAAAAAAAAACTAAAAAGCGAGTAAAGCAAGCTTTGAATATATAAGTAAGTGCTCGAACAAAAAAATTATGTTTTTTTTAAACACTGAACATTAAAAGTTCTAGAGATATTCTCATATACTCGGCGAAAAATTGCATGAAAATGACAAAAATGAAGATTCCTACTTATCGGTATTACAATTCAAGAAACGTTTGTGAAACATTTGTGAAATATTCCGAGAATTGATAAGGCGATACATTACGGAAATATTGCAGAGACATTTCATTTAATTATAATATTTCACTAATAATGACGTAATATTCAACATTATATTGAAGAACTATTTTTCCATAATTCTATAAATGTTTTTTAATTATTTCGGAAGCATTCCGAGAAATGACAAAAGCGATACATTGCAGAAATCTTAAAGATAAATATTTTATGATATATTTCACTAAAAGCGACGTAAACTTCTCCATCAAATCGAAAAATTATTTATTAGTAAATCAAGAAACGTTTTTAAAATATTCCAACAATATTACCTGAAACGATAAGGCAATACATTGCAGAAATATTACGAAGAAACCTTTCATAAAATATTATACCTCCAAACTTTAATTGTATATTATAACCTCCAAATTTTTGTATTGTAGCAATAAACAAACAAATACAATCCAAGTTTCAATAAATAATATTGAATAAATTTGCTGTTATTTATTGCATAGGCATTGTTCGTAAAAGAATTAATAAAGTCAAAGAATAGTGCATAAATATTTATTTTTTATTATTAGTTAACGTAATATAGACAGATTGAAATACATCGGAACGTATTGAGCTTCAATCAGAGAATGAATCTTTTTTGTTCTTTTTTTGTTATGTTTAAAGTCAAACGGTTGCTATGGTAACACTTTAAAAGAATGTCTCAGCCGACCAGAACGTCTACAAGCGCGCCTCTTCGCACCTGTCCCGTGGTCTCTCTTCATCAATTTGAAAAATTGGTTAAGAGACTACAGCTGTGGTCCCGAATGAAAATTCGTGCACGCGGTCGGTAACTCGTAATTTGAGACCAAGACAGAGTTTTGAAGAAATTATTTAAAAGAAAACCTCTAATTATTTATTTATACATATGTGTGTATAAAAGTGAATTTCAATACGAACGGATTTACAAATTGGTTTCGTAACAGGCATAATATAATAAAGGCAAAGGAAGAGCGCGCCCAGCGCGCCTGAACTTTCTTGATTTTCAAAGTAAGATGATTATCAGACGATCTATGAATCTATGAAGCTTCCAAGTTGGAACCTTCCGCGAAACTTCCAGTGCTGATCTTCTGTAAACTTTTATGTAAGCTTTCTAAAAGCTTCCCCGTAAATTTCAAGTTGCATTTTACCGCAGCACTTTTGGAACCTTCTTGTCAACCTTCCCTAAAACTTGCTAATAGCTTCTTAGGAATGTTACTTTGAAACCCTTTTGAAAGCTTCCATTATATCCTTAAGCCAGCTATTTTTTATATTATGTTAGGAATCCTGGAGTCTTTCATCAAAATTTTCCTTAAGGTTGAATTAGAACTTCCATAGGAAGCTTCCTGGACTGTATTTCAAAAACTTCTCGCAATCTTTACATGTAATTTAACTTTCGATCTTCCTAGAAGCTTTATGTTAGCTTCCAAGAGCCTTCCGCGAAGCTTCCAGTGCTCATTTCAGTAATCGTTTATGTAAGCTTCGTGGAAGCTTACTCGTAAGTATTGAGTAACATTTCACCGTAGCACTTTTGGAACCTTTCTGTTAGACTTTCCTAATGCGTTCTGGAAGCTCCCTAAGAAGGTTACTCCGGAATCTAGCCGGAAGCTTCCGTTATAACTTTAGGCCAGTGGCTTTATTTGTATGTCAGGAACCTTGCTTGAATACTTCCTAGAATTTTCTATGAAAGCTTTTCTCAAGGTTTAATTGGAACTTCCAGAGGAAGCTTCCTGGAATGTATTTAAAAAGCTTCCCGTAATCTTTATATGTAATTTAACTTTTGTTCTTCCTAGAAGCTTTATGTTAGCTTCCAAGAGCCTTCCGCGAAAGCTTCCAGTACTCATTTTCGATAATCTTCTATGTAAGCTTTTTGGAAGTTTCCGTAGAACTTCCATGTAATATTTCATAGTTAGGTATTTGAAACTTTTTCTGTTTTCTTTCTGGAACCTTTCTGGAAGCTTACTTAGAAATTTTCCAATGTAACCTTCCTAAAAGTTTCAGTTAGCTTTCTGGAAGGTTCCATTAACTTTCCACTGTAAGCTTCCTTGGAATTTTCTTCCGGAACCTTTCATGATATGTGGGAATGCTGTCATCATAATTATGTGTAAACGACCAAATTAAAGAGATGTTAGCGATAAACTTTGTAAATGTGTTTCTGCGCATGCGCACTACGCGCAGATACAAGAATAAGTAATAGAAATAATAGAAATGTCGATTTTTCCGTTTTGTAACAAACCTCCCCCCCCCCAGATTTTTTAAAAGTTCGGAGGTGATTACTGAAATTAAAATTTCTGAAATTGCATAAAACACAGAAGGCCCACACTGGGGCCCCGAATTGATACGGCACCACGCGCCCAAGCTACCTTAAGTACAGTAAAACCTCGCGTATTGCAAGAGGTTGATGCAAAATTTTCCCATACAGATAATATATCTGTGAAATTCTCCCACACTGAGGTATGAAGTATATATAAGTATATAAATTTATATTATCATCATTAATCATCAGACAGACGGATATTTCTGTCATTTCTCTGTTGCGATAATCATTTCTGTTTTTTCGGCGGCTGGCCTGTAGGTAGGGCCTGATATATTATAGTGAGCACGAATGGTTAATTTGCGGAGACCTGAAAATATTGTCCATGATACTAGGTCAATAATCAGGTTTTACCAAGTACCTATGCTATTTATGCATGTTTGACAGTCGAGATAGAGCAAAATACTATAATACAAAATTATAGCCAGCGAGGTCATCACTTACTCCAGGTTTCAGCAATGTCATCAATAGTCATACTAGGTCAACAATCAGGTTTTACCAAGTACCCATGCTATTTGTGCATGTTTGACAGTCGAGATAGAGCAAAATACTATAATACAAAAGTATAGCCAGCGAGGTCATCACTTACTCCAGGTTCCAGCAATGTCATCAATAGTCATACTAGGTCAACAATCAGGTTTTACCAAGTACCCATGCTATTTATGCATGTTTGACAGTCGAGATAGAGCAAAACACTATAATACAAAAGTATAGCCAGCGAGGTCATCACTTACTCCAGGTTCCAGCAATGTCATCAATCGTCCTCTTGTCGATCCTAGCAAAATCCTTTTACTTCCTTTACATATCAAATTAGGGCTGATGAAACAATTTGTTAAAGCTCTCGATAAAGAAGGGCGATGCTTCAAATACTTAGAAACCATCTTTACGAATATAACTCTGGTTAAATTGAAGGAAGGTCCTCAAATTCGCAAAATGTTCAGGAACGAAGAATTCGTCAAAAGTATGAATGATACCGAGAAGGCAGCCTGGTTGAGCTTCAAAGATGTTGCAACAAAATTTCTTGGTAATAATAAAGATGAGAACTATAAGAGCATCGTAGAAACTATATTACAAAACTTCAAAAAATTAGGTTGCTTAATGATTTTAAAACTCCACTTTCATCAATGTGCGAATCGTCGCACATTGATGAATTTCCACCAGACCTAGGTGACTATAGTGAAGAACATGATGAAAGATTTCATCAGGATATGAAGGAATTTGAACGTAGGTGGCAAGGGAAATATGGCGTGAACATGATGGGGGACTATTGCTGGATGCTAAAAAGAGATGTACAATCTAATAACAAAAAGCGGCGTAGAAATTCTTTGCATAGGTCGTTCGATGACAAGTGTATATGCAAGCGTAAGCCAATTTATTTCTTGTGCAAATTGACTGAGTAGTTTTTTGAGGTTATTTCCGAAATTAGGCGGTCAAACCTCTTTTTCCATAACAAATTTGGATTCAGCAAGCCAAAATACATAAAAATAAAGTGTTTTTGATGTGATGGAAACAATGTTTTTTTTTTCTTCTCAAGTTTTTCCACAGAAACACGGCTTTCCGACAGTTTTTTGAGGTTATGATCATAATATGCGGCCAAACCCCTACTTTTAACGCCGGATACGGATTCAGCGGGAAAAAATACAAAAGAAAAGTATAGTCTCCATCCCAGAACCGACAGGTTTTTTTTGTGGGCCTATGATAATTGTTACCATAAGTAACAACAAACTACTTTTTTTTCATTAGAAAAACTATAGTATTATGGTATGTTTTCATATTTCATTTTTTTTGTAAAACATCATTTTAGTTTCCCATTTATTTAATGCATTTAATATATTTTTTTTATTAAAAATAATCTTCTTCTGTTTTTCTGTATGAATAGATAAGCTTATAACTGTATGACTTCTACCACACAACGGAAATTGTTGTAATCGCCATGCAGTTTCCATTGGACTTAAATTGACTCAATTTTTTTTATCAGAATCTAATTTTACAAATGCACTTTCAATATTACTTAAATCTAAAGGTAATCTAAATGTACGATGACTGGTCATACCCTTTGGTAATAAAATAGAATCTATTCCTGTCCAAGTTATAGATAAAAACTTTTTTTTTTAATGAAATAAAATAATATATCAAAGTTTTATATAAAAATGTTTTACCAGATATTTTATTAAGTTAATAAAAAACGAGAATTATTTTTTATTATATGTCTAAGATATATTAGGGATATATTATATGTCCGAGATACATTAGGGATATTCACGGTATGCTATTTATATCACGTTATGCTATTTATATCCTTTTAAAAGTTTTTCGAATGTAATTTCTTCTGACTATTTAACCCTTTTGAAAGTTTTTTCAACGAATTATTGAAAAAATTATACACTTGAGATATCCACATTGTACATTTGTAAGGTTCTTTGACAGTTAACAAGAGCCTTACCTAAGAGCAATAACCTCTTTGACTATAGTCCCATACTTTTGTATCGACAAATCCATATTGTTTTAAAGCTGGAAGGTTCTTTGACTATTAACAAAGGCCTTGCCCTAGAGGAATCACCTTTCTGCTGTCAAAAGTTCGAAGGAAGCTTAGATTTTGCTTAAAATTTTTATACAGTGGCTTTCGAGATCGCTAATCACAATCTTGCTGTAAGACTATACAAATTAAAAATGACGGAATCAATATGGCCGCTAGAAGTTCGAAAAAAGCTTAAATTTTGTTGAAAATTGGTATACAGGGATTTGCGAGGTCGCTGATCAAGATTTTGCTATTGGAATTTCGAAGTTCAAAATGGCGGGTCCAATATGGCGGTTAATAGTTCGAAAAAAGCTTAGGTTTTTCTCAAAATTGGAATACACAGGTTTCGAAATCGCTGATCATGATTTTGCTAACAGACTTCCGAAATTCAAAAGGGCTGTCAAAAGTTCGAAGAAAGCTTAGATTTTTTTCAAAATTGGAATACAGAGGTTTCGATGTCGCTCATAACGATTTTGCTAAATATTTTCGACATTCAAAATGGTGGATCCAATTTGACGGTTAAAAGTTCGAAGGAAGCTTATACTTTGCTTTGGCGCCAACCCCCACTTTTAGTGTGAGTTGTTAAAAAAAATATTATAGCAACAGCTAATACAACTAAAAATCGTTTTCTAAAATATGTGTAAACAGAATTTTGTTTTTAAAAATGTGTTTTTTTCTAAATTTGCTAGATATGCTCGAATATTCATTCAGTGAATAATCACAAAAATTTTGATCAAATAAATATGGAAAATTATTTAAGTTTTAATTATATATAAAAATTGATTATTTTAAAAATATATATAATAATGTGATATAAAATTAATCTTATAATGGTAGTTGCGGATTATATTTCATATGAAGATAAATATTGATAATAATGAATAAGGAGAACCCCCTATTAAATAATATCATGAAACATTTATTTTTTCTTTTATATTTTCTGTATTGTTTTTTAAAAAATTATGCTTAACATTTATTAATTTTTAAAATATTAGGTATATTTATATTTAACAAAATAATGCATAATGTATATGTAGTCCATTACGTCAGCTCTGATACTATTTGTTATTTATTGATTATAAACTAATTTTTCAGCAAAATCCAGTAATATTTTAATTCTTGTCCACCATTTTGAATTTTCAAAATCTGAGTTCAAATTCGTAATCAGTGAATCCAGAAACCTCCTATATACAATTTTTGGCAAAAACCGATAATATTTCAATTTTTGGCCGCCATTTTGTAATTACAAAATCTGAGTTAAGATTCCTAATCAGCGAATCCGGAAACCCAGAAGATATAATTTTTAGCAAATTCCGGTAAAATTTCAATTTTTGGCTGACATCTTGGGACCGTTGTTTTGATTTTTCACATTCTGAGTTCAGATTCGTATTCAGCGAATCCAGAAATTCCGTATATACAATTTTCAGCAAAATCCAGTAATATTTGAATATTTGACCTCCATTTTCGACCAGCCATTTTGAATTCTGAAAATCTGAGTTCAGATTCGTAATCAGCAAATTCAGAAATCCCTTATATACAATTTTAAGCGAAATCCAGTATTATTGAAATATTTTGCCGCTATTTTGAATTTTTTAAATCTGAGCTCAGATTCGTAATCATCGAATCCAGAAATCCTAATATGCGAATTCAGAAATCCCCCACATACAATTGCAAAATTCTGTAATGTTTCAATATTTGGCCGCCATTTTGAATTGGCAAAATATTAGTTCAGATTCGTAATCAGCGAATCTAGATACCCCCTATATACAATTTTCAGCAAAATCCAGTAATATTTCAATTTTTAGCCGCCATTTTGTATTTACAAAATTTCAGTTCAGATTCCTAATCAACGAATCCGGAAACTTACAAAATACAATTTTTAGCACATTCAGGTAAAATTTAAAATATTGGCCGCCATCTTGGGTCCACTATTTTGAATTTTCGAAATCTGAGTTCAGATTCGTAATCAGCGAATCAAAAAATTCTGTACATGCATTTTTCAGCAAGATCCAGTAATAGTTCAATATTTGGCCGCCATCATCGATCCGTCATATTGAATTTTCATAATCTGAATTCAGATTCCTAAGCAGTAAATCCAGATACAATTTTTAGCATACTCTAGTAATATTTCAATTTTTGTCCGCCATTTTGTATTTAGAAAATCTGCGTTCAGATTCCTAATCAGAGAATCCGGAAACCCATAATATACAATTTTCAGCAAAATCCATTAATATTTGAATATTTGGCCTCCATGTTCCATCCGCCATTTTGAATTCTGAAAACTGATTACTGATTCATTACCAGCGAATCCGGAAACACACTATATAACATTTTTAGCATAATATGAGGAATGGATTAAGTATGGTGGGATAGGTGGAGTCGTAGGTGGAGAGGTAGGTGGAGTGGTCGGTGGAGGGGGCGCGGAGAGGACGTGGAGGGGCGGAGGGGGTGGATAGGTGGATGGCGTGGTGGTGAGTGAAGGGGGGTGTGGAGGGGAGTGGAGGGGGTGGAGGGGCAGACACCCTCCAAAATAACGTAAAATTTGAAAGAATTTCACCGTAAAAAGTGTAGGGGAAGTTGTGAGGAATTGGAGGGGGCGGCGGGGGTGGAGGGAGTAGGTACCCATTTTGAGCCTTACAACTATATAATATATTTATATATATATATATATATATATATATATATATCACTCGACACTCGCACAACAAAATATATGTATATAAGTATAAGTAAACTCGGAGGCAATGTCACTCGCTGCAGCTCTCGTTGAGGACTGACTGGTCCTCCGCACAGAGCCATGCTCAGTATCTAAAGGGGCGCTAGAGTAGAGGTGAGATGAGAAGTACGGCAGCAGCTTAAGAGGACCCGTAATTCTAACACTCCCTCTCGGGTACCTTAAGCCACGCTACCCGTTAAATCTTTTTTGTTATCTGTAACATAGAAGAACATTATAAACAATATGAAATGAAAATAATAAGTTTCAAATTGGTACAGTTAATTTCTCATGCAATTCAAATTACACATACAAGCTGTCGCTTAACGAATTCTTCCACATAATGCACTATTACATCGGTCATATGTCGCAATTTATTACCGTCGCTCGTTTTAACATTTTATTTAGCTGATCGATTATCGCACCATAAAATAATTAGCGTAAACTCTTTGGAAAGTAGATTTTTAAGGAATTATGTATGGAGATTCTTTACTACAGTCGCTTATTAATACATATTCCGCTAGACACATTACGTGTCCTCCAAACAATGGCTTATCCAAGAAGTTTAATGATATAGCCGCTCGTTGTCAGAAAACTTTTACGGTCGGCAAAACTCGTATCCGAATAACTTTCGAAATGTCGCTTTTGACTAGATAATTCAAGCCTACAGTTTTAGTACCCTCAAGGTATCTGAACTTTCGCTTCACTCCTTGGTAGTCACTATCGGTAGGACGATTGGTGCCTGTTTAATACATTAATCGCATAAGTTAATTTGAATCTGCGTGCATTTGCTAAGTACAGTCATGTTTTCAGTCTCTTTTCGCTCTTTTCACTCTTGATTCGTAATCATGAGCGCTCGTTGTGGGTGCATGTCCTGAAAGCCAAATTTATTTCCAATACTTTCGCTTCTCTGTCTCTTTTAATTTCAAGACCAAGAAAATATTTAGGCTCTCCTATATTAGTTATTTCAAAACTTCTATTAAGATTCTGTTTCATCTCGCGCATTTTCTCTCTGTCATTACCATGACCAGTAGTATATCATCGACATACAGAATCAGAATCAGAAATTTATTACCTTCACGCTAGGTAAACATAAATTAGTAAATTTTCGCAATGACAATCGATTTCCTGACATATTTTCAGCGTAAATCGCACTATCAAGCTTCAGCAATCCACTATCACTCGCAAATACTTCAACTGTACCGACTACCTCTGATTCCATGTTCACACTGTCGCTTTTATTTGTACATCTATTTTCATCTTGTTACATGTCAAAACCATTCAATACTCAAACTCGAATTTCTCGAAATGCTCCGTCGCTACAGCATCTACCACCAGTCTAAATTGCTATTCACAGTTAAGGCGGAAACAAGTTTAGCATTGTATGCCTGCACATTTCGTTCGTTCATACTCAACCACATCTGTCGCTTTACAAGCCCACTGCTCCGCGATCACTCGCTTCATTTCCAGTACTAACATTTTCAGCCTTCTCACTGCCCTTTTTCCAACCTCTCCAGCCTCGTCACTCTCCTCGCAGGCCCCGCTTGTACTGTCTCGATCCTTTCGAATCTCTCCGACAATCCACATTCATCGCCCTTACGATCACCCCCGCTACAACGACCTCGACCAAATCCACCTCTGCGATTATACGGTTCACATCGTACATTCCCGTACCTTGAACTGTCGCTTTGCTGGTCTCTCTGTCAAAACTGCTCGCATTCGAAGCACTGCTTCTTCTTGGTGCCGAGCCTGGGACAATTTGTTGACATGTGTCTACAACCGCCGTACTCATAACATCTAACCTTGTCCAAGGCGCTCAAGTGTGCAGACTTGGTATCCGTCGCTGTCTTCGCCGTCTGCTTCCTGACGCTTTCCACCTGCATAATATACAACTTCAGACCACCGTATGTTAACCGTCTACCAGCCATGCTTTTTGTCATGAAGTCGATATTCATTATTTGTGTCACTCCTTAAGAGGAGTTACGACGGCATTAAAAAGGCGACCTTTTTCTCAATTTCGGATAAATCATCGACTTCAGTAAGATTATTATATGATTCAACCACGTCCTCGAATCTGTCGATAAAGGCACTCGCTTTCTCTCTAAATCCTTTCAGTTGTGCCAATTTTCCATCAACTTGTTAATCAAATTTAGGTCCCTTACCGTCGTTGCGATTGGCGATGTAGTCGCCAGATCGTCTATTATTACACCAAACATAGAACTCCTTTCGCTTATCTCGAGCTCGTATACACAGTTTCCAAATTCGCCACTACATATGGTAATCGTTTGCATATCATGCTTTCAGCAGTATAAATAGAAACCATTTCCTTCCTCGATCTGAAATAAAACTTCAGCCAAATTATTACAAGCCATTATCAAGTCCTCAACATCTTTCACGAAAACTCTTGCCCTTTCTTTCAACAGTTTTTATACTGCGTGCTATAAAACCGTCTACGCTCTGTGGCTTTGATATTAACAGTGGTATCGAATTCTAGACTTACGTTCATCAAGTACATTGAAATAGTTTTATTTAGATTAACACTCGCTTTTATAATCAAATCAGTCATCCAATAGGTCGCTCATTTGTAGTTCAGATCTAAGAAGATTACGAAAATATAATTTTATAAACACTTTTATCACATTAACATTCAATGTCATTCAAAATTCAATTTTGATTTTCCGTCTCATATGAAATGTTTAATTTATATTTGATTTTATTAATATTAATTTTTCACTTACGTGAAATTACGAAACTCCAATTATCAAATATATGTGGGTTATTCGTCAATTTATTTTCTATCGTATTAACATACGTTTCTGTCGCTCTTAGTATCTGTCGCTCTTATTTGCTATACTTTTTCGCCGGCTACCGCTATCACTCGTTTTCTGTACCGAATCTGTCACCACTGTCGCGCTTATTCCGGGATAGTCTTTCGCGTTCGCCCGTCTCTATTTCGCCGTTATTTCGAGAGGTACTTTCCATACCCTTCCGGCAATAAAGCATTAGCAGTGGTTGCCCTTCTACTTATGCCTGCTCAAACGCACCTTTTAAGATGCACTTTTCATCCAGCATCATTAATGCCATCTATACCTGTAATTAAAATCTTTCAATAAACAAACCGGGCCGAGCACAAACACTACGAGTTTATTTAAGATTTTAAACAGGACAATATTTCAAGGTTATTATCGCGTGTCTGCAAGACAATCAATAATTTTTATTAACAAGATCTTGTTTTTGTCATATTTAAATATGATATTAATTTCATTTTCAACACTGAGTTTCAGTCGCCCTCAGTCGCTGTTCCATGGAAAGAAGTCGCTCATCCCTCGCTTTATCGTCACTCGTCAGTTCGCTCGTTTTTGTATTACTGCAGTACAATTATCATTAGTGGTTTTACTAGCTAGATTGTACGTTTGATATACATGGTTTACCTTTCAAAATTTCATCGCTTCCTCTCGTCGCTATAGCACCGTCACCTTCGCTCTGTCGCTTGCTGCCGTCACTATCGTTCGTATCTCGCTATCGATTATTCTCGCCTTTACTCGCTTCCAGTACCGGACTCGACCTGTTCGCATCACTCTCACTCGCTGACTCCCTTTTCTCCATCTCATTTCTCTCGCTATTTTGAGAGGCATTCTTGCCTTTGTAGCAACTCGGCATCAGCAGCGACCGGCCCTCTAACTCTGCCTTTTCGATTGTATCTTCCGAGATGCGCTGTTCGCCAAACGTCATTGTTGTTACAAAAATCTTTCAATAAACAAACCGTGCCGAACACAAGCACTACGAGTTTACACAAGATTTTAAAATAAGATCAAAACTCTGTAGTTAATCGAGTGTAGACGCAATTTTACTCGTTTATAATATTCAATAATTCTACAGTAAAGAATATTATATTTTAGTTTTGATGACAAGTATTTAATTTTTAGATGTACTAAATTTTTATTCCTCCTGAATTCGCGGGGCTTACTCGAGCTTTATTTTATCTGTATACAGAATATAATTTTTAACCATTCGTATGCATATGTTCATTTTTAAAATTAAGACGTAATTCGCGAATCATAATCGACCGCTGTGCAATCTGTTTTAAAAATTTACGTTCCGCTTTCTATCTCTCTTTCGTCGTATGGTGCCATACACTCAATCTCCTCTACACGCAAAATCGCCGCACGCACTTCCCCGAAACAGTATGCCCGCGCTACCTCTCCCACTTGCTTGTTTCAGTATACCGCGCTCACTGCGCGCAGTGACTTTTTCGTCGCTGCCTCTCCTTCTTTTCCGTAGCAGCGCGAGCGCGCCTTCGACTCTCCTTTCCCTCTCTCGGCTGCATGCGGGAGCTCGGTCGCTACCTCCCCTCACGCGGCTTGATGCGGCAGACGAACCGACGCCGCTCTCCCTCCCAGCACGAGGCGCCGCTAACAAACTTGCGCTTCGTCTTCTCTCTCTCGCTCTCTCTCACTCTCTCTCTCTCTCCAACGTCGGCACATATGAACGCTCTCTCTCTCACACACGCGCAGGCACACATGATTATACCGCGCGCTGCCATCATGCTGTTCGAGGTTTGCTCTCTCTCTCTCTCTCTCTCTCTCTCTCTCTCTCTCTCTCCCCTCTCTCTCTCTCTCTCTCTCTCTCTCTCTCTCTCTGTCAGTGCGGGCATAGAGAAGCTCCCGGCGCGCCGCCATTTTTGCTCGTTGGAGGCTCACGTACGTGTTCAAACCTGTTGCGGCGAGTCTGCGCGCTGCGACACCGGGACGCGTCCGTGTCTTACGTTTCGAGGAAATTGGACGATTGCTTTCAAACTTTTTCCCACTCGCGATTTGCACAGCCGCATGAAACGCATCGCAAATAACTCTTATTACCGGTATTACGCGTTTTTCTCCCGTCGCCATAAAGAAACCTAATTATTTCAATGGCCGCGCACCATCTCTAATCAGAATTTTCACAGTCTCACTTACCTCTGAGTTTCGTCCGTCGCTTCTATATATCAGTCGCTGTCCATTCCGTCGCAATCTCCTCCGTCGCAGTTTCCTCCGTTATAATCTCCTCCGTCGCATTTTCATCCGCCGCAATCTCCTCCGTCGCAGTTTCCTCCTTGTGCGTGCTCATGTCCTCCTTCTTTCCTTCTAGGCCCAGAACCTGATAAGGATATGTGGATGGTGGAAGAAGGAAACGAGGATGATCAATAAGTACACGCACACACAGAGTATTAATACAATATAACTAGTTTATTATAACGATAGATATATCACTCGACATTCGCACAATAAAATATATGCATATAAGTATAAGTAGACTCTCGACGCAATGTCACTCACTGCAGCTCTCGTAGAGCACTGACTGGGCCTTCACACAGAGCCGTACTCAGTATCTAAGGGGGCGCTGTAGTAGAGGTGAGATGGGAAGTACGGCAGCGGCTTAAGAGGACCCGCAATTCTAACAATTTAATAGCAAAATTAAATTTGAAGTTTTTGGTTGTAAAAGAGATTTGTCCATATTCTATGGGCAATTTTGAGCCAAAAGAGTCGTATGAGTTTTTTTCGTAGAACCCACCATTACTAAGAAGAAAATACCTAAAATTTGAAAAATTGTGATTTTTGACTTTTTGGTCCTTTATAATACTCCAGTTGGTTAATAGTCGACGTCAGCACCTTTTTGGTACACGGAAAGAAATTTGGTATTGAAAATACTCCATTCGTGGATTTCTCTGATCTCAAAAAATCTCCGTGTTTATAGAAGTGAAGACTTGGAATTGCTTTAACTCCAATTGGAATTCTTTAATGTCAAAACATCTCGGATTTAATCCTAGTTGAAATTGGCGTTATTCAAACTTCATTTTAGACATTCAGCATGTCCGACTATCTCGGTGTACTATCATGTCTGCCATGGTGGTCGCTAAACTGAGACTTCCACCGCCGAGATTGGGGATTTCCGAGAATCTCAGAGGTGTATGAATGCCAAGCTAGTATTTTCGCAGTACAGCATCTGTATATAATACGTTTCTCTAACCGCGGACGGCGAACGCACTCGCATCACCACGCGCTATGTGCGTGCGTGCGTGTGCGTGTGCGCGTGTGCATGTGTATGTGCGTGTGACCGCCTAGAGATTTCAGTTTCTTCGGAACCAATTTTTATAAAACAAATTAGGGTTCTGTTAATTTTACTGTACAGACTGAGCTGTAAATGATGAATTAAAATTTGATTTTTTTGATAAGGTAAGATGTTCGCTTTGTGAAGTTGTTGAGGGAAGAATTAAAAACACCTTTCTCTTGACCGTTTATGAACCAGATTTATTGAGTTAAAATTAGGAAGCCGACGTTTCGAACATTTTTTATGCTCCTTTTCAAGGCTAAATACAAAATACAAAAAATTTTTATAATACATAGTTACTAATTGATATATTTACACTCCAAGATGTGACAAAGGTAATCGTGTCTTACCTATAAATTTCTTTGGTCTAAACAATAAACCGCGTTAGGATTTTAAATGCAAGTTCATCTCTCATATAGAGTCGTTCATCGATGTTTCTCGAAAAATTAAAGGTCTCGAAAGTCCACGCGTGTTTGTATTTATACTATGCCGCGCACAATATAGGGTGGGGAGGTACTTTATTGAAGGCGAGCGCTCTTTAAATTACTTAAACACATTAATTATTCCAAAAGGTTACGTTTTAATTTCATTAGACGTTGTCTCACTTTACACTAATTTATACTTTAATTTAATATTAAAGACCATAAGAAAAAAATGGAAATATCTCAAAGACGAAATTAGTCTATCCTTAATTGAATTCTCAAACAGAATCGAACTCTTATTAAATTGTACCTTTTTCAAATTTAACGATAAATTTTACAAGCAGCTCATAGGTTCACCTATGGGTGGGAGCTGCAGTCCGCAATTTGCGGAAATTGTTTTAGAGGAAATGGAAGTAGACTCTTTAAATAAATTAAAACAATCTATACTATTTTACTGTAGATATGTTGACGACTGTTTCTTAGTAGTTAAGGAAGCGGAAATTGATAACATTTTGAATACTTTCAACCAATATAACGAATATCTTAAGTTCACTATTGAAAAAGAACATAATAAAAAACTCAGCTTCCTCGAAATGGAAATTACTAGACTTGAAGATAGTGTTCCAATGACCAGTTGGTACAGAAAACTCACTTTTTCTGGTAGATATATAAGTTCCAATTCACATCACCCTATTTCTCAAAAGAGAGCTTTAGTCTATTCTCTAGTAGACAAAGCTATTAAATTATCACATCACAATTTTCGTAATAATAACCTAAAATTAATTAAACGTTTATTATTAAATAATCAATTTCCGAATAAATTCATAAAAAAATACACATAAAAACGACTTTGCCATATTTTAAGTAATCACAATAACAACCCAAATCCCGAACGAGCTTCAAAGAAACCATACATTTTACTTCCTTACTTCAATCAATTATCACAATCTCTAAATAAAATCTTTCAAAAATACAATATCAATACTATAAATAAAATATCGAACAAGCTGAGTTTTATAAAATTAGGAAAAGATCCCATCGATAAATGGGACAATAATGGCATTGTATACAAAATTAAATGTAACGACTGTAACGCTTCGTATGTTGGACAAAGTGGTAGAACTTTAAGAAAAAGATGTTATGAACACCAGTATTGTTTAAAAAAACTAGATGAAAGATCAGCGCTTTATATACATAAAAATACAAATCACAAATTTAATTTTGAAAATGTATTAATTTTAGATTTAGAAAAAAATAAATTCAAACGCGAGTTTTCTGAAATGTTAAATATTTACGCTACTAACGATAATATCAATAGAAAAACTGATTTAGCAAATTTAAAATATTGTTATAGAAAAAGTATCAACGTCTTATTAGAGAAAACCAAATTAACTAGAAAAAGAAAAAACGAAAAACTGAGATTAAGTAATTTAAAGAGCGCTCGCCTTCAATAAAGTACCTCCCCACACTATACTGTGCGCGGCATAGTATAAATACAAATACGCGTGGACTTTCGAGACCTTTAATTTTCCGAGAACCATCGATGAACGACTCTCTCTATAGGAGAGATGAACTTGCATTTAAAATCCTAACGCGATTTATTGTTTAGACCAAAGAAATTTATAGGTAAGACAAGATTACCTTTGTCACATCTTGGAGTGTAAATATATCAATTAGTAACTATGTATTATAAAAATTTTTTGTATTTTGTATTTAGCCTTGAAAAGGAGCATAAAAAATGCTCGAAACGTCTGCTTCCTAATTTTAACTCAATAAATCTGGTTCGTAAGCGGTCAAGAGAAAGGTGTTTTTAATTCTTCCTAAAATTTGATTGCTTTATATGTTTGATTAATGATTAAACTTTCAATCTTTAATTAAAGTTTCATTTAGTTAATAATTATGAATTAATCTTTAAAGATTACATATTAAAATTTTAATCTTCAGTTAAAGATTTGCTTAATTAAGTTTTGCTCTTAATTATATATTGCATAATAAATTCATCGAACTTAATGATATGCGTTTAATCGAAGTTTAATTAAAATTCAAGATTACCCAGAGATTTTGAGAATTAGAAGATGATTTTTATGAAAATGAGATGCTAACGCAAATTTGATGTCACATATAGGAGGTTTTTCTATCCACTGATTTCAATTTTTAGATCCCGTTTCGTAAACAAAGACACACTCATGCGTAGGAGTCGACTTTAGCTTTTTTTACTATTTACAAAATAAAAAGCCGCTGCCAATCCATTGGCACTTCGTCAAACTAATTTATCGATTCCTTTTAATTAATTTAAATTCCCAAAATTAGAAATTAAATAAAGAGATTTATATCTATCGCTAAATGTCATTGTCTAACTTTAAACCGATGCGGGAAGTCTTATATCTGGCATTCTTGGAAGCTGTTTTGGAAATTGTACTTCGTGCAACAATTATTTTATCACTATCATCAAATGAAGATGTAATTGACCGATTTTCAGACGACCACAACATTTAATAAAACCGCTGCCAATTCATTGGCCCGTTGCTTCCTCAAACTTAATTTTGTGATTCCTTTAATTAATTTTTAATAACAAAATTTATAATTTTTGCAACAAATTATGCCATAATTATAATTAAATTTATTTTGAAGATTAAAAAGTATTAATTTTCAAATTTATTCATTCATTTATTTATATCAAACGGTAAGAATGTTCCAGGTTTAACATAATATATACATATATACATATATAACATCACTAGTATTCTCGAAGCGCGCGGTGAGCGCTGTGATTTTATCGAAACTACACCACTTTTGTTTTTGTGACCTAGCAACCCGTTACACCCACCAACCAAACCACAAATAAATTGATATCATAACTAATCCATCATTTTTTGAAGATAGAAGATAGGATTAAGGAGTTATAAGCTTTTTTGAAAAAAACACGTTTCTGTTGTTGTTCATAACAAAAGAACTGTGATAGCTAGACATAAATTTTTTTTCCAAATATAGATATTTTAATTCTCTTTCGAATGCTACCCATCCGATCCAGATACATAGAGCCGTTCTCGAGAAATTACGATTTGAAAAAAAGGTTAACAAAACTTTAACCTCAAATATCTCTGAAATTCCTAGACCAATCATTTTGCCCAAAGAACTCGACCGAGAACTATACAAAATCTACCTCTACAAGGAATTTTAAAGCAATTAAGTCAATTTTACTTCCGTAGTCGTTGGACATAGAAAACTCGTTTTTTCATTTTTCAATTTTTTTTTCTCAAAAACTAACCAAAAGAATGGATTCAAATTTTTAGAACTTATAGCTATTTATATTCTGCATAATCATGATTTTTCTCAAAAAAATTGACCGTTTAGTTTCGGAGTTATAAGCTTTTAAAAAAAAACACGTTTTTGTCAATAACAAGAGAACCGGGATAGCTAGAGAATTTTTTTTTTGGAAATTATAGGTTTTTTACGCTCTTTCGAATACGACAAATCAGATTTAAATATCTTGATTCTATCATTGAAAAAAGCCAAAAACAACTTTGAAAAAATCGAAAATTCTAAATAAAACAAAAACGAATCGGCCCAATCAAAAAACGGATTTTTTCCCGCCATCACAGAAAAAAACAAAAAGAATGAGACCTGTCCGGTTAAAATCGATCGAGTAGAAGCTGAGATCCAGGCGTATACACACACACACACACACACACACACACATACATCCATACAGACATTTTTCAAAAATCATGTATTTTGGTTCCTAACACCTCGAATATCAATTATAACATGTTTTTACAACAACTCAAAAAATTACTATCACAAAGCTTCCTCTAGGAAGAAGCAAAAAATTTTTAACTTGAAATATCTTTTTTTTATTAGTATTATACATTATATCTGGTTATTACGAAATTATCTTCAGATTTTGTAATTAATATACATGGTTCTACTTTTGGTAGACATTTAATGCCAAACATAGCTTTTTCCTTTTCGATGTTGACTTTATATGCATAAAAGTGTTTTTTAAAATAAATCACATTAATTTTATAAATTAAAAAATAAACTGATTCGAAGATTGCGTAAATTTTTTTAATTCTGCCAAAACTAGGAACATCATCTGTAATTTCAGTCACTACAATCGAATCTTTTAAGAATAGCTTTCCATTTATCTGGACAGATTTATAAATTGGTGAATGCTCAATAGAGGTGAAAAAATTTTTGATGTCCAAATCACAATTGTTTATCATTTTTCGCAAAATAATGTTACTTAAGTTATAAGCAAATTCTTTGACTCAGCATAATTGCAATTGGTAGCGAATACTTACTGTCAAAGGCAAATTTTTGTGCGATTGCACATTGGTGGCAAAATCTTTCATTTCTTTATTTTTTCCCTCATTCAACATACACCAAAAATGAACAAGTGGACTATTATCCAACATAATTTCGGGCATATGGATCATGAAGTGTATTTTAGACTTCAAAAGCTCAAAAAATCGTAAGTACATTTCATTATGTTTACTTACAAGTAACCTGAGCTCGGCAATATCTGCAAGAACAAATCTAGGTGCTGTTGTTATACCAATTATTTTTCGGAGTATCAAATATGGTTTCCAGTATTTTGTTCTGGAACTAAATCTCCAATAATCATAGATAAATAGCGGCATAAACGTAGCATCTCTGCAACCGATTGTTTTAATATTATTTCGTTTCTCACAATATCACCTTTAATTTTTTTAGAAATTTCTCTACTGATATTCCGCGGTCTATTAGATGAATCTACAGCGCCATAGTCGAATTATTGTATTCTTTGATTTAGTACTTGCAAAGTAAATAATTCATCGTCTTCAATCAGACAAGTCAAAATTTTGACAATGAATAATAAATGACACCTTAATAAAAATCATGCATTAGGTCAATACATTTATTATCTATTACGTGATAATCAATTAAATTACTAAATATACTATTTTCCTTTATGCCGGTACTCGTGCAATTCTTCGTGATATCATCATTATAATTTTCAATTGTTCTTAATAGTGAAGGCTGTTCACTAACCATATTAGTAGTAAGGAGACCGGTATAGCGAGACGGTCCCGCGCTGTGCGGTGTGTATGGGCCCCAAGTGTGAACACAAGCTAAATAGGGTAAACAATGGGGTGAATTATTACCCCATAAATAATGATCCACTTATCATATATACCTGCCCGGCGCGTGCCGTCGTATATGCCCCGACTCGGGGTGGTGGGGGAGAGACCTTTGGCTATACGCGCTACGCCATAAAGACCTCTCGCTGTATAGACCGTGTGCTGTGTGTATGTGTCTCAAGTGTGCCAAGGTCATTAATGCAAGTGTTTACAGTAGCATGTGTGTGATCACAAGCTAATTAGGGTAAACAATGACATACTTATCGCTCCCTCCATGACGCCATGCCGCTGCACCTACTCCGCGCATGCCCCCGTATATGCCCGACTCGCGGTGGTGGGGGACGAGACCTTTGGCTATACGTGCTACGCCATAAAGACCCATGGGGTGCTGGAGCGAGGCCTCTCGCTATATAGACCATGTGTGTGCGTGTGCGCGCGAGTGTGTGTGTGTGCGCAATGAGAAGTTGTGGGGAGGGAATAGGGAGTTGGTGTAAAGGAGGGGTTTGCAAATAAAAAAAAGCATGTTGAGGAAAAATACATTTTTATTTATTTAAACGGGATGAAACCCCCTATTGTTATGAACAGTTTTTTCTCATTAACATAAGTGTTGTCCTTAAAGGGGCCATTTGTTATTTGTTATATTTTGAATAACCATCTTTTTTTAGGAAGGAGAAGGAATTGGTGGAAAAGGAATGGTGTGATGGAGAATATTTTTTGCTTGTCAAAGAGTCTTTCTTGTCTGCCTTGTTGATGAGAGGCTCTTTGACCTCTGGTTTGGCCTGGTGCTTGCTGAACGGGGCGCCCATGATATTGCCTTGTCGGTGGTCTTTCGACGAATGACTTATGTATAATGCTGCATATATAAATATATGCGTAATAGCGCAATGAGAAGTTGGGGGCGTGAATAGGAGTAGGTATAAAGGAGGGGTCCTTAAATAAAAAAGTGTGATAAGGTAAAATACATTTTATTATATAAAATAAAATAAAATTATTTTTCTACATTTTCAAACTTTTAACGCACTAATATTTTTTTCTAGAATTGTTAAATACTCTGCATATACTTCCAAAAACACTATTTCGAGAGAACTCTCGCTAAAATTGGCAAACATTAATTTATTTAGCGCGAGTTCTTTCATTTTATCTTCCAGTGCATTAAATACAACGCCGATGAATGTATGGTCTAGTAAATGCACCTCGTTTTTACTAATTGCTTTCGTTTTAATAACATCGATCATTATACCGAAAACCTTGTTCACAAAACCCGACATTTCTTCTTTAACTTTTTTAATTTATAGTCTATACACTGTTGGAACTGTTTCAATCCACTGAAAGTTGTATACTGCATCATAATCTTCGATGGTTTTTCAGACTTTTTCTTTTTTGTAGCAGGTTCGTCACTGGTAGTGGAGGCGGCTGCCTCTTGATTGGCGTTATCGTCTTCAAAGTCGAACTGTTGAGCCTCGTGTTCGTACTGTAGGGTGAACGATGACGGTGTTACTTGGGGCTTATCGGTGATTGATACGGTTCTATGACCGTAGGCTGTGGTCAATTCGACGTCGTGGTGCGGTAAATATATTTTTGTATATTTGCCTTGCTTAACAAAATCGCCTGATGCCGATAGATACTCTCCGATGGTCTTGAAATGGTTTTTTTAGTTGTTCCCAACTGTCGATATCCAGAGTTATATATTTATGCGGTGATGTATGCTCACCGAACCTGATGACGGGTCGCTAATTGCATCAGCCAAGCCGACGTAAACGAACTTGGAGTACGAATTGTTGAGAGCGTAAGTCGAATTGTACAGTAAATTCGGCACTAGCTTTGTTTGAGATATTTTTAAAAAATACTGGCTTAAAGTTGGTAAAAATGTCACGACTTCGTCGAGGCAGAGCAACTGAATGAGGATGGCGCGGCTAGGCCCATACTTATTCTCTCTCCAGCGCGAATCCCCTCCTTTTTACCACGAGCTACGATTGGCTGCTCGATTGTTACGTAAAATCCGAGCACCCAATCATGAACGTTTACGCTTATGTATCGGAGAGTGGGGAGAAGCGCTGGGAAACTCGCGGAGCCCTTGAGAAACAGAACCATAAATTTTCCCCCGTTAAGGGTTTTGAGCCTCAAAGTAGAAAACGGCTCATGTGTTTTTCACCACTTGAAAAAAGGAAACGTCTAAAGTGTTTTTCACCGCTTGAAAAACGCATATGCTTTTGGGTGACTCGAGCTGCTTCTGTTTCAAAGCTCAAAGAAGAAAGCGCCTCCTGTATTTTTCATCACTTGAAAAAAGGAAACAGCTAAAGTGTTTTTCATCACTTGAAAAACCGTTACGCATATGCTTTTCGGTGACTCGAGCTGATTATGTTTCGAAGCCTCAAAGAAGAAAGCGCTTCCTGTATTTTTCACCACTTGAAAAAACCGTTACGCATATGCTTTCCGGTTTCTTCATGGAATAGTACATATTCGTTTCAAGATAAAAAAGGTAAGGAATTAAATTTAGCGGACAAGGTCGTTAAATGAATACGATGTTTTTTTAACTTTTTTTATTGTTCGATCAAATTAAGAAAAAAATACATTTTAAACTTACAAATATATGAATAATATAAAATTACAAACTTAAAAAGGCCAAGACAAAAGTAGTATACAAAAACTTATAAACTAAGAAAGACGGATACACGCACAGCTTTTACAATTCTAAAACTTACAATGTACATAAAGTGTAAATATAAACTAAAAATTGAATGTGTTTCTGGATAAAAAATAAATATTACAAACTAAAAAATTGAATGTGACGCGGGATTAAATAGAAATATTAGAATAAAAATTAAGCCACGCGCGCGCGCGCACGCACACACACACACACACGCACACACGCACACACACACATTTTATATAAATGCTTTACATGTTTGAACGAACGAGCCAGCGCCCTTCCAAATAACGCTGGGGAAATTGTTCGCACGACGGAATCTTTTTCGGTGATTTTTTCTTTTTACATTTTCATAAAATTTTGCGGCCAGTGCGTCGTTTATATGTGAATCACGTGAAAAGACGTTACAAAATGAGCGTAAAGTGCGACCGCTACACATATAGCAAAGAAACATAATACAATATTCGCCGCAAACTTTAGAATTAATACTCTGCAGTTTCTTCTCGTTTCACTTGAAGCTTGCGCAATTTCTTCAAAGTCGATCGATATGATGTCGTGATACAGGGGCGACTCCATAGCTATCGAAATATGTTCCTTTTGCATTTTTGTCTATGTAGAATGTCACCCAGTTGGATCCAGGCTTACCTGGGGTATCGACATTGGTTACAACAGCGGCTGGAAGACTCAAGCTTTTGAGGATGTGATCGGCTGCGTATATACCTATCGAGTTTGCTCTGAGGCCCCTAATGACCCTCGTGATTTGTTTCGTATTCATTTTGCGTTTTCGCTAAATGTGAAATAAGTGCTGCTGTCGCTGTCACTTGCTATTTCTGGGGCCACATCCGTCTCGTCGCGGCCGTCGTCGTTCTGCTCCTCCTCCTCCTCCTCCTCCTCCTCCTCCTCCTCCTCCTCAGCGGCCTGCTCGGTGCCCGGGTGAAAACGGAGTAATTTTTTGCGCTGCTTCTTCTGATACTGATGAAGTGCAGGGTAGAACATTTGACTTTGTACTTGGTCTTTGTTGATCATCTTCCACTCTTCGAGTAGTACAGAGCGCATCCACTTTTTTATTTGGTTCGCCTTGTAGAGTGCGCAAAAATCTTGTTTATTTTTAAACCTCTGAGACGCGTGTGTAGAACATACCAGCACGTCAGAAAACATGTCGTTGAGTTTTCGGAACGTCCGCGAGTCATATTTTTCTAAATTACATATGTTCCGGCCGAGTAAAGATTCCAGGTACCAGACCTTCTCCTCGCCGCGAACGTAAATCCGTCTTGCTGCTCTTGCGATATTGAAGAGATAACGATATAGCTGTCTAAGTAATACTTCGCCCTCGAACCAGTTAATGCCGTGAATATCGACAGTGCAGTAGGAATCTGTATTTTTTACGTCTTCGGGCAGCTCGATGAAATTGCACGGTGCTTGTACAATCCAGTGGTCGACAATGGGTTTCTGTAGGCAAATGATCGCCACTTCCTTTGGTAAAAACTTCTTTTCCGTGTCTCGAAATCCTTGTATATCTACGACGTAATCCATTAGACGCGCGTGCGTAGCGAGCGTCGAGAGAAAAGTGAGGCTTGAGGGCGCCGCCCGCTTCCTCTCGAGTCCTCGTTCCCCCACCTTTTTAACGACTAGGTACTAAAATCGGATAATATTTGGGGGGTGGAGTCTATTTCGAGAACGTTATTGTACTCGGCATAAACAACGCACTTTATTGTGCTCATTGGAGCCGTCTCAAATTCCACCTCTATGCGTAAGCTACCCGCGCGAACGAGATTTCAATGCGAGGCGCAGTGAGACGATAAATCGGGTGTGAGATCGAAAGCCGTGAGAAAGTAGCCCAGTGAATAGTTGAAACGGTTTATGCCAAGGCCCTCGTTGAGGAAACGTATACCTGTGCCAGAGTAGAGGGTTTGAAATGCATCTATAAACATACTATCGTTAGCAGCAAAGCGCGGCTGTAACGGTTTGCTCGGAATTTGAGACCCATCGACGTAGTGGGAGAGGTGATTTATTGAAAAGTGTTAAAAATTAAACAGGTTAAATGTTCGATTGCCATTGAATGCCTTATTATCGACAAATCGTATTATTATTCTTTCAGGCAGTTGCCCAAGAATGGCATTATCGATGGTATCGCCATTTATACCTGCGTGAAGCGTCAAAGTTTTGACTTCTACTCTCGTGATGGGATACTTGGCCGTTGTTTTGGCTAGAGCATGGGTGTGCGCAATTAAAATTCCCGGATTTATCTTCACGCGTCGAACGATGAGCGTGGCTTCGTTTATTTTCAGGCTGAATTTACCATCTTCGGAGGCGTCCATTAAGCAAAAGGCATCTTTGCTTCGTACTAGTCGTACTCTCATTTCTACACCATTGATGAGCATTCTGTCTTGATTAAAGACGTCGCAGTGCAGATGGCCAATCATGTCGAAGGTTTTTCCATTGAGTGTGAAATACTGACGATGGAGAGCACCCTTATTAGATATTTCACCTTGAATGTGCGGCAGGGCTTCGAATAAACCGGGCGTATCATCGTACCACAATCCGGCCGTTAAGTGTGAGTCTTTTATGATTGGCGAGTAGTTGAGCAGTGACTCTATGTATGCTCTGTAAGGATATGCATTATTGGGTGGAGAAACGAGTTTTTGATTTAGAGAAACGTCGATTTGATTAAACATTGAATGCAGTAAACTATTTACTGGGGCAACTTTTAAGTTTTCAGCAGGGGTTTCGGCATTCGGCTGTATTCTAGCTTTGACATAGAGCATGGCGTGCGCGAGATCTATATAATGTTCGCTTGCGCTCGGGATGACGAACTCTATGGGTGAGCCTCCTTCGTCGCTGAGCGAGGACACAGGTTTATAGTGTAAAAAACTACTACTTTCAATCGATGTTTGAGTCGCCGGAAGAGTGAAAATGTCGAGCTCGCTCGACATGCACTCGTTAGAGTGCAAGTGCAAGATGGCCATTTTTACTTTGGACCAAAAATATCGTTTATGTTGCGAAGGGCTTTTCTCTTCTTCTTCTTCTTGCTCGTTCTCACAGCGGGCTTTCCTTTGCTAGGTTTTTTCTTACCGCCTACCGTGCGCGTCCGAGTGTGCTTCTTTCTCGACTGGCGCCGCCACTTGCCATTCAGGCCTGTTTTATATCTCGAGCCTTTCATTATTTCCGATATTTTCTCAGCAGCTTTTCTTTTGAGGTTGTGTCCAGATTCTTTTTTTTTTTTTATTTCACCAAAATTAAATTTACATAGGTAAATCCTATAGAAGTATACGAGATACTTGTAGATAGGTTGGCACAATACTTACAAAACTACATACTTAAAACTAAAAAATAAATATAATAATCTTTAATTTAGCAGTAACAAATTTCTAATTCATATAAAATGTGTACTCGCACATAACAAATTGATAAAAATTTTAATAATTTGTAACATCGTAATTAGATCTCATAAATTTTTTTAATTTAATTTTAATACTATTCTTATTACTAGATAGAATTTTATACTCATTTGGAAGATCATTGAAAGCATGTATGCTGCCACATAGCTTCTCTTATCGTTGACAGCTTTGTTCATTGTCGGTAATTGAATTGTTTTGTACCTAGTGTTTCTCGCTGTTTTTATACATATTTCTTTCAGAGTTTCGTAATGATATAATAAACAAGTATACTTAAAGACTTGGTTAATACTTAAAGGATTGTTATCGCCTAGAAAATTTCTATTTATTAATTGAATAATTCTATCCTGTATTCTTTGTACTAGGCGTATAAGGGTTTTACCTGCTGCACCCCAAGCAATTATCCCATAGTTTATGAGACTATGGTAGAAAGCATAGTAAACCATTAGAAGGGTTTTGGTATTCATTTTATTTCTAATTTTAGCAAAAATAAATATGAGATATTTGGTTCTTTTATGATATGTTGATAATGTATAACCCGTTTCATATTATAATCAAAATAAACACCTAAATATTTAACGCACTCGACTCGTTTAATTGGTTGATTTTTAGTCTTAATAGATAGATCTTTGGGCACACTGTTACAGTAGAGACCAAAGCTCATATATACAGTTTTATTTACATTCAGTGATAATTTATTACAAGCGAGCCAATCAGCAACATATTCAAGATATTTGTTCATTTTGTCTTGTGCTGACGTCCACGTGCTGTCACTTGATATGGCAACAGTGTCATCAGCATATGACATTATGGTCTCTTTTAGCATAGCTTCCAGTAGATCATTTACATATAGTATAAATAGTAAAGGAACTAAGATAGTTCCTTGCGGAATACCAGTTGTAATTAATTTATAAGGGCTTATGTATTCATTAATTTTAACATTTTGCGATCTATCTGAAAGATAGCTAGTTAATAGCTTTAGAGCGTTACCTCTTATTCCATATTTATCAAGTTTTTGTAATAAGATTTTATGGTTCACCGTATCAAAAGCCTTTGCTAAATCCAAAAAAGCCGCGATTATTGGTATACTCTTGTCTAGATTAGAATAGATTATGTTTGTGAGATAGCTTAAAGCGTCAGTAGTTCCCCTGTTTTTAACAAAACCATATTGTTTATCAGAAATTATGTTACATGCCCTTAAGAAGGCATATAATCGATTATATATAATTTTTTCAAAGATCTTAGCAATGTTTGAAATAAGCGAAATAGGTCTGTAGTTGGAAGCACATGACATGTCTCCAGCTTTAAATATGGGAACCACTTCTGCAGTTTTTAATACCCGAGGCCATTTGGAATTAACAATGCATAAATTGAAAATATATTTTAAAGGTAGCGATATATAAGTGGAGATCGTTTTTAAGGTCTTACTATTAATGCCATCTATCCCTCCTGTTTTGTCTTTCATTTCACTGATTATTTTATTAACTTCGAGCTGATTTGTAGGATTGATAAAGATTATTTTTGGATTTGTTCGAGGTAATTTGATATTTGCATTAGTAAGACGTTTAATTTTGTTACTTAAATTTAAACCTACATCACAGAAATATATGTTCATGTAATTAGCTATATCACATTTGTTACCTAATTTTTCATTATTTATTGGGAGGTTATTTATACTATTTACCTCTTTTTTTCTTAGATAAGCTAGAGTTTATAAATTTCCATAATTTTTTAGGATTGTTACTACAAGATTCCACTTGATCTTTTTCATGTTTAATTTTAGCATCTTTTATGACCTTATCTAATAATTTGACATAGGCCTTGTAGTCACTTTTTAATGTTACATTATCAGTATTGCTTCTCCATAAAGTCGGGATTGCGTCGAACGGTTTGCACGCATACAGGCAGTCGCGGATGTGCTCGGTCGATAATCCGTTCGAAGGCGTTGGCAACGTTGCGCGCGGGCTTATCTTTTATCGGTTCCACCCATGCGTACTTACCGAGTACGTTAATCACCACTAGAATGTAGTTGTAACCGTCGTTGTAATCTTTTATCGTCGTGAGCTGTAGCAAATCGGCCTCACAAACATCGTCAATGTTCGTCACGTTGTAGCGTAATCGTGGAAATCACCTTCGTATCGGGTGATGGAGCGAGTAGGCATCTTAATTGCTCAGCCACGAGTAAATTTTTTTCTTTTCCTTTTTAGCACTCAAGCGCACAAGATTGCGCGCCGCAGCGTAGCCTGCTTCATGCTCAAGGTCGTAGTACTGTTTTTCGTACGTCATTTTTTCTTTTACAAACCAAGCGTGAGCCACTTTTTTTCGCTTGTTTTTTACTGCGAGTCTGTATAGACGGCTGGGGTGATTCGTGCTGTATAGGTGTGGATAGGCGACGTTTGGCCGAGCGCTGAGGATCCGTCAATATTTGGCCAATTTTTAAAACTGTTGGATTATTAATTAAATTTCCCGGTGTTTCGGAAGTTTTGAGAAATTTTGCAAATTCAATGCTGCCAACGGGCGCCTCCTCGTCCTTACTGTTCTTTTTCAATGCGCCGATCATTAACTCTATTATATTGGACCGAGCAATTACACGACCATCTATAGTAATGGTGCCTGAGTTATCCCACTTGAGACGCTCGGGTACAGCGACTTTCCAATGACGAAGCAAGAGACGCGCTTTGCGCGCGTGTACTTTAGGTAACCCCACGAGTATTTCGTCCTCGGACAGCGGTGCAAGCACCTCTTCGACCTCGTCTATTTCAGGGTGCTCCTCACGCACAGCGCTACGTTCGTTACCATGGAAGAAAAGATAGCGACGTAAAATCTGTAGATATTTTACGCATTTCTCGTAATCGTCTCTAGCTGCTTTTGAGCGTAAAACATCGTACATTTCACCATCCAGACGAGAAAAATGATCACCTGGTGTTTGCAGAGCTTTTTCATTTGCATTCCTCCCCCCCTCCCTCCCCCTCATCCTCCATGACTTTAGATTGCGATCTCTCCGGCGGCGGCTCCGGCACAAGGATCATCTTACGAGCTCACTCCATGTTTCGAGCCAAATATTTTTGAGATAAGCGCTCCTACGATCTGAGCGAGTAAGAGTGGTAAAAACGTCCCGCCGCTTTGTATAATGACCTGTTTCTTCGATTTCCAAGTACCGCTGCCTCTATCACCAGTACGGATCAGCTTACGCAGCGTTTACTTATGTTTACGCAATCGGCCCTTTTCGGAATCGCTTAGTTTCACGACGCCCTGCAAAACGTTCAACACACACTCGCATATGCATCTGACGAGAGGTTTATCAGTTGTGCGCGCTATAGCAACACGGTGTCTTTTGTCCCTATGACAAAGAGCGTTCAAGAGAGCAAAGTTTCTTTTCGAGAAATGTTTACCGCAGGCTATCGCTTTACGACCTATCGGCGCCATAGTTTTTTCCCGACTGATTAACGCACGCCTCATTCACCGCGATTCAAAGTACTTGGGCACGTAGGCAACGTGCGTCCCGATATTGGAAAATATGTTTGCTCGAAATCTAAACTCGTCTAAGCAGGCTTGAGAGAGATCGATAAAAGATAGGAGTGAGGTTCACGCGTGGCGTCTAGATAGGCCTCACGCAAAAAGCCGAATCTTCCGGAAAAATTTGTCGCGCTAGGTGCTGTATTTGTGTTCTGTGGTGAGGATTTTTGAACAATACCAGATATTTGGTATTCAAACTAATGTCGCGCTGTGCCTTACCTTTGTGAAATACGTTTTGCGTAACGAATATTACGCTAATATTTTTGTGATGACTACTCTTTGTAAATAAATCTAAAATAACATTGCTCGACGATTCACGCATGAGGTCGTCGAGAATGAGTAACTTTTTTTTCTCATTGTCACTCGAGTAATCCGCCATCTGTGGAAGGCCCTGTCGAAACTCGATGGGTGGCCCGTTGGGTTTAAAATCTCGCCTGTAGGCGTCTTGCCATTCGGCGTAATAAAATAGGACGCGGTCGAAACGTGCGTCGCAGACCTCTGGCAGGTAGGCGAGAAAGCTTTCAACGAATAAAGTTTTACCGCAGCCTGTGGGGCAGCACACGCAGCAAATGAAAGGATGCTTCTATCGCGTGTCCATGTTTACAACTCGAATAAAGAAAATTACACGCGGGCAGCCTTTTTTAAACCCTTAACTCGCTCACGCGCTCAGCTGACGATGAAGTACGTGAAAAACATCACCGCATATAGCAATGCTACGATATTTACGATCCCCGCGGCGGCGGCGGCTGGCGAGATCACCATATCACCACAGTGGTGACTTCCGCAGTTATTAGCATACTCCGGCCCTCGCGCGGATCAGTATATTTACCGCGTTGATCAGGTGACTCTCGTGGATATAAGCAACCATCACTGCGTGTTCAACGCATTGTTACGTTAATCTCCGCGGCGCATGCGTGGGTTAGCTGATCACCGCTATGAATAGGTACATGGGATAAGGGGATATGGGAGAAAATAATTAACACGTAAAAAAAAAAGTTTAAATATCTATAATTATGACTCGATACTAATTTCACGCACACACACTATTTGCGCGCCCCGAAGTACCACGTACAATCTAATTACCTAAATACCCGCCGAATTTATAAGGCGCCCGGCGCGAAACCCAATCACACGCATACACACAACCACCTTGCCTGGCTTGTCGACTCTCGCACTCATCGCGGGGGAAGTTCGCGTTTCCCTGCCGTCTCGGGGACGACGGCGGCCACAACTCTCCGCGCACAGCCTCTACGCGGCACGCTACCACGGAGGCTCACTCCTTACTCCCTCCGTCCTTCCCCGCAGGGAAGGAGACCACCACTACCGGCCACCACACTCCGGAGGCACGCACTCTCCGGTCGCAACTCGCGTCACACTCGCACACCTTGCACACGCCGTTTAGATTAAACTCACCTTCTGCCAACGCACCGGGAAGTACTCGCCAAAATTCCTCAACTGCTCAGCCTCTCTCTGCCCTCTCGCTGCTGTCCCCGACCTCGTAGTCGCTTCTCGCTTAGCCCTCTGCTCTCTCTCTCTGCTGCTACGCACACGCTTTTCGCTCACTCTCGCGCACCCCGCAAAACTCGCGAAAAACAGGAAAATCGGCTTCGCACGTGGACTCGTTCTCGACTCTTGCGCGGCTCAGAGGACAATGCCGGCCAGCGCGCGTCGTCTCTCTCTGCAGCGCCCGCTCCCGCGCGTTCGCGGCGTGGCGCGGCAACACTGGCGCGCGCGGCAGTTTTGATCTTACTATTCGCCCCCCCCGTTACACACATTCTACCGCGACTACAGCAGCCGCGCTGCTGAATCAACTACCGACATTTTCATCGTCGCACTCCCCCTCGCTAGGCTTCGTTTCCTCTTTCTTCGTTTCTCTTTCGGCTGCGGCGTGGAGCAGAACGCTCGACTCCTCTTCGCTGCTACGCCTCTCGGCACGCCGCATCGCCGCGCTGCCGCTCTCTGCCGTCTCGCTTCTCCCTCGGCCTCCTCTCGCTCCTCCTCGACCGCCATCTCGAACCAGCTGCGGCGCGGCTTGACTGGGAACGGGGGCCAGTCCTGCTCCTCATGAGGCGGCGGCCTCACACCGTTCCCTCCTGACCCTTGGCCTCCACTCATCTCGGCTTGATACCTGCAAATACAAATAAAGTAAGTTCAGGTATTCACCCTTTTGTCGCCTTCCTAGGAGGAATATACCGCTTTAACTCGGAAAGATGCACTTTCGCGATTCTGCGGTTACCTTCGCCTATGTTTTCTAACATATAGACCGTGGGCGACTTAATTTCGACTACCCTAAGCGGCCCCTCATATTTAGGTGCTAACTTCGCCGAAAATTTGTTAATTCCGCTAGATAACTGATGCGTACGCCGCATAACTAAGTCCCCCTCGCTAAACTGAACGTCGCGCTTACCTTTATTATACTCCCTAGACTGTTTTTCCCTCGCGCTATCTATGTGTCTAGCTACTAAGTCTCGCAACGCATCTAATCGCTTTATTCTGTCAACCCACACCTCCGGAGGCACTTTTAGAAACGGACGCGCTCCTTCAATGTCTCTACGCAGACTTTTAACAGGACGCGGGGGTCTACCGAAATTCAAAAATTCCGGCGACACGCGCGTCGTCGCTTGAACCGCGGTGTTAATCGCGTGCCGTAATTCATGTATGTGCGCATCCCAATTACGATGATCGGCCCCGACAAACGCAGCGATCATAGTCTTTAAAGTCCTGTTACTTTTCTCGACCGAATTCGCCTGCGGATGATACGGCGGCGTCGTCACGTGTCTTACACCGTATTCCTCCAATACTTTCCGCAACGTTTGGTTATCGAATTCCCGCCCGTTGTCTGTCAATAAATACTGCGGCGTTTCCCATCGAAACAGAATTAATTCCTCTAACGCGCGCGCTACTGATTTCCCATCTGCTTTTCTAATCGGCTTTAACTATACCCATCTAGTAAATAAATCCTGAAACACGATTAAATATTTCATCTGACTCTTGCTCGGCGGAAATTCCATCAAGTCTGCGGCCACCACTACCCACGGTCGCTCCACGATTCTACTGCCCATCAGTCCTTGCGTTCCCGTTTGCGCTACCTAGTACCTTTGGTACTGCTCGCACGCTCGCACGAAATTCCTAATATCGTAGTACATTCCCTTCCAATAATACTCGCGCGCTATGCGATCGTAAGTTTTCTCTACGCCGAGGTGCCCCGACGAGGGTGCACAATGCGCGTCTGACATAACTCGCTCTCTTACTTCAACAGGCAACACTAATTTTAACTTCTCCTCGTGGCTTACGATCGGATCCAAGAGCGGATCCTCGCGATACCTATACAATTTTCCGTCGTCCACTATCCAATCTTTATATTTTAACGGCGTATCTTGCACCTCTTTCAACACCACAACAACACAACGGCCGCTTCTAACTCATCCTGCTCATACATTCGCGAGAGCGCGTCGGGAAACTGATGCAGCGAGCCTTTGCGATGCTTAACGTCAAAGTCCCATTGTTGCATTTCCAAGGCCCATAGTTCCAATCGCCCTGACGGCTCCTTTAGATTTCTCAACCACTTAAGTGCGCTATGATCCATTATCGCTGTAAACTTATACCCCTCTACGTACGGCCTAAACTTCTTAATCGCCCATAATAACGCGAGACATTCCCTCTCAGTCGTCGAATAATTACTTTCCACTGGTGTTAACGTTCGGCTCGCGTAAATAATCGTATGCTCTCCGTCTTTGAACAGCTGCGCGAGAAGCGCGCCTAGCGCAGAGCCGCTCGCGTCGCGCTGTATGATAAACGGTTTGGTAAAGTCTGGTCGCGCCAGGACAGGGGCCTTCGTTAGAGCATCTTTAATATTCTTAAATGCCGTCTGCTGCTCCTCTCCCCACTCCCATTTCTGCCCCTTGAACGTGAGCTTATTGAACGGTAGCTTCATCTCCGCGTAATTTTCAATAAAACGCGCATACCATCCGGCCATACCTAAAATAGTCCTAACGTCGCTAACGTTTCGCGGTGTCGGATAATTCAGCACCGGCGCTATTCGTTCCGGATCCGGCCTCAATCCCTCGTGATCCAGCAAATAGCCAAGATAAGTGACACGCGCGCAACAAAACTTGCATTTCTTACGTTGTACGACTAACCCCGCGTCCGCAATTTTTCGCAACACTATCTCTAGCCATTTCATGTGATCATCAAACGTCTCCGTTACTACAATAATACCATCCAAATAGCAAAATACATATGGCTCACACTCGGGCCCAAAGAGCGCATCGATTAATCTTTGGAAGGTAGCCGGCGCATTTGCCAAACCGAGTGGCGTTCTTGTAAATTGCCACATTCCAGACCCCGGTAACGCGAAAGCCGTGTACTTCCTACTCGCGCGCTCTAACGGTACCTGATAATACACCTGTCGCAAATCTACCTTCGATGTATAACTCGCGTTCTGCAAACGATCCAAAATTGCATCCATATTCGGAATTAAGTACGCGTTCTTTTTCATAGCCTTGTTGACATTGTGATAGTCGAAACACATTCGGCCTTTATCATCTCGCCACGAAATTACCGGCGCGCTTCGCCAGTCGCTCGCTGACGGTTCTATAATCCCTGCTCTAAGCAATTTATCTACTTCGCCCCTCGCGAACTCGAACATCTTCGGCGACATCCTCCGCGGCTTCTGTCTCACCGGCGCGGCGCCCTGCATATTGATGTGATGCTCGACTAAATCCGTCACGCCAGGCACATCGGTCTCGGGAGGAAGAAGTCTACCTACGAGTTGCTCTATTAATTGACGCTCGGTAGTCGCAATCTCACTGATGCCCGCGCACTCGGCATATATCGCTGCTTCCTTGCCCTCTGCTTTTCCCGCAAAAGGCTTCAACGCTCCATCGTTCGCCCGCCACGCGTCAATGTGGAACTCTTTGCAAAAGTCCATGCCGAGGATCATGATCTAATTCAGGCACTACTTTCACACTAATCACTTTCGGCTCCCCATTAACTTCAAGCATCAGATCGAGCACGCCTATCACCGGCGTTATCTTCCCATTTACTGATCTAATTACCGAATTATACTCCTTCAATCGATTCTTAGCAATCTCAGCTACGCGCGGCCCCGCGAGCGATAAAGTAGCCTCCGGATCGAACAACGCTTTGTACTCTCGTCCGCCTAACACGACCGAAAAATAGTACCGATTGTCCACTCTCATACCCGCGATGCCACTATTATCTTCCTGCTCGTCTTCGACACACTCATCATGATTCTCGCTACTGCTCGCTAGGCCTCCACTACCGGCTCTAATACGCTCTTTGCTATCGCACTCCTCACGCAGCTCTCGCATCAATTCTTCCGCAGCAGCCTCAAGCTGCTTATCCAGCTCTGGATCGATCTCGCAATCATCTACCCGCGGCTGCGCGGCCTCACACTCTCGTCGCTTGCACGCCTCATTCTCAGTTTTACTCGCGTTCACTATCATCGATTTCTCGCTTACTAATGTCCTCTTCTCGCTATTAGTATCCCGCGTTACTATCGCGCTAGCCTCCACGCCGGGCTGCTGGTCACTGCGTACATTCTATCCCGATGCTACACTCTTACTCGTCGCCTCGACGTCAGCACCGCTCGGCTGACGTTCGCGCGTATTCAGATTTCGCATTTTATTCTCCTCAGTCTTACGCGTCTCCTCCCTATCACTCTCCTTTTCACTTGATTCTTTCGTACTCACGTTTACGAATTTTGCATTATTATTCATGTCTAATGATTGCATTAAATAAGGCAGATCTATCTCCACACTAACGGCCCTCGCGATCAATACATCATTAGCGCGGGGAGCGAGCTTTATTTTTGCCCCGTGCCCTGTGCGTTTCACGGCGGCAATCGAGGTGCACAACGCGCGCACGTCTGCTCCGTCACCCCCGGAGAACCACATTTAGGGCATTCAGATGCCCGATATCCCACTGAATGGCATGCAAAGCAAGGCCCCACCAATTTCGATCTCGGGCTGCCTTGACTCGTGCGAGCATTTTCCTCTCGAGCCTGGTCCGGCTTGCCAGCACGATCCTCATAACGCTGATTTCGCCCGTCTCGCGGCCTATTACCTGCCTCTCTATTCGCACTATGAGTCTGCTGCGCGGCCGTGTTTGACGTGCTGGCGCTCACCGGCGCGTCCCTTCGCGGATACGCGAATTCTCTCGGCGGCACATTTCCTCTCACCACTGCCGCATACGTCTCCCCGCGCGTGCAGCCTTGATTCGCCGAACCAGGTGCCCCGTGCTGTGTAGCCGATACTTCCACTACTTCAATCGCACTAACCACTCCTCCACTACCCTTCCCTTCTCGTTTCTTTGCGTTACGCCTCGTTTTCGTCGTACCCGCCGGCTCCTTTAACACTGCCACCAATGGCACTTCTTCCTCCGCGGCAGCCACTTTTGTGCGCCCTTGTACCCCCGTGAACGCGGCGCTTGGTACATGCATCTTCTCGGCTGGGGGTGGGGGAACGTAGCGACTGTCGATCACTTTTTGCTTTTCGAAACGCTTTCCATACTTCTTAACATCATCGAGCGTGTCCACTACTTTGTCTGACATTGCACGGCGATACTCTGGTAAAAGGTTACGGTACGCTAAGTCAACGTGCTCATCTTCGATCGGCGGCTTCTTAAAGCGTGCCACGATATACTTAAAGTTTAGCAAAAAAACTCTCCACCTTCTCTCCCTTACCCTGCGTCCGCCGACACAAGTCATCGTATAGATCCTGTTGGTCGTATTCTCCTACGTATCTATCCTTAAACATTTTCATGCATACGCTCCCTCTCGATCCTAAACCACTTCGCCGCCCCACCCTTAAACGCGCATGACATGGCACTCAGGAATCCACGATCCTTCACGTGACCTTCGACCCTGCAATCATTCAGCTGCTCGAAGAACTCCTCCGTGGCGCCTCGTGATTCGCTCCCGTTAAATTTCATTCCCCAGCTTCTAATTAATTTCCCGGCGCAAATACCATCCTCCATTTTCTTGCCCCAGCGCACACACACTATTTGCGCGCCCCGAAGTACTACGTACAATCTAATTACCTAAATACGCGCCGAATTTATATGGCGCCCGGCGCGAAACCCAATCACACGCATACACACAACCACCTTGCCTGGCTTGTCAACTCTCGCACTCATCGCGGGGGAAGTTCGCGTTTCCCTGCCGTCTTGGGGACGACGGGGGCCACAACTCTCCGCGCACGGCCTCTACGCGGCACGCTACCGCGGAGGCTCACTCCTTACTCCCTCCGTCCTTCCCCGCAGGGAAGGAGACCACCACTACCGGCCACCACTCTCTGGAGGCACGCACTCTCCGGTCGCAACTCGCGTCACACTCGCACACCTTGCACACGCCGTTTAGATTTCACTCACCTTCTGCCAACGCACCGAGAAGTACTCACCAAAATTCCTCCACTGCTCAGCCTCTCTCTGCCCTCTCGCTGCTGTCCCCGACCTCGTAGTCGCTTCTCGCTCAGCCCTCTGCTCTTTCTCTGCTGCTACGCACATGCTTTTCGCTCACTCTCACGCACCCCGCAAAACTCGCGAAAAACAGGAAAACCGGCTTCGCACGTGGACTCGTTCTCGACTCTTGCGCGGCTCAGAGGAGAATGCCGGCCGGCGCGCGTCGTCTCTCTCTGCAGCGCCCGCTCCCGCGCGTTCGCGGCGTGGCGCGGCAACACTGGCGCGCGCGGCAGTTTTGATCTTACTATTCGCCCCCCCCCGTTACACACATTCTACCGCGACTACAGCAGCCGCGCTGCTGAATCAACTAGGGACATTTTCATAGTAGCACAATACATTTTTTATTATTATGAAAAATATACAAAAGTTCCAACATTCAACGCATTAAAATATACAATTAGTCAATTGCGCTTATAGCCGAAAGGAAGCGAAACGTCGTGTTCGAAATATCTTCGCTTTCTCAGAACTATGGAACAGCATTATTTTTCGCTGCGAGTAACGACCTTGTGCGTGCGAGTGCGTCTGATCGCATTGTATTTCAAAACGATACGGAAGCTCTCGTCGTTATCGAAATACGCTGCGATCAAGCGCTCGATACCAGCGAAATTGAACTTGCTCGTATTTGCGCTATTAAGAGAAATTTCCTTTAATTTACAGCACTCGTGAATGCTGCCGGTCGATGGGACGAGCGCACGAAAGGCATAAAATTTCGAACCCCCGGAGAGAAAGCTGGTAATATAAGGTCCCTCTCTCCGTAGCCCTTGAGCTCGTTCGTCATACTGCCGAGAAGAGTGCCTAAAGGAGGTCTATATACGAGTAATTCTCGAGACACGCCTGCTCGGTGGTGTAGGCTGCTAGTACCACATTTGTGTTCGGCGCCGACTCTACAGCATCCTCTTTATAGCGCCAATTTGCGTATAAAAGATCCTCGCTAACCTGGAGCACGTCGAAAACTTCCTTTTCAGGCGTCGTGAGCAGTTTCAGCAGCCCCTCGCGCGTTTTGACCACTTTCGATTGTTTTAATTTCGACTGTTGCCCAAACTTTCCCCCCAAAATGAATTTAAGCAGAGTTTTGCGACCGAACGTAAACCCGAATTTTTTTCAATGTTTTTCCGGTCTAACCTTATTCCTTCTTCGCGCTCGTACTCGTCAATATAATGCTCATTGGTAGTATCATCCGTACACCAAGACGGCCACCTGCTCGCTTATTGTTTCAACCGAAGGAAGGTATTTACATACGCGGCAAACAACCCACCCTCACCGCTGCACTGGTCATACTGTGTGCTCTTATATTGCCATATGACAAATATCTCAGTCACGCTGTAGCCCAATTCGATTGCTTTCTGTAATTTGTGCACTACCCATGTCCCGCTAAACTCACGCTCGGCGACTTGTTCGTGGTTGCAGTCGTCCTGACGCATTTCCTCACAGCAGGAACGACAGAGACAAAAATAAGGCGCCCGTGCATTTTTACCGGTAATACGGGCAGTAATAAATTTCACGGTGGCAAAATTTTGTATTTGACGAGCCCTTCGATGCGCGCGAGATTGTTATTCTGGCCATCCGTTAACAAAGCGCATTCCGAGCCTATGTAAATGTGCGGGTGACCGATAGGAAGACGGCCTCGCTTACATATATACGGGTAAAGAGAGCAAATATCAGTATATTTGATCTCTTCACCCGGCTCAGTGCATGAGGTGACTATATTTTCAGTTCTCCCACTGAAAACGCATCCCGCGGATTGAGCGTTATTCTACTCATTATCGGGTGAGTATCTAGATACCGTACGAACTCGGGCTGTTGCCTTTTTATGCCATTGAATTCACACTCCCACATCTCACGCACTTCATAGCCGAGACTCCTCATTCGTCCGACTTTTACCTGTACACTTTCGTACGTCTGTGCATACGTTTGATTAAACTTATTTTTTACCGATTCTCGGTTGTGCGTAAAACAACGCGGGCAACCGTGCACGTAACAACCTTGTAATTCAAAAACGATTCCCTTAGCTGCTTCTCCCTCTCCGGGAGGGAAAGCAGGTAGGTAACCGTCCACTAAAAATCCCTCGAGCAAGCGAAACTCACGCGTCCTCCCTGCATGTACGATCTCCCAACCGATCTCGCGCTCGCAATACAGCAACCACTCTATTGATTTTTGCGAGTGTTTGTCAGCTCGCCTATAAACGTTCGGTGGAATTATTCCTATAGTATTCGGAACTAAAAAATTTTTACGAAAAACGTACAAACACGCCGACGCGATTATACACGCTGATACAAATGGATCCGTTTCTCCTACCTCGAGAAAAATTTTTCGAAATTGTATACACGCGCGCCTCAGTATTTCCACGTCCATCTAGCAATATTCGACTATCTCTTTTTGAAAGTCGAATATATAGCCAGGGCTTGTATTTTCATGCCACTCGAGAAAAACGGCATGATTAGCTGGCGACATAGTGTCAGGACAATAAAACTGTAGCGCTGGTAGAGGCCCAATGTACCGCTGGTTCTCGAGGGTGTTAAACAGATGTGGAAAATAGCCCTTCTTACTACTTTCGGGTAAACCGAAGGTAACAGGTAGAGCACTCAATTTCATTTGAAAATAGTTGATGCTGTCGATAAACTTGGTTCGTCCGTACTTCAACGTTGTAATATTTTGACCGTTCAAAATGACGCTGGGGGCTGCGCGCTCAGATTTTTCAGCCAATTCTTTTAAAATGAATTGAGCATCAAAAGCCTTGGCATTGTGCGCGATGCATACAATTTCGGAATATTCAGTGCTTTTCCGAATGCACAAGCTCAAGAGCTGTTTTACCGGATCGTCTGTGAAAATGAACTCGCGCACCCCACATTTGCTACAAATCATTTTAAGGTCGTCCACGTCTATGCAATCCATGCAAACCTGATGCGCAAGACAGAGGTTCGGCACGTGAATTCGGGCGTTTTCTCCATACGGCGTATCCTGACGGGTCTCAAAATCGTAAAAAATGTATAAAAATTTTTTTTCCGCTTTCAAGTTTCCACCACCACCACTACCACCACCAATTGGTTGCATGAAACATGCATGATTGAACGGCTGCCGCTTCGAACATTGTTTGCAATAATTAATACCACACTCGTGTTGACTGTGGTGCGTATTTACTATTTTTAAACAATTTTCGCATAGCCGCACGACGTCGCACACTTTGCGATTATTTTTTTTGTACGAACCCGCGCGCTTGTGATTAACGAAACAACCATGCCCGAAAAATTTACATCCACACTCTGTGCACTCTATTTCTACACCGTCACTCTTACATGGAGGTGTAACAAAGCAAGATTCACAAGTTCGTTTACACTTGTGTTGCCCAATACGGCGAAAACCCTTGTTACAATAAGAGCAAAAAAATTCCGACCCGGCCGCAGCAAATAAATTAGTGATCACGTTAAAGTGTCTAGACTGCCTCTCAAAGATTAAATAAATAACACCGTGAAGCGGTGCATTTAAATCTTGAATCTTGTTTCTACCGTCAAACAACGGAGGTTCGCCACTACCCAAGTTACACTTTTCAAATATAACCATAGCAATACCCTCCGCAGCAAAAAAATCTTGAAACGCCGTCAACTAGTGGAATCCACACCCCTCTAGCGGTAAAATTACTCCTGTATCGTGCACGAGTTTCTCTGCGCGCTCTTTCTGTAATTTTCGCCGACCGTCGCGGATTACGTGCCACTCGTCGCGCATCGCAGCGCATTCGGATGTTTTAAGAGCTAAGTGTGCTCTCGCCACTACGAGCGCGCGTGGCAAACATAAATTGTCCTCGTTTTTTATTGTTACGATCGAGCGTTTACGAAGACTACCTATGCTTAGCGCTTGTTTTGGTCGTGCTCTCCCTGCGCCAACAGGCATTTCAACGTAATATATTTTTAAGGCTAGTGTGTCATCGATACCCAAAACTGCGTTACTTTGACTTATAGAATTTATCAAATTCCATAAATCTAAGTAACTGAAATTTTCAATAGGCCTCAACGACAACCCTCCGGGCCCCCGCGCAAACCGATCACTACGAATACTCACGCCGATTAATGTGTTAGGTGGAACGTTAGATGTAATGTATTCGTAAATGTCTTTAATGTTTTCCTCGAGTCATAATACAGGATTTTCCCCGGTAGGTGGGTCACGTATATTAACTGACCGTGCGGCCGTAAGCAGCAAACCTACGCATGTACTATTCTCCCTCGGCAGCTATAATAAACCGCTCGGGGCCTGGGTCAGCCCCGTCGTCAACCGTGGTGCTGCTACTGCTGCTGTGGTTGCTGTTGCTTCTGCTACGACCTTCACCAGCGCCTACCTGAAGAGGGGATTGACGGGCCTCTAAATGAATAAAATGAATTGTCGTCAGCTTTTAATATTATTTAAACTTTTCTCTTTTTTAGTCATTTTCTATTCTTCCGAAGGCCCGCGAAAACTCTCGCTTACACGAACTAATAGATCCGCGAGATCTATTACCGTATACAACGGTGCAAATACATTTTCCGCCTGGTCATGGAACCAACGCAACAGCTGTGCGCGCGGTGCATGGAGTATATTGAACAACCTCTCGTAAACCCCAGGTATATCGGGAATGTCATAGAGATAGTGGTGCAATATACTATACCGATGTCTTATGACTAAAAAAGAAAAATATTTTTTTTCAACAACATGCTCTTTTTTTTCTACATTACAAAAAAGAAAAATTAATTTAACTTACGTTCATTTATACGCAGATGAACTTCGTTCCACGGATTAAAGTTATTATCGTATGCTTCGGGATCCCCAAGGTAAAAATTGCTCAAGATGTTGTAGTGATTTTCCGCGGTATTCGCAATGCCTATGTCTGCTGACTTCTGAGGAGGATCGCTCAAAAACGCCCGGTAAACGACTTCCCCCGGCTCCACGTATGCTGGTAACGCCTCCAGTATATACTCGCGCTCATTTTCTACCGCCTCCATTTCTAGATTCGCCCTTTCATGGTCCTCCACATTAATAAGGTTCGGGCTTACGGGGAGCTCCTCTTCGCTGTCAGACACCGCTTCTGTAGGCAGATTATCGGCGGAAAGAGGTGCGTTGTGTACGTCGGCAACCCACATTTGCTGCTGCGGGCTACCGTCATCAGCCTCATCGCTATCAGTGTCAAACGATAGCCTGTGAGCTACAGGATTTTGTCGTCTACCAGTGCGCGTTGAATCGTCTGCCACCCCAGACGGCTCTGGTTGAGACGATGTATCATCTGCATTCCACTCAAAGTGAGTGGCGTCACTGCTCTCCTCGTCATCAGCTTCGATATTTTCGCTATCAAAATCGCTGTTGCGCAATAAATCTTCTAAGGCTAGAAAAATGTTTTTTTTGAGAACTAAATTTTTAAAAGTTTAGGAAAAATACTAAAAATTTTTCACTTACCCAATAGCTCCTCGTACTCGCTCATGAGCCTTCTAAAAACAAGCAATCTGTCCAAGTTGTACCCGACCACAAATTCCCCGATGGTACGCTGTACATCTCGCGAATGCCTGAACGTACGGAATAATCTTGCTATCGCCCGATAACCAGTCAGCCGTAACAAACGTCGTAACTGATTGACAAGTTCCGTGGAAGATAACGTCCTCAGACGTGTACGCCACGCGTCGGCTCTACTATAGCGTAATTGCGCCGCGAGACGCAATACGGCTTCCCGTAAACTTTTACAAGCGACAAAATTCTCTATGGTGTCGCTTCTCGTTCGAAAGAAAGACTGGTAGGACCATAAAGAGGCCCTCATCTCTTTTATAGCGCGACTTTTTGGCGACGTCAACGGCGTCGCGTGTGTTGAATACAGTATACACGTGATATCAGAAAATAGCTTTCCCTCGGAGTTTTTGAGCATCTGTTTTCGTTATGCACTCGAGCTGTCTCTGGAAAATCTCACCAAAGCCAAAGAGGTAACTTTTTTCCGTTAAAAATGTGTAGCTGGGTGAAAAATAATCCCGAATATTGCTATGCGTGTTCGTATTCGATCAGATATAGCAGCATAGCGTCATGGAGGGAGCGATAAGTGTGTCATTGTTTACCCTAATTAGCTTGTGTTCACACTTGCTACTGTAAACACTAGGATTAATGACCTTGTCACACTTGAGACCCATACACACAGCACACGATCTATACAGCGAGAGGCCTCGCACTAGCACCCTTTGGGTCTTTATGGTGTAGCGCGTACAGCCAAAGCGCTTGCCTCCCACCACCTCGAGTCAGGGCATATACGGCAACACACGTGGGGTATGTATAGTGGCATGGCGTCATGGCGGGCGCGATATGTCGGCCATTGTTTATGGGTAATAAATCACCCCCATTGTTTACACTAATTAGCTTGCGTTCACACTTGCTACTGTAAACACTTGGGTTAATGACCTTGTCACACTTGGGGCCCCATACACACCGCACAGCGGGGCGCCACATGGCCCCTACACACCGCACAGCGGGAGACCGTCTCGCTATACCGGTCCCCTTACTACTCATATTACTACATTCGTTGCAAGTGGCTCTGCATATCCAGCAATATCTAATCGCTTTGAAACTCTCAACGAAACCTAATGCTCCATTCAAGCCTAGAATATCTCCAACAACAAGAACACCTCGAAAATAAATTCTTATTTGTTGTCCATCAAAGTTGAGATCAATTCCTTCAGTGCTTAATAAATTTAAGGGGATCGGACACCTTTAAAATGACGAAAAATCAATTTTCTTTTTATTACATATTTGACTAAAAAACACTTGTAGAATATGTCCTAATTAGTTTTAAAGCATTATCTATTTTGTTTTAAGAATATACATAAAACACTGATAAAGCTTTTCATTTGTTTTTTGCTCAAATTACATTTTTCCTCTTGTATACATATTTTTTTGCCTAGCGGGCCGAAAGTACCACTTTCGCTCCCGGCGCCCGATCGCGAATGTTGTATTTTCGGCCTCGCTAGGCAAAAAAATAGTATATGCTCCACGGGAGTAAAATTGGCCAGTCCACAGCTCGTATAAATTGCCACCCGAGCCGAAGGCGAGTCCAAGTTTTTTCCTCCCTTGGTGCGTAATATACTGTATATAATCATATATTATTTCTACTAATTTATTTTTCATTTCACTGTTCTTAATATATTTAAAATTCTGACTCTACATATCAAGGAACGCGGGAGCGTTCCGAAGGCAAGTATAGAAGAGCCTTAGGACGACCGCGTGATGATATACATTGAAATGGATGTACGAGAAATTCTATGAGCTTATACACCTATTGCGCTAGTTTTAACTATATAACATATCCCTCTTAATCGAAAGCCATTTCATTGCTCTACTCAAATCAAAAGATTTTATTTAAAAAGATTATCTCATTCAAAAGATATAAGGGACTGAATTTTTTTTTGTCGGCTTTCCGATTTCTTAACTTTCTCCATGGTATTCAGCCTCGCATCCGGTTTTTCCCGACTTCCTGTGACGTCATATACGTTATGTATATATATACACACATACAATCACCAGGAATTAATGGCCATGAAGAGTTAAGCAGTGATAATGGCCGTATAATAATAAAGAAAGACAAAAGAAAGAGAAAGATAAAAATATAGATAGAGAGAGAGGGAGAGAAGAAGAGACATAAACATATGTATATTTTTTATTATATACAATATATATGTTTATTAGTACATAACCTCTCTCTATGTATATATCTCTATATATGTATTTACATATATTATGAACATAATATCTCTGGCTTCCCGGAATAACGACCTAACCCACTTGTACGTATTTTCGAGAAATCGACGTTTTTAAATTTCTGTCATGACACTTCACATGTAAGATCGAATTGCACGAGATGAGTCATAACAATGTAGACTTTTACAAAGGTATAGAGTACTCGGCTCGGACCTCGGTCGAGCCTCGGCTAGAACTCGGCTCGGACCTCGGCTTTACCTCGGCTCGGACCTCGGCTTTACCTCGGCTGGGACCTCGGCTCGGACCTCGGCTTTATCTCGGCTCGGACCTCGGCTCCAGCCCCGGATTTGCCGCGGCTCGAGCCGAGGTACAACCGAGGTGCTACCGAGGCTAATCCGAGGCACACCCGCGGTTAGCTTCACGCGAATTCGAGGCTCATCCGAACTGTACCCGAGAAACTCGAGGTAAAGCCTTCGGGGTAGCCGAGATTATGTCTAGGTGGTGCGCTCCGTAGCGTTTTACCTCTAGGTATTGGAACGCATCGAATGCGTGGTCTAGGTCTTTGAGGTGGCCGATGATGGAGTCTAGGTAGTGCGCTCCGTAGTTTTTTGTGATTAGATCTCAGGGTGCATCTAATACGTGGTCCAGGTGTTCGGGGTAACCGATGATGACGTCTAGGTGGTGCGCTTCGTAGTTTTTTACCTCTAGGTATTGGAACGCATCGAATGCGTGGTCTAGGTCTTTGGGGTGGCCGATTATGGAGTCTAGGTTGTGCGCTCCGTAGTTTTTTGCGATTAGATCTCAGGGTGTATCTAATACGTGGTCCAGGTGTTCGTGGTAGCCGATGATGATGTCTAGGTGGTGCGCACCGTAGCCTTTGCATTTATATGTCAGGGCGCATTTTACAGGAAGTCCAGGTGTTCGAGGTAGCCGATGACGATGTCTAGGTGGTGCGCTCCGTAGTTTCTTGCATTTAGATGTCAGGGCGAATGTAATAGGAGGTCCAGGTATTCGAGGTAGCCCATGACGATGTCTAGGTGGTACGCTCCGTAGTTTTTTGCATTTAGATCTCACGGCGCATCTAATAGGAGGTCCAGGTGTTCGGGGTAGCCGAGCATGATGTCTACGTGGTGCGCACCGTAGTTTTTTGCATTTATATGTCAGCGCGCATTTTACAGGAAGTCTAGGTGTTCGAGGTAGCCGATGACGATGTCTAGGTGGTGCGCTTCGTAGTTTTTTATCTCTAGGTATTGGAACGCATCGAATGCGTGGTCTAGGTCTTTGGGGTGGCCGATGACGGAGTCTAGGTTGTGCGCTCCGTAGTTTTTTGCATTTAGATGTCACGGCGCATCTAATAGGAGGTCCAGGTGTTCGGGGTAGCCGAGGATGATGTCTAGGTGGTGAGCACCGTAGTTTTTTGCATTTATATGTCAGCGCGCATTTTACAGGAAGTCTAGGTGTTCGAGGTAGCCGATGACGATGTCTAGGTGGTGCGCTTCGTAGTTTTTTACCTCTAGGTATTGGAACGCATCGAATCCGTGGTCTAGGTCTTTGGGGTGGCCGATGATGGAGTCTAAGTTGTGCGCTCCGTAGGTTTTGCGATTAGATCTCAGGGTGCATCTAATACGTGGTCCAGGTGTTCGGGGTAGCCGATGATGATGTCTAGGTGGTGCGCTCCGTAGTTTTTTGCATTTAGATGTCACGGCGCATCTAATAGGAGATCCAGGTGTTCGGGGTAGCCGAGGATGATGTCTAGGTGGTGCGCACCGTAGTTTTTTGCATTTATATGTCAGCGCGCATTTTACAGGAAGTCCAGGTGTTCGGAGTAGCCGAGGATGATGTCTAGGTGGTGCGCACCGTAGCTTTTTGCATTTATATGTCAGTGCGCATTGTACAGGAATTCTAGATGTTCGAGGTAGCCGATGACGATGTCTAGGTGGTGCGCTTCGTAGTTTTTTACCTCTAGGTATTGGAACGCATCGAATGCGTGGTCTAGGTCTTTGGGGTGGCCGATAATGGAGTCTAGGTTGTGCGCTCCGTAATTTTTTGCGATTAGATCTCAGGGTGCATCTAATACATGGTCCAGGTGTTCGGGATAGTCGATGAGGTGCGCACCGTAGCTTTTTGCATTTATATGTCAGGGCGTATTTTACAGGAAGTCCAGGTGTTCCATGTAGCCGATGACGATGTCTAGGTGGTGCGCTCCGTAGTTTTTTGCATTTAGATGTCAGGGCGAATGTAATAGGAGGTCCAGGTGTTCGAGGTAGCCGATGACGATGTCTAGGTATTGCGCTCCGTAGTTTTTTGCATTTAGATGTCAGGGCGCATGTAATAGTAGGTCCAGGTGTTCGAGGTAGCCTTTGACGAGGTCTAGGTGGTGCGCTCCATAGTAGGTTCATTTTCTTCGACAGTGGTTATTACATGCAAGATCAGAAGTATATTTGTACTTTGAAATGAAAATATAAATATTCAAATAAGTAGCAAACTTTTATATAGTAGAAAACTGTTATTAATATAATAATAAGTATTGTTACTTTGTGAAATTTTGTTTTTATTTTTACAGAGTATCAGAACTTATGAATCATATGGATAAGAAGATCTTGATTGAACAGTTTATAAGTAGAACTGTTAACAAATACATAAATTACACGTCTGTCAAATTTAAAGAAGCCACAAGACATTCTATAGAAAAAGAAGCTTAAAAGAACATTCGAATTTAAAATTTTGATAATACCAATACTACTATTTAATAATGATATTAAAAATATACTGTAATAAACTGTCATAACGTTATCACATTATGTAATTATTAACTGTACAAATAATAATATTGTTGATATAAAACTTTCTGCGAAGTTATAAAATAAGGCAAGTACAGACATTTTTTCTGTATAATCTACTCTCCCTCCGTTTCTTCTCCCCTCTCTCTCGCCCACTATTTCTCCCGCTCTCTTCCCTCTTTCTTTCTCTCTCAACATCCGTCAAACTCTGTACCAAAAACTTTAATAAGAGTTTAAAAATTTTTTTTTAAATAATCAACACGTTTTTAAAAAAAAAATTTTATTTACGTTTTAACAACACAATTTATCTAGTCCTTTAATTTCTTCTAATCTCATCTATTTGATAAGCACTCTCTATAAATGGTAATAATTTTTTTCATGACTGTACAAATAAAAACTTTCTATAAAAATAAAAAGAATTATGTTTTTCTTCATATGATTTTACAACTAATAATATTGTTAATTTATCGTCATACCAAAGAAAATACATGTTTGATTAAATTATTTATAAAATTTAACTAATATAATCATTTTATACAGCTCCTTGAAGAAAAATTTGACTGTTTCTTCAAATTTAAAACTTTTATGAATAACAATACAGCCATTTAATAATGATATTAAAAATGTACTATAATAAACTCTCATAACGTTATCACATTATGTAATTATTATTTTCTCTTAAAAAGTTGTGAAATCTATCTAAAAAAACATATTACAAAAGTTTAAACTGAGGCAAGTACCTATTAGTCTCCCTCCCACCCTATCTCTCCCTCCCTCTCTTTCCGACCTCTCTCTCTCTCTCTCGCTCTCTCTCTCTCTCTCTACGGCTCTCTCTCTCTCTATCTCTCCCTCTCTCTCAACATCCGGCAAACTGAGTACCAAAAACTTTAATGAGTGCTTAAATATTTTTTTAGAAGAATCAACACGTTTTTTAAAAGCTAATTTTTTCATAAAACTTTCTACGAAAGTATAAAATAAGGCAATTATAGACGTTTTTTCTGGATAATCTATAAAAAACAACACAATTTATCTAGTCCTTTTATTTCTTCGAATCTCATCTATTCAATAAACACTCTCTACAAATGGTAATAATTTTTTCATGACTGTACAAATAATCTATAAAATAATAATATTTATGATTTTGTAAAAGAAATCAAATAAATACGAATGAAAAAGTCTTTTAATTCTTTGATTCATTGTATGCTGAACAAATTATATGTAAGTACATTCAAAAAATTGTTCACTGCAAACCAAACAAACGAAAGTTGTGAAATCAATTATCGATAGTCAAGTAATGCAAACAACTCTCGGAAACTACTGTATGACTGTTCTCAGAAATATATTCAAATTTGTTCATCTTTCTGAGCTATAGAAATTAAACACAAGAAAGTACTGAAATCAATTTATTGTAGTCAAGTAATTAACTTGACTGACATAATAGAACTTTTCGTATCTAGCGTGTAAAATTACATTTTACGCCCCCATTGTAACTTTAAAATTATTCAGCCAGTGGGCATAAAATACTACTTAGCGCTCAAGAGGCCCAATAGCTCACATACTCTTACAAAACTTTATAGAACCTATGCACTTTACGCCCGTGTGGGCGAAAATTATTTTAATTATATAACTATAATGCCTTCTCTTTATTTCTAAAATTCATAAGAATTTTTTTAGATATTTACGAAAAGTCAAAGCCTATATAAAAAAATTACATAGTTACCAACACATCACTATTTTTCATGATTCTTTCTCAATTTTGAACTTTCTATAATATTACGCATCTTGGGAGGAAAAGAGAAGTCTAGAGCTGCTCTAGCAGGGGTGGTCCTCCGATCTCCCATACATACTTGGCGGGCCCGACGATTTGCAGTTTACCGGTGGGCTACTTAAATATAGAATACAAAATTTTTGCATAAATTCATTAACAATATTTATACCTATAAGTCTACTATAAATAATTACATTGACTTTAATTTTTAATTGGTACCGTTAAGTACAACATCCCTATATGTGTAAGAATATGTATAAGAATCATGATTTACTTTTATTACCCACAATATTTTTCATTGTGTCCGTCCTTTTTAAACGAGAATAAAATAAAAAATTCATATAAATTTATAGTCTATTTAAAAGTGCTTTACATTTTACTAACCGTTTTATAAGCAACCTATTGTGTATCCTTTTCCTGTAAATCGTCGGGCCCGCCAAGTATGTATGGGAGATCGGAGGACCACCACTGCTAGAGCAGCTCTAGACTTCTCTTTTCCTCCCAAGATGCGTAATATTATAGAAAGTTCAAAATTGAGAAAGAATCATGAAAAATAGTGATGTGTTGGTAACTATGTAATTTTTTTATATAGGCTTTGACTTTTCGTAAATATCTAAAAAAATTCTTATGAATTTTAGAAATAAAGAGAAGGCATTATAGTTATATAATTAAAATAATTTTCGCCCACACGGGCGTAAAGTGCGTAGGTTCTATAAAGTTTTGTAAGAGTATGTGAGCTATTGGGCCTCTTGAGCGCTAAGTAGTATTTTATGCCCACTGGCTGAATAATTTTAAAGTTACAATGGGGGCGTAAAATGTAATTTTACACGCTAGATACGAAAAGTTCTATTATGTCAGTCAAGTTAATTACTTGACTACAATAAATTGATTTCAGTACTTTCTTGTGTTTAATTTCTATAGCTCAGAAAGATGAACAAATTTGAATATATTTCTGAGAACAGTCATACAGTAGTTTCCGAGAGTTGTTTGCATTACTTGACTATCGATAATTGATTTCACAACTTTCGTTTGTTTGGTTTGCAGTGAACAATTTTTTGAATGTACTTACATATAATTTGTTCAGCATACAATGAATCAAAGAATTAAAAGACTTTTTCATTCGTATTTATTTGATTTCTTTTACAAAATCATAAATATTATTATTTTATAGATTATTTGTACAGTCATGAAAAAAATTATTACCATTTGTAGAGAGTGTTTATTGAATAGATGAGATTCGAAGAAATAAAAGGACTAGATAAATTGTGTTGTTTTTTATAGATTATCCAGAAAAAACGTCTATAATTGCCTTATTTTATACTTTCGTAGAAAGTTTTATGATCTATATATACTTTAAAAGATCCAAAAATACTATTTTAAACATTAATATAAAGATAAAAAATAAATAATATAATTTATGGACGGTATTTTTGACAAAAATAAAAATTTGAATTTAAAACTTATATAGCAGTTAAGTTGGCACCGTAACAACCTGACTTATCAACGGCAGCCTCTCAGAGCTCACTCCTTTATTATAGCAGAGCTGATTTTAACCTATGTAAAAGTCCACAAGCAATTTAAACATGCACAGCTATCATTTCATATAAACACTGTTATATCAGCATCAGCACCTTTTTTATACAAAGTGTTGTTCTTAATTTTCATTGTTTCCAACGAATTTGGGAGTAAACATTTAGTGTATTATAATACGTAAAGTTACGTATACGTATTTTATATAAGTTTTTAAAAGTGTTTGAATAATACGTGTGACAGTTGAATTAATGTTTTAGAAATAGCTTTTAGTACTTCAACTTTTACTGGAAACTTTATACTTAAAATAACAGGGATTGATACTAAAGAAAAATTAAGTCTATACTGACAATTACAAAAAACATTTAGTGTACAGATTTAAATCAACTTTTAAAGGAAGCGAAAGATATGCTATTGTGCAGAAAAATGTTATGGAACCTTCGCTTCTGCCAGAAGGCTACTATTATCAGCCATCGCCTGAATCTCACTATGATATAATTGACATTTTATTTTCTGAAGTAAAAACAGTTATGCAGTGCAATAAATATGTATCAGTCGTATTCTCTTTATTAAGTAATAATATTATACGTGAAAAAGAATAATGAAGGACAGGTAAAGAAGTTCACCCTATCAGACATTAAAAGAAGATCAATATAGGAGTGTTGCAGCTATAAACATTTTTCTTAAGAGGACGTCGTACCAGAAAACGAAGTATTGTGCAGCTCAGTAGGTAACTGAGTGCTTGATAAGGTAGATTTTAAAATACAATGAAAAAAAAACTGCTTTACCGACTGTACCTAAATTTGAAAATAGTACATTATGCAACTAGTGCGAGTACACCTGCGCAGCGCATGAGTATCGTATACTATTTTTCCTATCAAGTTGTGCAACGTTCGAGCCTGCAGACGCACCTGCGCGCGCAAACTACCACCCCTCCATGCGCTGAGATGAGCGTGTAGCAAAAGTAGCTGAGCTTGTGGGATTGAATCATTCCCGCACGCTCAGTTATTTTTCCACACGTTTGTCTCAGTGTGTGGAAAAGTGGCAATTGGCGCACGCAAATGCGTATGCAAACACGAACTTTGCACATGACGATAGGAAAAATAGATTTTTAAGCTCAATGTATCGAAAATTAATTTTCAGTACAAATCTAGCACATGCTTCTGCTAAAACTAATTAAAACACGTCATTTTTAGATTGAACATTTTTTCTACGAACAATATAACGTAATAGTGATATAATCGACAAAAAAATTACTTTTTTCTCGTTATATGCAGGATTTGATTTTACACAAAAATATAGATAACATTAAAAGAAACCTTTTTCCTATTAAACATTATTTTTTTATATAATCAATTCTTGCCAAGTTACAACCCCATAAATCCATAAAAACGATATTTAATGACTAAATATACCTGAAACAGTCGACTTTCGCTTATTATTCAACAGTATTTAACTTTGCACAGAAATATTCGATATAAAAGTTATGGATAACAGTAAAAAAGAACTTTTTTCATTGAACATTTTCATGTATAATCTATTCCTGGCGACGTAACGATTTTTAAGGCGTAAATACACTTAAATAGTCGATTTTATCATTTAATATGATTTGATTTAACACAGAAATATCGCATACAACAGTGATAGACCTCAACAAACAAAACTTTTCAGTAATGAACATTTTCACGTAAAACAATTTTTAGTAAGTTAAACCTATATGAACGATTAAAAACGCTTCAATATAATCAAAATAATCGATAGTAGCGAACGTGCCTCATACGTAAATATTCAAGCTAAACTAATGATGGTATATTCTTTCTTACATTACTCTGTATGTGTATACAAAATTTCAGAAGAATCGGCCGAATGTAAGAAAAGTAATAACGTTTTTTACGTTTTCTAAAAAATGAGTTTTTGTCACTAAGGGCCCTTTTTGCATGAAGCGATTCAATATAGAAACGGGGGTTTTTATATACAGACCCTCCAGTTTTATTTACATGGAAAATTGTGTACATACGCGTATGTATAATATTTTTACACATACATATACTTTATCTATTTAAATAGAGACATAACTTTCATTGAAGGTATAATGAATGTAGCCAAAATATATACCTAGTCAAATTCCATACTGATATCAGTTTATTGTATTGTTTCGACGGTATAACACGGCATAAATATGATACGTAATAAACACGATGAAAATGGAAAAAAGGTTTGCGTACCTTGTGGAAGTAAGATTCAATTCGGTATATATGCAAAAACGATTAGGTATAATTTTCTGCAAAATGTATAATGATTCTATTAATCATTAGATATAATTCTGCCGGTCTTCTTTTACTCGACATTTCACCTATAATTAAAGTTGCTCTCTGCATGTCGTGTTAGGTGATGCTCTTTTCGAAAACATGAAAACTAATAATCAAATTAAGAAACGAAAATCTAATTTCAACTGTGCATATCATAGGTGCTCCATGACCGTTGTCCGTGATAGTTCGGACACTGAGATTGATAAAAGTAGATTTATGAGATCGATATCATAATCAAACTGCCTTTTTATGTATGTTGATATGTAGAATCTTATTTGCTTATGTTCCACCTCAAACATTAAACTTTTTATTATAAACAAATTATCATGCCACAGTGAACATTAGATTAGTGAATAGTAGATTATGCACCTAGGAAATAAAGTAGGATATTGACGCCCGCGAGGGACTTATAACTCGAGGGCGTTCATAGCCCTCATTGCTCTCTAGGTGCATATAAAATATTTTTCGTATTCGCGGCCGAAAGTTATTTGTGTATAATCCCTGATTTCGGGGTCGAAAACGTCACATAACCACATTCCTAGAAATTGCGACGCCTATGCTTGCGCGACTACTTTATTTTTCTCGATTCGTGCCGCCTGTAGTTATTTGCAGCTCGAGCGAAGCGAAGGCAACATGCAGGCGACACTAACCGGGAAAAAAGTAGGAAAACGAGCATGCGCGTGGCAGTTTTTAGGAGGAAGTACACGTAGCGTTACTCCCTGAAGACAGGGAGTAAACTGAAATACTTTACGCATGGCATTGTACCAAAAAACTTTTTCAATTGGGAAGAATTTTATTTAATTTATTATCCTTAATTTGTTTATAACAAACAATCTAACAATTTTTTATGTTGGACATAAACATGTAAATAAAATGCATCAACATACGTAAAAAATTTTTACTTATACTCGCGTTCTCGGATGCCAAAAATTTCATAGTACAGACAACTAGAATGTTGTATGAAAAGGTGCACTGCGCAAATTAGTAATTTCGAATCTTTTTTTTCAAATAAAAACATCGCTGACCAACCATTAAGGGGTTTATGTATTTATTTATTACTGACCGTTTTTAACAGAAAGTTAATGTTTAAAAGACTGTTCAGTAATAAATAAATTAATACCAGTACAAACAATAATTTAATTTAATTTGTAGAAAAACAAATCAATAACGGTGATGCTTCTGATGCAGCAATTTTTTACACCCATACGATGGCTATTTATGATTTACCTAATTTTTCGTTTCATATCAATTTGACCGAATATATTCAATGTATGCTCAATTTTTTTATAAGTCGACACATTTTTTTAATAGAACATCATTTATTTTAAGCATGTGTTACATTTACGATAGATCTCAAGTTTTCAATCATATTAGTACCTCAATTTGAATTAAGATAAACGAATGTCTATGAAACATTTCATATAGCCAGGTAATATTGAATATATTTTAATATTTTTTTTATTTTTGTAATTGTTTATTACCGGGTTGCATTAAGCAACTAATACAAGATCTTAAATTAGCGTTCAGCTAAATTAAGACTGTATCCTGTCAAGATGCCCTTGCGTCTGTACACAGCTAGGTAACATCGAATATATTTTGATATTTTTTTATTTTCGTAATTGCTCATTACCGGGTTACATTAAGCAACTAATACAAGATCTTAAATTAGCGTTCAGCTAAATTAAGACTGTATTCTGCGAAGGTGCTCTTGCATCTGTACGCAGCCAGGCAACAACGAATATATTTTAATATTTTTTTATTTTCTCAATTATTTATTACCGGGTTACATTAAGCAACTAATACATGATCTTAAATTAGCATTCAGCTAAATTAAGGCTGTATTCTGCAAAGATGCTCTTGCATCTGCACGCAGCCAGGTAACATCGAATATATTTTAATATTTTTTATATTTATGTAATTGTTTATTACTGGGTTACATTAAGCAACTAATACAATATCTTAAATTAACTTTGAGCTAAATTAAGACTCTATTCTGCAAATATGCTCTTGCATCTGTACGCAGCCAGATAACATCGAATATATTTTAATATTTTATTTTTGAAATTGTTTATTACCGGGTTGCATTAAGCAACTAATATAAGATCTTAAATTAGCGTTCAGCTAAATTAAGACTGTATCCTGCAAAGATGCTCTTGCATCTGTACACAGCTAGGTAACATCGAATATATTGATATTTTTTTTATTTTCGTAATTGTTCATTACTGGGTCACATTAAGCAACTAATACAAGATCTTAAATTAGTGTTCAGCTAAATTAAGGCTTTATTCTGCAAAGATGCTCCTGCATCTGTACGCAGCCGGGTAACATCGAATATATTTTAATATTTTTTATATTTTTGTAATTGTTTACTACAGGATTACATTAAGCAACTAATACAATATCGTAAATTAGCGTTGAGCTAAATTAAGACTGTATTCTGCAAAGATGCTCTTGTATCTGTAGGTACAGCCAGGTAACATCGAATATATTTTAATATTTTTTATATTTTTGTAATTGTTTATTACTGGGTTACATTAAGCAACTAATATCCTATATAATAATACAATATCTTAAATTAGCGTTGAGCTAAATTAAGACTGTATTCTGCAAAGATGTTCTTGCATCTGTACGCAACCAGATAACATCAAATATATTTCAATATTTTTTTTAATAAATTCAATACTTTCAAAAAAATGATTGAAAATTTTTAAATATTATTTCAGATTCGTCTAGCATGGTTATTTAATTTTATAAATGCTCAGATTAAGATTTAATAAATGGTCAACAAACAAAATATCTAAAAAGCACGAGAAAGTCGAAAAGTCTCATTGCGAGTACTTATTTATTTGATTAGAACTTTGATTCAATCTTTGAAAGAACTTTCTGGATTTCGTGATATAAATAAAAGTCCATACGGATGACGATGATGGTCAAATAAAAACGAGATTTCAGTTATAATATTAGAATAATATAAAAATTTGTCTAACTATCTAAGACCGTTACGCGATGATAACTTTTTTTACAGCTAGTAGCAAGAAATTTAAATTAATTTTTTTCTAAGTTCAGAAGCATCAGAACCGCGTCATTTTCCATCATAAACCCCTTTATGGTTTATGATAACCTTCAATTTCTTTCCGTCTTACTTTCTAATCCCAAAGACAAACTTCGTTGTAGTATATCATCAGTGACATGGCATTTCCAAAGTGTGAAGGCGTGTAGTCTTCTGCAGGAGCTCTTCGCCTTAGGCAGAACAAAATATATTAATAACGTGTCAAACATTAGGGATGAGGAGAGCAGTAGCAAACTGCTAGGAATAAGGAAGCAGATGAAAATTTGGAGGTTAGGTTCAGCTATGCCACGTACGTAATAAAGTTCCACTCCAGTCCGAAGCGAACTACTTACTCGAGTCGGTTGCAGAAACGTGAACTTCATGAAACTTCCGCGTCGTGTTCACGTCGGCGATGTCCTTGAGAAGTGGTAGCTGCGTCAGCCGTCCTCGAGGAAACTAGAATCGTATGAAGGCGCGTAGTCTTCTGCAGAAGCTCTTCGCCTTAGGCACAACAAAATATATTAATAACGTGCAAACATTAGGGATGAGGAGAGCAGTATCAAACTGCCAGGAATAAGGGAGCAAACAGAAATTTGGAGATTAGGTTCAACTGTGCGACATACATAATAAAGTTCCACTCCAGGCCGAAGCGAACTACTTACGCGAGTCTGTCGCAGGAACGTGAACTTCATTTAACTTCCCTATTGCCATCGCTTCCCCGTCGTGTTCGCGTCAGTGATGTCCTCGAGAAGTGATAGCTGCGTCAGCCATCCCCGAGGAAACTAGAATCGTATGAAAGCGCGTAGTCTTCTGCAGGAGCTCATCGCTTTTGGCAGAACAAAATATATTAGTAACGTGTCAAACAATAGGGATAAGGAGAGCAGTATCAAACTGCCAGGAATAAGGGAGCAAACGGAAATTTGGAGGTTAGGTTCAACTATGGTGCGTATATAATAAAGTTCCACGCCAGCCCGAAGCGAACCACTTACCCGAGTCGGTCGTAGGAGCGTGGACTGCACCATAGCAGTCACTTCCCCGTCGCAGAGCCAATCTCTTAGATTGAAAAGTCGCAGTCTCACAAGCCAGCTTTTTATTATTTTGAGACCACATAAGCGCGTTCGCTCGCGTTTTGCTACGGTCGGCCGCAGTAAGAGCGCACGCACTTGCTTCTCATTGGTTGGGAGCGGGCTCAGCAAGCGCGCACGCCAACGACGACCAATGAGAGAAGCAAGCGCGTGCAATCTTCACTGAAAAAAAAATCTAAAAAACCCGTAGACCCCACAGTGAATTTTGATTTACACTTGCAATTTTGGCTTGGCATAAAAGCAATTTAAGTCTACGTCTCCAGTGTGATCTACAATGCTTAACTTTCAAAGCGTTACCGACCGAGTGGTACAAAAGCATATATTACCTGAGAGCACCGTAGTTTTTCGCGTTCACATGTCGGAACGTATCCAATGCATACTACGTGTTTGAGGTCGCCGATGATGGAGTCGAAGAAGTGCGCTCCGTAGGTTTTTGCGTCTAAGTGTCGAAGCGTACACAATGCATGGTCAAGGTGATTGAGGTCGCTGATGATGGAGTCTAGGAAGTGCGGCCCGTAGGTTTGGCATCTAGATGTCGAAAGTTATCGAATGCGAGGTGTAGTTGTACGCGGTCACTGATGTGGAGTCTAGGAAGAGTGATCAGTAGGTTTTTGCGTCTAGGTGTCAGAATGTACACGTCCCGACACCTAGACACAAAAACCTACGGAGCGCAACACCTAGACTCCATCATCGGCCACCCCAAACACGTAGTATGCATTAGATACGTTCCGACACGTAAACGCGGAAAACTACGGTGCTCAGGTAACATATGCTTTCGTACCGCCTGCCAGTGATGCACAATATCAAGCTTCGATATCGATATAAGCTATCTATATTAATTATTTCTTTATTATCGATAACTACAATATATTGCTATTATATTGTCAATATTTCTAATATCGATAATTTATCCAAGTAGACGGGAGACATGAGGTCCAGGCATATAAGGGAGTCATGTAGAAATGAAAAAATAAGAAGAAAGTTTGTTTAAATTATTTTTAAACCCAAGTAGGCAACGGAAGCGATGTCCACGCATATTAGGGAATTTTTTAGTCGTGCAACAATAAGCAAGACAATTATTCAAATAATATTTAAACCCAAGTAGGCGGGGGATATGAAGTCCCGGAAATAAGGAAGTCATAAAAATTAGCACAACGATTATTTAAATAATTTTTAAACCCAAGTAGGCGGGGGATATGAGGTCAACGCATATAAGGGATTCATGTGACATAAAAAAATTAGCAAAACGATTATTTAAATAATTTTTAAACCCAAGTAGCCGGGAGACGCGAGGTCAGCGCATATAAGCGAGTCATGTAGACATGAAAAAATAAGCAAAAAGATTATTTAAATGATTCTTAAACCAAAGTAAGCGGGGGATATGAAGTCCACGCACATAAGGGAGTCACGTAGAAACGAAAAAATAAGCAGAATGATTATTTAAATTATTTTTATACGACTCTAACCTCAACATCACAACTTTGATATGATTTTTCGGCGCTCGTGATATCAAAAACGGTTCGAAACTAGTGCGTAAGTCGATTATTTAGGTGGTATGGCTTTTTCGCACTCGCTTCGCTAGTGCAAAATTCACACCAGCTAAATATTCGACTTCCCCACCCGTGCAAAATGTACTATTAAACCACAGTATAGGCGGGGGATGTGAAGTCTACGGATATAAGGGAGTCATGTAGACCTGAAAATAATAGCAAGAAGATTATTTAAATAATTTTTAAATACAAGTTGCCGGGAGACGCGAGGTCTACGCATATTAGGGAATTTCGTAGACGTGCAACAATAAGTAAGACTATTATTTGAATAATTTTAAAAAACCCATACTAGACTCCCTAATATGCGTGGACATCATATCCCCCGTCTACTTGAGTTTAAATTTATTTAAATAATCGTTCTGCTTATTTATTCATTTCTACATGACTACCTTATATGCGTGGACCTCATATCCCCCGCCTACTTGGGTTTAAAAATGGTTTAAATAATTGTCGGGCTTATTTTTGCACATCTACGAAATTCCCTAATTTGGGTGGACTTCATATACCCGGTCTACTTGGGTTTAAAAATTATTTAAATAATCGTTTGGCATATTTCTTCATATTTACATAACTTCCTAATATGCGTGGACCTCATAAACTCCGCCTACTTGGGATTATAAATTGTTTAAGTAATTGTCTTGCTTGTTGTTGTTTACGAAATTTCTTAATATGCGTGGACCTCGCGTCCCCCGGATACCTGGATTTAAAAATTGTTTAAATATAATTAATTGTCTTGCTTATTGCTGCACGTATACGAAATTTCCTAATATGCGTGGACCTCGCGCACAACGGTTAGTTGGGTTTAAAAATGATTTAAATAATCGTTCTGCTTTTTTATCCAATTCTACATGACTTCCTTATATTCGTGAACCTTCTATCCCCCGCCTACTAGGGATTAAAAATTAGTTAAATAATCGTTTTGCAAATTTTTTGATAGCTACATGACTCCCTTATATGCGTGGACCTACTATCCCCCGCCGCTTGGCTTTAAAAATTATTTAAATAATCGTTTTGTTAATGTTTTGATGTCTACATGACTCCCTAATATGCGTGGACCTCCTATCCCCCACCTACTTGCGATTAAAAATAATTTAAATAATCATTTTGCAAATTTTTTGATAGCTACATGACTCCCTTATATGCGTGGACCTAATATCCCCCATCTGCTTGGCTTTAAAAATTATTTAAATAATTGTCTTGCTTATTGTTGAACATCTACGAAATTCCCTAATATGGGTGGACCTCTCGTCCCCCTGCTATTTGGGTTTCAAAATTATTTAAATAATCGTTTTGCATATTTTTTCATGTCTTCATGACTCCTTTGTATGCGAGATCCTCATATGCCCCGCCTTCTTGGGTTTAAAAATGGTTTAAATAATTATCTTGCTTATTGTTGCACATTTACGAAATTTCCTAATATAGGTGGACCTCTCGTCCCCCGGCTACATGTGTTTAAAAATTATTTAAATAATCGTTTCGTTAATGTTTTCATGTCTACATGACTCCCTAATATGCGTGAACCTCATATCTCCGCCTACTTGGGTATAAAAATTACTTAAATAATTGTCTTGCTTATTGTTGCATATCTACGAAATTCCCTAATATGGGTGGTTCTCGCGCTCCCGGCTACTTTGGTTTAAAAATTATTGCAATAATAGTTTTGCTAATTTTGTCATGTCAAAATGAGTCCCTTATATGCGTGAACCTCTCGTCCGCCGGCTACTTAGGTTTAAAAATTATTTAAATAATTTTTCTGCTTATTTATTCATTTCTACATGACTCCCTTATATGCGTGGACATCCTATCCCCAGGCTAATTGGGTTTAAAAATTATTTTAATTAACCGCTTTGCGTATTTTTTTTGTGTCTACATGAGTCCCTAATATGCGTCGACCTCATATCCTTCCTCTACTTGTGTTTAGAAATTGTTTAATTGTCTTGCTTATTGTTTCACGTCTACGAAATTCCCTAATTTGGGTGGACCTCTCGTCCCCCGGCTAGTTGGGTTTAAAAATTATTTAAATAATCGTTCTGCTTATATATTCAATTCAACATGATTCCCATATATGCGTGGACCTCCTATCCCTCGCCTATTTGGGATTAGAAATTATTTAAATAATCGTTTTGCAAATTTTTTGATAGCTAAATGACTACCTTATATGCGTGGACGTAATATCCTCCGTCTGCTTGGGTTTAAAAATTATTTAAATAATTGTCTTGCTTATTGTTGCACATCTACGAAATTCCCTAATTTGGGTGGAGTTCTCGTCCCCCGGCTACTTAGGTTTAAAAATTATTACAATAATTTTTCTGCTTATTTATATATTTCTACATGACTCCCTTATATGCGTGGACATACTATCCTCCGCCTACTTAGGATTCAAAATTATTTAAATAATCGTTTTGCTAATTTTTTCATGTCTACATGACTCCCTAATATTGTTGGTTCTCGCGTCCCCGGCTACTTGGGTTTAAAAGTTATTTCAATAATAGTTTTGCTAATTTTGTCATGTCAAAATGAGTCCCTTATATGCGTGGACTTCTCTTCCGCAGGCTACTTAGGTTTAAATATTATTTAAATAATCGCTTTGCGTATTTTTTTTATGTCTACATGAGTCTCTAATATAAGTGGATCTCATAACCCCCGCCTACTTGGGCTTGAAAATTGTTTAATTGTCTTGCTTATTGTTGCACGTCTACGAAATTCCTTAATATGCGTGAACCTCTCGTCCCCCGGCTACTTGGGTTTAAAAATTATTTCAATAATTTTTCTGCTTATTTATATATTTCTACAGGACTCCCTTATATGCGTGGACATCCTATCCCCCGGCTACTTGGGATTCAAAATGATTTAAATAATCGTTTTGCTAATTTTTTCATGTCTACATGACTCCCTAATATGGGTGGTTTTCGCGCCCCCCGGCTACTTGGGTTTAAAAATTATTTCAATAATAGTTTTGCTAATTTTGTCATGTCAAAATGAGTCGCTTATATGCGTGGGCTTCTCGTCTGTCGGCTACTTAGGTTTAAAAATTATTTAAATAATCGCTTTACGTATTTTTTTTTATGTCTACATCAGTCTCTAATATGCGTGGATCTCATAACCCCCGCCTACTTGGGCTTAAAAATTGTTTAATTGTCTTGCTTATTGTTGCACGTCTACGAAATTCCCTAATATGCGTGGACCTCTCGTGCTCCGGCTACTTGGGATTAAGAATAATTTAAATAATCGTTTTGCAAATTTTTTGATAGCTACATGACTCCCTAATATGCGTGGACCTCATAAGCCTCTCCTACTTGGGTTTAAAAATTGTTTAATTTTCTTGCTTATTGTTGCACGTCTACGAAACTCCCTAATATGCGTGGACCTCTCGTGCCCCGGCTACTTGCATTTAAAAATTATGTAAATAATCGTTTTTCGAATTTTTGCGTTTCTACATGACTCTCTAATATGCGGAGACCTCATATCCCCCGCCTACTTGGGTTAATGAAACTGAACATCATTCATACATCTTATGGCATGGACCGTACCACTGAATTTTGTTAGAGCATCAAATAAATCATTATAATTATCTATTTTCAATAATATTAGGCTTATACAATAAGCAATACCTAATTATGAATTAATAATAAATTAAGCTATAGAGGTTAATTACTATAAAACTGTCAAAATGAAATCAGGCAACAGATTGATAATATCATTCATAATTAAATATCGTTTATTGTGTAAGCCTAATATTATTGAAAATAGATATTTCTAATGTTCTATTTGATGTTCTAACCAAAATCAGTTGTACGGTCCATGCCATAAGATGTATGAATAATATTCAGTTTCATTAATCATGTTATCAAAAATTGAAATTATGGATTTTTCTTGATATTTCAAAAAATTGTAACTTTTTGTCTTATGCTCGGTCAGTATTGATCAAAAAAGCATTTTGAAGAGTTTTCGAAGAAGAATAAAAAAAAAATTTGTCGAATAAAGAATATTTGGCCGCAGCCTCAATATCCTTTGATGAAAGTATACTAAGAAGCAGCCAATCAGAGACTTTCAAAAAGGGTCATAAAATAAATACTGGCAGATTCTACAGAAAAAATGCAAACCGTTCGCCAATCAATGTGCTATACAAAAAGTTTCAATATTTTGAGTTAAAAAATGAATAAACTTGGATTTTAACCGAAAATTGCAAAAAAATTGAATTTTCAATGTTGCATAGCTTTTTTATTTTTGCAAATATCGACCTAAAATTTGAGGAACATTTTTTGTTCATAAAAACTAAAAGAAATCGAGTTTTAAGCGATTTTAAAGTTTTGAGCTGCTGACTTCACGTGAAATATCCCATATACCTGAAACAACAGGAGGGTGTAACAAAATTTGAGACCAAGGGTTGAACTTGAAATGAACCTGAGTATGGTATTTAAGTTGATCGGCATTTTAAAATATACACCTTCCATCATATAAAAGCATAACTGCAAAATGAACATTTTAACAAAATTTGTATTTTTAGAAGTATTGTCATTAATAATTACTTGACATTATACTTGTCAATGTACTGAATGATTGGCAAAAGTAGAGCTACTATAATTTCATTGAGCTAGGCTCATAAGTTTCTTTAGCTCTTTTCAAATTTTATGATTTTTGTTGAAAAAAAAACTGAAAAGAATTAATTTTGTGTCAAGACATCTAGTTTCTTATAAATAGATAACTAAATAAACTCATGTAATTGTAATTCTTTTCTGTTATAATTAAATATTTTCGCCCATACACCTTTCCTTATAACTAATAATTGTGCGTATTTCGTCTATACGCATTTTTGCATTATAAACAACTGTACGTATTTCGCTTATACAAATTTTTGATATTATAAATAATTGTGCGTATTTCGCTTGTACGCATTTTTTATTATAAATAATTGTGCGTATTTCGCCTATACGCATTTTTGTATAATAAATAATTGTGCGCATTTCGCATATACGCATTATTTATTATGAATAATTGTGCGTATTTCGCCAATACGCATTTTTTTATTTACTATTTTTGTTTATTACAAACACATGTCAATTTGAACGTAATTACGTTCGAGTAAGTATTTATTTATAATCACGATTTTTACTTATAGTATAAAATTACGTGATTAGTAATACTTTAAGTTTTGACATGTCCAACACCTATTAGCCAAAAACTACGGAGCGCACCACCTAAATATCGTCATCGGCTTCCCCGAAAACCTGGACCACGTATTAGATGCGCCCTGATATCCAAATGCAAAAGACTACGAAGCGCACCACCTAGACCTCGTCATCGGCTACCCTGAACTGCATTGCGTATTAGATGCGCCATGCTATATTAATGCAAAAAACTTCGGAGCGCATCACCTCGATTCCATCATTGACCACCCCAAAGACCTAGACGACGCATTTGATGCTTTCAATTATCGATAAGTAACACTTCCTTATAATAGTTGTCATTTCCGTATTAGCAGGTAGCAACCGTTACCGCTATAGTATTTCTCCCTTACAATTGAAGGTGGAAGCAATGTATACTAAAATCGTGTGACGCTGTTACGACGGTATGCCACTGATCCAATGATCGTATAATTGTGTAACTGTTGTAGTATGAAAAGCGACATACTTTAAAAGTAAGCGACCCATACCATAAAAGTATGTGTCCCTTACTAAGATTGCTAAAACCACCTTACTTATATAGTAAAGGAACTCCTATACTCGACGAGTAAGCCGTTTTAACTGTAGCAGTAAGAGTTTTCTTGCCGTGTGCACCTGCAGAAAACTGTTACTTTTTGGGGAAATATAATTCGTACCTAAAAATCATGTGTGCCCTAAATACTGATATTAGTCTAGGCGCCAGGGGGGTTTCCGTAGCCGATGGATGTCCACGCCTCCACCAAAGCTTTTCTTACGTATTTTTGTCTGCTGATTCTGAATTTCGAAGGTGGACAGTCGCCAGACTGTTAGTTTTTTTATTATTAACAATTTAATTGCTTAAGGTGCTGCCAAATCAATATGATTAATTATAACTGAATCCTAACTGTCTAAAACTGTAGTAAATTGATCTAGAATTATGCACGTTTGCGCTCGAATTCGCGAATTATTGTACTAAATTTGCAATAATTCGGGTTCTAATCAAAATATTTCAATTCTGAAAAAATGAGCATATTTCTAGATCAATTTACTACAGTTTTAGACAGTTAGGATTCAGTTATAATTAATCATATTGATTTGGTAGCAATTTAAACAATTAAATTGTTAATAACAAAAACTAACAGTCTGGCGACAGTCCACCTTCGAAATTCAGAATCAGCAGACAAAAATACGTAAAAAAAGGTTTGGTAGAAGTTTGGACAACCATCAGCCACGAAAACCCCCCTGGCGCCTAAACTACATCTCAAGTCTGTCGCGGGAGCGCAGACATTCAAGTATACCTTCGCCGTCCGTTCTCCGTCGTGTCCGCCTAGGTGATGTCCTCGGAAAGTGATAGTTGCGTCGGCTGCCGTCGAGGAGAGTACAATTATATGAAGACGTGTTGTCTTCTGCAGGAACTCTTCGCCCAGAGCGAAAGAAGATATATTAATAATGTGTTAAGCAGAGGGGATGAGGAGAGCAGTATTGAACTGCCAGGAACAGAGGAGTAGACAGATGGAAAGTTGGAGGCTTGTTTCGGCTATACTACATGATAAAGTCCAAATCCAAACTGAAGTACTTACTTGAGTCTGTCGCGGGAGCGCAAACTATATTTATATACACCTTCGCTCTCACTTCTACGATATGTTTGTCTAGCTGATGTCTTCAGGACGTTGTAGTTACATTGGCTGCCCTGGAGGAAAGTAGAATTATATGAAGACGTGTTGTCTTCTGCAGGAGCTCTTCACCTAGGGCTAAACAAAATACATTAATGAAGTGTTAAGCTGTATAGGAATGAGGATAGCAATATCGACCTGCCAGGAACAGAGGGAGTAGATAGATGGAAAGTTAAGATATTTGTAGAGAATTGAAGGGGATCTTTGGAATGAAAAGTCGAAAAAGCGCATGTGCATTTCCAACTAAGACCTCCTCACCCTCGCGTAAAGATTACCAGAATTACACACACACTATGCAATATATGCTGAGGGGTTGTATATCCAATTTCAGATCTACTTAATCAACCAGTATGGAGAAAATAACATTTTTTCTTGAAAACTTCTTGAAAAACACACAGAAAATGCAGTGTCTCCACACTTGCTGATTATTTAGAACTGAAACCTTGTATGTAATCCCTCAGCATGTACAACATAGTGTGTGTAAAGTTTAAGATATTTGTAGAGAATGGAAAGGGATCTTTCGAATGAAAAGTCGAAAAAGCGCATGTGCATTTCCAACTAAGACCTCCTCACCCTCGCTTAAAGATTACCAGAATTACACACACACTATGCAATATATGCTGAGGGGTTGTATATCCAATTTCAGATCTACTCAATCAACCAGTATGGAGAAAATAATATTTTTTCTTGAAAACTTCTTGAAAAACACACAGAAAATGCAATGTCTCCACACTGGCTGATTATTTAGAACTGAAACCTTGTATGTAATCCCTCAGCATGTACAACATAGTGTGTGTAAAGTTTAAAATATTTGTAGAGAATGGAAAGGGATCTTTAGAATGAAAAGTCGAAAAAGCGCATGTGCATTTCCAACTAAGACCTCCTCACCCTCGCTTAAAATTTACCAGAATTACATACACACTACGCAATACATGCTGAGGGATTGTATATCCAATTTCAGATCTACTCAATTAGCCAGTATGGAGAAAATAACTTTTTTTTTTTAAAACATCTTGAAAAACACACAGAAAATGCAGTATCTCCACTCTTGCTGATTATTTAGAACTGAAACCTAGTGTAGAATTCCTCAGTATGTAAAACATAGTGTGTGTAAAGTTTAAGATATTTGTAGAGAATTCAAGGGGATCTTTGGAATGAAAAGTCGAAAAAGCGCATGTGCATTTCCAACTAAGACCTCCTCACCCTCGCGCAAAGATTACCAGAATTACACACACACTATGCAATATATGCTGAGGGGTTGTATATCCAATTTCAGATCTACTCAATCAACCAGTATGGAGAAAATAATATTTTTTCTTGAAAACTTCTTGAAAAACACACAGAAAATGCAGTGTCTCCACACTTGCTGATTATTTAGAACTAAAACCTTGTATGTAATCCCTCAGTATGTACAACATAGTGTGTGTAAAGTTTAAGATATTTGTAGAGAACGGAAAGGGATCTTTGGAAAGAAAAGTTGAAAAAGCGCATGTGCATTTCCAACTAAGACCTCCTTACCCTCGCTTAAAGTTTACCAGAATTACACACACACTATGCAATACATGCTGAGGGATTGTATATCCAATTTCAGATCTACTCAATCAGCGAGTATGGAGTAAGTAATTTTTTTCTTGAAAACTTCTTGAAAACACACAGAAAATGCAATATCTCTACACTTGCTGATTATTTATAACTGAAACTTGGTATATAATCCCTCAGCATGTACAACATAGTGTTTGTAAAGGTTAAGCTATTTGTAGAGAATGGAAAGGGATCTTTGGAATGAAAAGTGGAAAAAGCGCATGTGCATTTCCAATTAAGACCTCCTCATCCTCGCTTAAAGTTTACCAGAATTACACACACACTATGCAATACATGCTGAGGGGTTGTATATCCAATTTCAGATCTACTCAATCAGCCAGTATGGAGGAAATAACTTTTTTTCTTGAAAACTTCTTGAAAAACACACAGAAAATGCAGTATCTCCACACTTGCTGATTATTTAGAACTGAAATCTTGTATGTAATCCCTCAGCATGTACAACATAGTGTGTGTAAAGTTTAAGATATTTGTAGAGAATGGAAAGGGATGTTTGGAATGAAAAGTCGAAAAGGCGCATATGCATTTCCAACTAAGGCCTCCTCACCCTCGCTTAAAGTTTACCAGAATTACATACACACTACGCAATACATGCTGAGGGATTGTATATCCAATTTCAGATTTACTCAATTAGCCAGTATTGAGAAAATAACATTTTTTTTTAAAACATCTTGAAAAACACACAGAAAATGCAGTGTCTCCACTCCTGCTGATTATTTAGAACTGAAACCTAATGTAGAATCCCTTAGCATGTACAACATAGTGTGTGTAAAGTTTAAGATATTTGTAGAGAATGGAAAGGGATCTTTGGAATGAAAAGTCGAAAAAGCGCATGTGCATTTCCAACTAAGACCTCCTCAGCCTCGCTTAAAGTTTACCAGAATTACACACACACTATGCAATACATGCTGAGGGGTTGTATACCCAATTTCAGATCTACTCAATCAGGCAGTATGGAGTAAATAATTTTTTTCTTGAAAACTTCTTGAAAAACAGACAGAAAATGCACTATCTCTACACTTGCTGATTATTTATAACTGAAACTTGGTATATAATCCCTCAGCATGTACAACATAGTCTGTGTAAAGTTTAAGCTATTTGTAGAGAATGGAAACGGATCTTTGGAATGAAAAGTCGAAGAAGCGCATGTGCATTTCCAACTAAGATCTCCTCACCCTCGCTTAAAGTTTACCAGAATTACATACACACAATGCAATACATGCTGAGGGATTGTATATCCAATTTTAGATCTACTCAATTAGCCAGTATGGAGAAAATAACTTTTTTTCTTGAAAACTTCTTGAAAAACACACTGAAAATGCAGTATCTCCACACTTTCTGACTATTTAGATCTGAAACTTGGTGTATAATCTCTCAGCATCTATAACACAGAGTGTATAAAGTTTAAATTATTTTTAGGGATTGAAAAGGGATCTTTAGAGTGAAAAGTCATTAAAAGTGCATCAAATCTACAGTTACATCTACATTTATTATAAATTGGTTCAGACATATGAGGTACGTCTTGTACTTCAGTACTCTCGTTCAAATAAATAAATAAATAAATTAACTTTCGAATGACTTACTTTTTTGTCTTCTCTTAGAAAAGGTCTTTGTAATATAGGCAAGTGAGATTATGGCTCTGCAGCGAGCGGCGCCCGCCTCGTGGCCTCGTGGGTGTGCTCCGCACGCGGTTTGACTATGAGACGACGTAGGTACTGTACCTCGTCGTCGTCGTGGTCGGCGATCAGCTCGCATTGTCGTCACTTCAGCGGAGGGTACGGGGGCGCGTCGCGGCTCGACAGTCGACAGACGACAGCTGTAATCACGGTGACAGCGTCATGCATAAACAACATGGACTGACGGCAGCTGTCGAAGAGGAAGAGCCCTGGTCCTTCAGATTTCTCTCGTTCCATTTGTTCACTCTGCTTCTTGTGGCGATAGGTACTTTCGTTAATCAAAATCAACACGAATAAACGAATTACGACCAGGTGTTTCTCGTGCATCGCAGTCACGGTCGTGGGATGTGGCATAAGAATATTACTCAAGCGCCCGCTAACTGTGGCTTTTTTTCGCCCGTCAATCTTATTCGTGTGGACGTATGTCACCGCGGGTAGTAGTTCAAGGTTTTTGGAAAATTTACGTATTATTTGTTGTCAGGATATGATTTAAAAGATTCTTTAGGGTAATAGTGAGCGGGGACAACTATTCTTTTAAGCAAGAATTATTGATGTTTTGTATCCAAAGCGAAATTAGGAGATATGGGTAGGCGTCGTCTGCTCCACGATTTCAATCAAGCAGCATAATCACCTCGGCAGTAGTTCAAGGTTTTTGTAATTTCTAGCCCACTAAAAGGCGCTACAAATTTGTAAACATTCTTTGTTGTGTAAGTGAGCGGGGATAAGTACGCGTTTATTTCAAAATATTCAGAACTACCTATAAAAACATTGCAAAAGGGGAGGCATAGCGAACAAGCTGCTATGCTGGCACGCGGTCCGTAAGCAATAAATTACAGAAAAAGTATTTTTTGCTTATTTCAATATAATAATAGTTGTCCCCCCTTCATTTTTTAATTTGAATTCACTTCCTAAAGTTTTACGTCGATTGGTATTTTGGTTTGGGAGAAAAGTTTGAACTACTGAAATAGCCGATAAAACAGGGATCTTTGTTTCCATCTACGACGTCTTCTTAAGCATCTGGCTATGGCGATACTGGCTTCATAAAATGCATGAAGGATTTTGAATTTCTCAACACATTCTTTATTTACCTCAGTATATGTATAAGAATCTAATATATGTGATAAAGATTATTAAAAACATGTGGATTTAAAAGCACCAAAGGATCTACATGTTAAACCACTTGACAAACTTGACTGACTGATGTGGATATGACTCTTACACGTGCTCATAGCTTACAAGTCTGATGGACCGTATACTGAGGTACCAGAATATTTGTTCTAAATGTAAAATATTTTGAGCTAAAAACAATACTTTTTTGTATTTCAGGGCAGAGATGGAGTTAAGAAATAAAGAAGAAGAAATAAAGAAGTATTTTAGTAATTTTATCTTTAAAGCTGTTTTCTATATAATGTAAAATTTTGAGCTCTGCCGTCGACTCCAGATTCAGGAATTGCATATATTTTAATGGGAGAGGTCCTAAAATTTTTCTATTTTATATGTCTATTGACTAAAGAGTTGTATGTATCCAATTTACTTGATTAAATAATTTTTTACGGTCAAAGATTGCTAAAAAATCTGAATTTCACTTATATTTAAGATTTTTTAGCAATTTTTGACTGTAAAAAATTATTTAATCAAATAAATTGGATACGTACAACTCATCAGTCAATAGTCATATAAAATACCAAAATTTTAGGAACTCTCCCATTAAAATATATGCAGTTCCTGAATCTGGAGTCGATGACAGAGCAAAAATTTTGAAATGGCCATATATTTGGTTAAAATCGATCAAAAATTTTTTTTGGGTCTCATTTTATCACAAATTGAATATATTTTTAGGATATTACTTATAAATATTTCTAATTATGAAAATTTATTTTTTTCAGGTCATTTTATGAAGAAAATTTTAAAGGTGTCTGACCCCCTTAATGCATCGACTATTTGTTTGAATATCACCCTATATCCAAATTTCCTTCTGAGCTTTGTATAACAAAGCGAAATTACAAAGATGTTATTCAGTTTTGCCATTAGATTCGGCGGCAGAAATGATAAGGAAGGGTATAATCCTCCTAATTCTTGCTCACCTGCGTGACTGCCCATAGCGTTTTCGGGCTTAAAGTCGTCATAGTAGATGAAAACTGGTAGTATTGATTCATTCAAACTTGCATATTTGCGTTGCCAAAGTCGTCCTTGCATTATATTGGTTATCACAACTTTTTCCCTATTCAGTGATCGAACATAGTGCAGTACTTCTTGGAATAATCCAGGTATATTTAAAATGTTTTCTAAAATATTTCTTATAGGAATAGTGGTTGTATACACTGCTATAGTTTTGTTAATATCGTTGTTAATAAATTCAAAATCATCAGTAATCTTGTGTCATTTTGGATAAGTAAAACTACTGTACTTCTCATACATTTTAAACCGCATGTGTTCCGTAGAAAATTGTTTCATTTGATATGTATTTTCTTCCAGGACAATTTTTACTTTGTTTAAAATATCCTTATTATTGCTGTCTTGTATTCTCTTGCAATTTCTTGTTGGAGAAAAGGAATGTATAATTCTGAAATAAAATTTTTTATCATGCTTGTAATGTCTTGTATAGCATCTCTAGGTATGTGCGGATTATTATATAATGACAACGTCATTTTTAATATACCATGGCGTAAATTTGATCTATCCAAAATTTGAGATTTATACTGTACACTGAAAAAAGTTCAGTTATTGTTACTGTAAGTCAATAGTCAAATGTAATTTAGTACCCTAGTAGAAATTAAAATCATTTTGCTTCCTCCTAGAGGAAGCTTTGTGATAGTAATTGTTGTGACAACCACGAGGCTTCACGTTTCCGTTGGGGCATAGTCCATGTGTCAGCCGCATTTTCTATTGCGTCGGTGGCACTGTGCGCGCGCAACCACACGGGTATCTGGCGGGAAGAGCACACGAGACCACGACGGTTGGCCTTGCGTCGAGTCAGTCTACACACAGCTCTCGCCGAGAACGGATGCATCGACTACGGACCGCTTCGGTGCGCACGTGAAGTGAACAGTGATTGTGACAGGGTGCCCTCTGTGTTCCTCAATATTATAGATCAATATCATTTATATACATATTTATTTACCATGCCTAATCAAGACCAATGAGTGTCATTTATTTTCTAGCCTTTTAGTTTCTTTTGCCCGCCACTTCCTTCCCAAGCGAATTCGAGTTATCGACATTGGTCCTTCGAGCCGGATCGCGAGGGAAGAGGTGAAAATTTGCCATTTGTAACACGGCGATGAACATCACGTGCTTGTGACGTTCGCTTATACGAGTGAGAGTGTTACCCGAGCACCCGTGATCGGGTCGTGTGTTCTCGGGGTTTCTTCAGCTCTATTCGGGAGAGCCCGTGATCGGGTTTCTTAGTCAGAGCGTTTTGGACGTCACATACGTGGACGGGTGATCTCGTCTGCGTGCGATCAGAGCGGGTGATCTCGCTGCGCGTCGCTGACAAGTGATCTTGTTCAGTCGCTTTTCTACGAGTGATCTCGTCATATAGTGAATCAGAGTGAGTGACCTCACTCAAGTGTGTTATCTTGTGTTTCCCTTGGTGGGTCTCTCTTTGTAACAGCGAACAGTATCACACGACTCACCACGTTGCAAAATGGATGTTCTAATACTACGTCAGGTGTCCTTGGGGAAACTTGTTGCCAATGTCATTGAAAATACCCTCAAAGTGGGACGTGATCGCCTTTCCGCAGGTTACGTTCGGAGTTGCATAGATCTACTGGAAAGGTATTGGGAGGATTATCGGCGAAACCACGGTGAATTAATCCAACTACCAGCAGCCCAGGACCACGAGTATTTTGAACAAGATTCCTATAGCACCATGGAGTTGCTGTATACCCGAGCCATGGGGACATTGTACGATCTCCAGAGCAAGCTCCAACCTTCCGCCGGTCATTCAGGTCAGCAGGGATCATCTAATGGTCTATCTACCGCCCCCCCTCCAATTGCAGCGCACCTGCCAAAGATTCATCTCCCAAACTTTTTCGGCCGACTTCAGGACTGGGAGACGTTCCGCGACATCTTTCGCTCTATGATCCACCTCCATCCTTCTCTAAGCGGAGTTCAAAAACTCCATTTTCTGAAGACCTCGGTAGAAGGTGAAGCTAGAACCGCGTTGGAGGGACTTCCTGTTACAGAAGCCAACTATATGACTGCATGGGACCTTCTCCTTCAACGATACGAGCATAAAAGGTGCCTTACCCATCACCATATGGCATCGCTCGCTCGACCAGCTCCCCTCAAAGAAGAAACCGCGATCGGACTGCAGTATCTTCTGGGCCGAGTGACAAAGGCGAAGGAATCTCTTCGGGCCCTCGAGATGCCCGTCGATCAATGGGAGGATTGGATCGTCTTCTTTCTCACTCACGGCCTGGATCCAATAACTAGGAAGGATTGGGAGAAACACATTGGAGATCAAGCTGACCTTCCTTCCCTCAAAACCATCTCGGAGTTCATTGGTGGTCGCATTCGGGCATTGCAATCCTCAGAGCTGCAACAACCTAAGAGAGGATCAACCTCGTTCAAACCACCGAGATCGGTTAGAAGTCTAGCCACTGCAACTCAGGATCAATGCCCTGAGTGTAACGGACACCATCACTTAAATTACTGCAACAGATTCCTTAAGTGCACACCGCAGGAGCGTGTAGCGATTGTCAGAAAGGTGAAGGGTTGTTTTAAGTGTCTCCGAATTGGTCACTGGGCCGGAAATTGCCGTTCAGGCAAGCCGTGCCCAACTTGCTCATCGGCTCATCATGAGGCCCTCCACGATGGCTTGGCTAGAAAACGGAGTACTGAAGGACAAACACAAGATGGCTACAGAAAGAGACGGAGGCTGTCAGAGCCTTCCAATTCCATGATTCCGAACGGACAGGGCACTAAGCACGCATGACTAGCGCTTCTTCCAACCGCCTCAGTAAGCATCGAATCCTCATCCGGATGCTTAATAAGAACACGAGCCTTGATCGATGCTGCATCAGAAGTCAGCTTGGTCGAGCTCAGACTCATTCAACGAGCCAATCTTCCACTTTCGGATGCTCTCACACGCATTACAGCAGTGGGTGGTTGTGATGTCGGATTAGCTGCCAAATGTTCCATTTTCCGACTGCTAACAACAACGGGACTAACTCGATAGATCCAGGTCACAGCGCTCGTCTTAAGACGATTAAGGATCACGACGCCGCGGGTTGACATCGATCCTGGACGTTGGAAACGTCTCCAGGGTCTCTCTCTCGCGGACCCTGCGTTTCACCAATCTGCTGAGGTTGAATTGCTGCTCGGCGCAGATGTATACAGTGCGCTCATTCTTAATGGGGTTCACCGAGGACTCATCAGTGATCCGATTGCGCAGGAAACTCGACTTGGATGGATAGTCACTGGTACTCCCCAGTGTCAATCACCAACCCCTATCGAAGAGTTCTCACTACAACGCACGAGCGATTTCAACACATGCGATTGATCGAAGAGAGTGAGTTAAATAAAAGCTCTGGTCCTAGCTGCTATATCCCTCACCATGGTGTTTGGCAGCGAGCCGATCAAGGTCGAAAGCTTCGTGTCGTCTTTGACGCGTCACGCCGGTCTGGTGAGCGATCGCTAAATGAACATCTTTGCCCAGGGCCATCACTTCAAGCAGATCTGGTCATCATCTTGCTTCGCTGGCGCCGTCATCAATTTGTGATCTGCGCAGACATCAAGATGATGTACCGACAGATCTTAGTAGCTGAAGAGGATCAGAATCTGCAGCGTATTGTCTGGCGTGGGCCGCAAGACACGACTACTTGGCATTACCGTCTACAGACCTTGACGTATGGAATGTGCTGTGCCCCTTATTTGGCCCTGCGGACCATGCGACAGCTCGCATTGGATGAGGGACACCGTTATCCCGCAGCTGCTCGGGCATTGTCAAGAGATACCTATGTTGACGATATTCTCACTGGAGCTCCCAACATTGATGCTGCAAACGATCTTCGAGATCAACTTGTTTCCTTCATGAAGGAGGGATGCTTTCCCTTAAAAAAGATCGCAGCCAATGACCCTTCTTTGCTAGAAGGGATCAAACAAGAAGACCGCCTACGTCCAGCCTGGTTCGACTTTGAGCTAGGAGATCCAGTGCAGGCTCTGGGAGTGTCTTGGGACCCTGCATCGGATGAATTCCGATTCAGACTACCCGACTTTAGTGGCTCGGTTGCGACTACTAAACGACAGATTCTGTCCGCAATTGCCAGACTATTCGATCCAAATGGCTGGTTAAGTCCAGTTATCATCATAGCAAAACGTTTGATGCAGGATATCTGGAAGGCGAAGCTTGGTTGGGACGACTCATTACCACCAGGGCTTACATCGAGGTGGCGAACATTCGTCGCTGATGTCATCCATCTAAATACCATCAGGATTCCTCGATGGCTTGGGGCATCGCCTGGAGAAACGATTACCATTCATGGCTTTGCTGATGCCAGTCAGATGGCATACGCAGCAGCGGTTTATGTAGTACGTCCTGGCAGGGACACATCTCATCTCCTTCTGAGCAAGGCCAAGGTCGCCCCCTTGAAAACGGTGACCATCCCACGTCTCGAACTCTGCGCTGCAGTCCTCTTGGCTCAGCTACTTCATCGAGTCATTGAGGAGTTCGAGGAACCTAAACCTCTTGCTTATGCCTGGTCCGACTCACAGGTTGTTTTAGCCTGGTTGGCTACGGACCCTTCTCGATGGAGTGTCTTCGTCGCTAATCGCGTCTCCGAAGTTCAGCGCGAGGCCCCCTTTGCTATTTGGTGTCATGTCCCATCGGCTGAAAATCCAGCTGATATCGCCTCGAGAGGAATGCCCCCGGCTCAACTAGCGAATAAACCTCTCTGGTGGAAGGGCCCTCACTGGATGCTTCAATCTGACTTGACCTGGCCGTCATCATTGGGGGAAATCATTGACCCCCTCGAAGACGAGCTTCGCCATCGACATCTGCCATCATCAACTGAAAGCCTTTCTTGTTGTGCGGCACTGGTCGAGCGAGAACCGAATGGTCTCATCGATCATTTCCCCTCCTTGATCCGCCTTGAAAGAGTCATTGCTCGCTGTTTGCGTATTCTGAGACTCCGACAGCCGCAAGGAATACGATGTATGATTGAACCTCTTACAACAACAGAACTCGAAGCTGCATTTTTATGCTGCGTCCGCATCTCGCAGCAATCTACCTTTTTCGAGGACATTAGAGCTCTTCGAGCTGAACGATGTGTGCCAAGAGGCAGCCCTCTGCGCAGCCTGATGCCATTTCTCGACGAGGATGGCACTCTCAGGGTCGGTGGACGTCTTGATGCGGCTCGACTCACCTATGCAGAGAAGCATCCTGTGATTCTCCCAAAGCACAGTCGATTGGCTGAGCTTGTGATCGACTGGGCTCACAGGACATGCCTTCATGGAGGCCATTCATTAACGTACTCATGTGTCCTGAAACGCGCGTGGATCATTAGCGGACGACAAACGGTCAGAGCTCGCCTTCGTCGCTGTGTCCACTGTATCAGGACCATGGCAAGACCGGCTACTCAGTCGATGGGCAGTCTTCCAAAGGAACGAGTCCACCCAAGTCGGCCATTCTCGCGAACCGGACTTGACTATGCTGGTCCCTTTCAAATTAAATCGGCCAAAGGAAGGGGAGTGCGATCGTCAAAGGGGTATCTGGCATTTTTTGTGTGCCTTGCAACAAAGGCGGTCCACTTAGAGGTTGTGGGTGATTTGACGACTGCCTCTTTCCTAGCCGCCCTCAGACGCTTTGCAGGACGTCGGGGTATGCCAGCGGAGCTCTGGAGCGACAACGCCACAACCTTCCACGGAGCTGATGCCGCCTTGCGGTCAATGTTCAGGGAAGCTAGTATTCATTGGCAGCATGTTGCAGATCTTTTAGTGAACGAGGGTATCCGCTGGAAATGTATCCCTCCTTCAGCACCACATTTTGGCGGCTTATGGGAAGCAGCTGTAAAATCTGCCAAGTCTCATATCAAGCGCGTTGTTGGCGCCCAACTTCTGACCTACGAGGAGTTCACAACTTTGACAACACAGGTGGAACGCGCGATGAACTCGCGTCCGCTCACTCCGTTATCTGGAAGTCTCGAGGATCAGGAGATCTTAACCCCTGGCCACTTCCTCATAGGTTCCTCTCTTCTTTCCATTCCTGAGCCCATCGATGTTGGCACACCTTTCCATCATCTTCGGCACTAGCAGCTGGTGCAGGCCATGTATCACCACTTTTGGACCCGATGGTCTCGAGAGTATCTGCACACTCTTCAGCAGCGAACTAAGTGGACACGTCCACTGTCCAATCTTAGAAGGGACGATCTCGTCCTAATTTTGGATGCTTCTCTCCTTTATGGTGATCGCTGGCCAATGGGTCGCGTGATCGCCGTTCACCCAGGGCCAGATGGTCTTGTGCGAGTTGCCACGATAAAGACTGCCTCCGGCACCTATGATCGGCCCATAACCAAGTTGGCCATTCTCCCCGTAAGGGTCGAAGCTTAACCGAAGTTCAAAGCTTCATGGTGGGCGGAACCGTTTCTTGGTTTCAGGATTGTGTTTGCTTGCCTCTCTTCAGTATGCGTTTTGTTTTGTTCTTTTATTTCAGGTTCGTTCCAGGAACGAGGTGGGCGGGATGTTGTGACAACCACGAGGCTTCACGTTTCCGTTGGGGCATAGTCCATGTGTCAGCCGCATTTTCTATTGCGTCGGTGGCGCTGTGCGCGCGCAACCACACGGGTATCTGGCGGGAAGAGCACACGAGGCCGCGACGGTTGGCCTCGCGTCGAGTCAGTCTACACACAGCTCTCGCCGAGAACGGATGAATCGACTACGGACCGCTTCGGTGCGCACGTGAAGTGAACAGTGATTGGCAGGGTGCCCTCTGTGTTCCTCAATATTATAGATCAATATCATTTATATACATATTTATTTACCATGCCTAATCAAGACCAATGAGTGCCATTTATTTTCTAGCCTTTTAGTTTCTTTTGCCCGCCACTTCCTTCCCAAGCGAATTCGAGTTATCGACAGTAATATTTTGAGTTATTGTAAAAACATATTATAATTCATATTCGAGGTGTTAGGAACCAAAATACATGATTTTTGAAAAATGTCTGCATGGATGTGTGTGTGTGTGTGTGTGTGTGTGTGTGTGTGTACGCCTGCCTGGATCTCAGCTTCTACTCGATCGATTTTAACCGGACAGGTCTCATTCTTTTTGTTTTCTTTTTGTGTGATGGCGGGTCAAAAATCCGTTTTTTGATTGGTCCGACTCGTTTTTGTTATATTTCGAATTTTCGATTTTTCCAAATTGTTTTTGGCTTTTTTTAATGATAGAATCGAGATCTTCCAATCTGATGGGTAGCATTCGAAAAAGGGTAAAAAACCTATAATTTAAAAGAGAAATTTCTCTAGCTATCCCGGTTCTCTTGTTATTGACAAAAACGTGTTTTTTTTTTTTAAAAGCTTATAACTCCAAAACTAAATGGTCAATTTTTTAAAGAAAAATCACGATAATGCAGAATATAAATAGCTATAAGCTCTAAAAATTTGAATCCATTCTTTTGGTTAGTTTTTGAGAAAAAAAATTGTAAAATGAAAAAAACGAGTTTTCTATGTCCAACGATTACGGAAGTAAAATTGACTTAATCGCTTTAAAATTCCTTGTAGAGGTATATTATCAATAGTTCTCGGATGAGTTCTTTTGGCAAAGTGATTGGTTCATAAATTTCAGAGATATTTCAGGTTAAAATTTTTCTAGGCATTTTCAAAATCTATTTCTTGAGGATGGCTCTGTGTATCTGAATGGGATGGGTAGCATTTGAAAGAGAATTAAAATATTTATATTTTCTAAAAAGAAAAATTTTTTAGTTATCGCGGTTTTTTATTATTAACAAAAATGTAAAACTTGAAAAATTGAAAAATGAAAACAAAAATCTGTCTTTATCAAATTTTTTAAAATACATCCCCTCACATTATAACAGCCTTTCCACATAACGCATTCAATATAACACGTTCAATGTTCAACGTAACACGAAAATAAATTTGTTGTCCGACATCTACCAATTTCTTACTCAGTGGTAGTGGTGCAGAATGGGTACATTTCTACCACTGAATATGAATTGGCCATGAAAAAATTACAAGTTAATATTTTCCATAAAATATTTCCAATTTTTTTCATGAAAAATTTATTTTTCGAATTTTAATTTTATATGGAAATGTATAATTTCATCTATCTCTTACGAGATGAAAATTACGTAAAAAATTGGGCATTAATGTGGAATGATCGTTTGACAAAATTTTCTAACTTTAAAGTAATTTTGACAATAACTTTATCGTCATTGATAGTCATAATTTACAATACATAAATATAAAAATTACCGACATTGCTAATTACATGACGGTCATTTTTACAACAATTTATCAATAACTAATAGATATAATTTACAATCCATGAATACAAAAATGACAGTCATTGAGCTTTGATGATTGGTCAGAAATGATCATAGTGATTGGTCAGAAATGATCATGGTGATTGGTCAGAAATGATCATGGTAGTTGGTCAGAATCTATATAATCTATAAAAATTTGAATAAATTATGTTGGAGTTTTGTTATTTCTGTCTTTCTGAAGTATTAAATTTTAAATATTGGAACTAAAAATTAATTAAAGGAATCAGTAAATTAAGTTTGAGGAAGCTACGTGCCAATGAATTGGCAGCGGTTTTTTGAGTCGTTGTAAAAACATGTTATATTTGATATTCGAGGTGTTAGGAACCAAAATACATGATTTTTGAAAAATGTCTGTATGGATGTATGTGTGTGTGTGTATGTGTGTGTGTGTGTGTGTGTGTGTGTGTGTGTGTGTGTGTGTGTGTGTGTGTGTGTGTGTGTATGTGTGTGTGTATGTGTGTGCGCGTGCGTGCGTGTGTATGCGTGCGTGTGTCCGTGTGTCCGTGTGTGCGTGTGTGTGTGTGTGTGTGCGTGCGTGCGTGCGTGTGTGTGTGTGTGTGTATACGCCTGGATTTTAGCTTCTACTCGGTCGATTTTGACTGGACAGGTCTCATTTTTTTGTTACTTTTTGTGTGATGGCGGGTCAAAAATCCTTTTTTTGATTGGGCCGATTCGTTTTTGTTTTATTTCGAATTTTTGATTTTCTCAAAATTATTTTTGGCTTTTTTTCAATGATAGAATCGAGATATTTTAATCTGATGGGTAGCATTCGAAAGAGCGTAAAAAAACCTATAATTTCCAAAAAAAAAAAATTTCTCTAACTATCCCGGTTCTCTTTTTATTGACAAAAACGTGTTTTATTTTTAAAAGCTTATAACCCCGAAAATAAACGGTCAATTTTTTAAAGAAAAATCACGATAATGCAGAATATCAATAGCTATAAGCTCTAAAAATTTGAATCCATTCTTTTGGTTAGTTTTTGAGAAAAAAATTGAAAAATGAAAAAAAACGAGTTTTCTATGTCCAACGATTACGGAAGTAAAATTGACTTAATCGCTTTAAAATTCCTTGTAGAGGTAGATTTTGTATAGTTCTCGGTCGGGTTCTTTGGGCAAAATGATTGGTCTAGAAATTTAAGAGATATTTGAGGTTAAAGTTTTTTTAACCTTTTTTTCAAATCGTAATTTCTCGAGAACGGTTCTATGTATCTGGATAGGATGGGTAGCATTCGAAAGAGAATTAAAATATCTATATTTGGAAAAAAAATTTTATGCCTAGCTATCACAGTTCTTTTGTTATGAACAAAAACAAAAACGTATTTTTTCAAAAAAGCTTATAACTCCTTAATCCTATCTCCTATCTTCAAAAAATGATGGATTAGTTATGATATCAATTTATTAGTGGTTTGGTTGGTGGGTGTAACGGGTTGCTAGGTCACAAAAACAAAAGTGGTGTAGTTTCGATAAAATCACGGCGCTCAACGCGCACTTCGAGAATACTAGTGATGTTATGTACGTATATATGTATATATTGTGTTAAACCTGGAACATTCTTGCCGGTTGATATAAATAAATAAATGAATGGATAAATTTGAAAATTAATACCTTTTAATCTTCAAAATAAATTTAATTATAATTATGGCATAATTTGTTGCAAAAATTACAAATTTTGTTATTAAAAATTAATTAAAGGGATTACAAAATTAAGTTTGAGGAAGCAACGGGCCAATGAATTGGCAGCGGTTTTGGGAAGTAAATGGGGACTTTAAACGAAAATGGCAGAAAAGGTACTCCAGTTTTCTACTATAAGTGTAACGCTTTTTCAAACTTATTTTTCACATTTATTGACCACAAATATGTCCTGCTCTTCGCAGTTATTTATTCGGAATTTTAATGACAGTTAAAATATCTAACCAACGAAGCTATATTAAAAATCTTGTAACTAGCGATATATTACGATATATTACGATATATTACGAAATAACGATTTTCGTTTAAACCTTATAGAATAAAGCTATAAACTGTGCAAAATTTATATAAGGTAAATGTACCAGTAACTGGACACGTACCAGTACCTAGCCATTCCAACACATTTTAATTATTTTTAAGATACAGACGTGAATTTTTAATGTAGTATGAGTATTATTTAATTATTTAATAATCAAAATATTTAAAATAATTTTTTGTTACCACCTATCATAGAACAAGAAATTATAAATAATACTTATATTTCGCCGTTGTAGCCTCATGAAGCCCCATGACTAAATACCACCCCTTTCTTACATTTTGACTAAAGGGAAACGGCGCACTTTTTAAGTCGATTATAAACGTTTTGTTATGATTTGCGAACCAAAATAAACTTATTTATGTTAATAAGAACATAAAGAATACATAAGAATTAAAAATATATAATACATGCTTATTTTTTATTAAATTTTATATGTCTATTTATCGGTATACGACATGCTTGTTTGACCGGTTATTGACCGTCCGTCTAGTTATCGGGACAGACCGCGATTCTCTGCGTAGACGAGCTGCACGTGTTCATAGACGACATGGATATATATTTTTCATCAGCTAACTTGGTAATTTATTAACGACAATTTTGAAAAATTGGTAAGTAAAAAACTTTAAATAACAATGATGTATGTTTGTACTATATATTTTAATCGTTAGAGTAACGTCTAGTTAACCAACACACTTTTAACAAATTCTAACCTCTTAACCTAACACTATACTAAATAAATACTGAATTTTCATTTGAATTTCATTTGATAAAAAGCTGCAGCTGAAAAGGCTAAACAAATTAATACGGAAATCAAACAATTACAATTGCAAAAAATGAAATTCAAACAAGAAAAGGTGTAAACTTACATATAGCCTTTACACAATATAAAATAATGTTAAAAAAAAAGTTTTTCTCTATTATTGTTAATATTTACATGTATATAAATATTTATTGATTAATAAATAAGTTCTTGAATTATTTATAAATAAATAACTTGTAAAGACTTCTTTGATTCCTAACCTCTTTTCAATTAAAATCTCTATTGGCTAGGTACTAGTACATCGAAATCGGGACACCGGGAAATACTCATTTTCTGTGTCTATGTATTAGGACATGGGCACTTTTTTATATTTTAGTCATTAAAAAGAAAGGAAGCTTACATATTAATTTTTTTATTGCAATTTCTTAAGCGAAATTTATTATTACGTAAAAACTAAAAGGTACTCATGAAATTATAATTTTTATTCTTTGACTAACAGATTATTTCGTGCATAGCTACAAAGCGTCCAGTTACTGGTACATTTACCTTACTAAATTATCTCTAACTCTAAAAATTTTGAGATGTCTGAATTTCAAGCTCAAAAACAAATAAAACTTTTTTTTTATTTTTTAATCTCAGGCACTGTGTAGTACTCTAATCATGCCCTACGTAATCCATTTTGAATGATCGAAATATGATTTTTCCTCTTCGAGAAATATTCGATTAAAATATTCAGTTAATATATCTCGAAGAAGGAAAAATCATCTTAGAGCGAATTAAGATCATATTTGAGTTCAACACGTCAAAATACATAGGGATATGATTGTCGGTCTTCTGGGACAGATCACTTTTTTTGTTTGTATACCTGTGTTATCAAAGTACAGAAAAACATTTAGGTACCTTTTCAAGTAATATTAATAATAAACACCTGAAGATTCTTTTACTGTGTAAAATAAGTTGGGGAAACCAGGGCAAGTTGACATACGAGGTAGGTTAGCCAAATGCTAATAACTCGTAATGGGAGTAATAGAGGTCAAAGCTGTTGATATCAGTAACTTTAAATAAAATGAGAAATATTTGTTTTAATTTTGAGTTGGGAAGCATCATGCGCTGTGGGAAGACGCAAGTTTAAAAAATTTTTCTCACATGACGGAGCAAATTTTACATTTTAGAGAATGTCGAGTATTACTTTAAAAGATTATGTTTATCTATTTATTCAATTTTATAATTTTACAACTTTGTAGATTTTTTCTATATTTCAATTTTTAATAGTAATAGCATCATTTTTAAATTAAAATGTACCCTTGAGTCATGTTGGATGACGTTTGTAGAGCAGGGTCATCCTTCAGCTAATTATTTCACTACTTCAATATTTTACTATCGTATTATTGTTATAGATAAAAACTGTTCGATCCCGTATGGAAAAAAAGAAATGTATCAAACCGTATAAAACCGTACAAAACTGTATAAAAACGTATAAAACCGGATCTAAACATTGGTTTTTGGACAAATTTATACGTTTTAATACGTTTTGATACGTTTTGATACGTTTTAATACGGTTTCATACGGTTTTTGACATTTTAATACAGTTTTCTACGATTTGCAACGATTTTATACAATTTCATATGGTTTTTTACGTTTTATAGAATTTATAAATTGTAAAAAACGGAAAAACGTAATTACATTTTTATAAACATAAAAACATTATTTATTTATTTTTCTATTTATTTTTTTTTTATTTTGTATGAAAATGTATTAAACTGTATAAAAATGTATAAAACCGTATAAAAATGTAATAAATTTGAAAAAATCTACGGAAACATACAGAAATATACATTTTTATACGGTTTCCTACGTTTTATTACATTAAGCTTTTACAAACTTGACATGGAAGAATTTCTGAAGTGTAAGAAAATATCTGAAAATGTATTAAACTGTATAAAAATGTATACAAATGTATAAAACCGTATAAAATATGTCCAAAAACCAATAGAAAGGTTCATTTTTATACGTTTTTATACGTTCTCCTACGGTTTCATACATTTATTATTTCCATACGGGATATATTCACAGAAAATTTAAAGAAACTCTATAAAAACAGTAATAAATGAAATTTGGATCATTTATAGTTCTTAACTCATTATAACTTATTTTGCTGTTCAATTTGACGTTCTCAACTTTCATTGTTTTACATAATATAATTATATCGTTGAACCTTGCATTTTACTCAAAGATTTATTGTCAGTGAACTTACCCCGGGCACTTGGTCAACCTACACCGCTTGTGGGTCAGGTTGGACAAAAATCATGCTATTTAAAAGTTGATACTACCTTGTTTTGCGATCAATCTACAAGTTTAAAATTATGAATATTCTCTAGATCTAATACTCCAGACATAGAAATAATTTTGTTCATTAATTAATACTGTTTTGCAAAAAAAAATAAATAAATAAATAAAATGTAGAAAGTTGGACAACTAGCCCCGATATCCCCTACACTTTATGAAATATAGAAACAAATTTTATGGTAAAGTATGACTTACAGAGATATTGTTTATATTTTTCTCATTTAAATATTTGACTCTATGAAATAGTACGTTTATGTTTGGTTTTCTCTTAGAGATTCTAATAGAATAACTTAAATAGCGTTATGAGCAGGATTTAAAGAATTGAAGGATTAAAGTTCAACGTATCATATATATATATATATATATATATACTAGGGGGCTTCGCCCCCTGCTCGCTCCGCTCGCCAACTCCCATTATTAGAGATAAATATTAATAATAATGATTGAGGATTATCTTCTATTACATAATATCATGAAACACTTATTTTTTCATTTAAAATTTCTGTAATATTTTTTAAAAACATTATTCTTAACATTTATTAATTTTTAAAATACTAATTATATTATATTTAACAAAATAATGCAGAATATATATGTAGTTCATTACATCAGCTCTGATTTTATTTGTAACTTATTGATTATAAAATCCAGTAATATTTCAATTTTTGGCCGCCATTTTATATTTACAAAATCTGAGTTCAGATTCCTAATCAGCGAATCCGGAAACTCACTATATACAATTTTTAACAAACTCGAGTAAAATTTCAATTTTTGTTAGTCATCTTAGGTCCACCAGTTTGAATTAAAATTTTCAGCAAAATCCAATAATATTTCAATATGTGTCCGACATCTTAGATCCGCCATTTTGAATTCTGAAAATCTGAGTTGAGATTCGCAATCTACAAATCCCCTACATAAAATTATTAGCAAAATCCAGTATTATTTAAATATTTTGCAGGCATTTTCAATTTTTAAAATCTGAGTTCAGATTCGTAATCATCCAATTTAGAAATCCCGTATATACAATTTTCAGCAAAATCCATCAATATTTGAATATTTGTCCTCCATCTTCGATCCGCCATTTTGAATTCTGAAAATCTGAGTTCAGATTCGTAATCAGCGAATATATAAACCTCCTATATACAATTTTTAGCAAAAGCCAGTATAATTTAAATATTTTGCCGCCATTTTGAATCTTTAAAATCTGAGTTCAGATCCGTCATAATCGAATCCAGAAATCCCGTATACGGAAAGAAGAATTCACAGCTGTAGCCCGTGACGCGCGAGAAAAAAATAGCGTGCCATATAGCATAGCCGGATGTCGTAACATATGCGTCTATGACTGTGACTGTGGTCATTTCGATGAATGGTGCTCGCGTGACACGGCTGTAGGCCGTGACTATCACTGAGTTCAAGCTTTAACGCGCACGGCGGCAAGCGTGAGTGGCACGTCTGACGACTGCGGCAGTCACCCCGTATAGCGTTGCCTAGAGACCATCGTTAACATGCCTGAATGTCGCGCCGTCACACGGTGGCAGAGAAGGTACCCGCTTACTCTGTTATAACTCACGGCCTATAGCTCTGAATGCTTCTTTCCGTGTATATACAATTTTCAGCAAAATTCAGTAATATTTGAATACGTGGCAGACATTTTCGTTCCGGCAATTTGAATTTTCAATATCTGAGTTCAGATTCGTAATCAGCTAATTCGGAAACCCCATAAATACAATTTTTTTGCAAAATCCAATATTATTCCAATATTTTACTGCCATTTTGAATTTTTAAAATCTGAGTTCATATTCGTAATCATCGAATCCAGAAATTCAGTATATTCAATTTTTAGCAAAACAGAAAAGTTCAATTTTTGGCCGCCATCTTGGGTATACCATTTTGAAGTTTCATAATCTGAATTCTGATTCATCATCATGCGAATCCAGAAATTTCCCATATGCAATTGTAAAATTCAGCAATATTTCAATATTTGGCAGCCATTTTGAATTGGCAAAATATGAGTTCAGATTCGTAATTAGCGAATCCAGATGGGTTCCCTATATACAATTTTCAGCGAAATCCAGTGATATTTGAATATTTGGCCTCCATCTTCGATGCGCCATTTTGAATTCTGAAAATCTGAGTTCGAATTCATAATCAGTGAGCCAAAATAACCAACATACAATTTTCAGCAAAATCCAGTAATATTTCAATTTTTGGCAGCCATTTTGTATTTACAAAATCTGATTTCAGATTCCTAATCAGCGAATCCGGAAACCCATAATATACAATTTTTATGAAATACCGGTAAAATTTCAATTTTTGGCCGTCATCTTGGGTCTTCTATTTTGAGAAACCTGAGTTCAGATTCATAATCAGCAGATCCAGATACGCCTACATACAATTTTCAGCAAAATCCAATAATACTTGAATATTTGGCCTCTATCTTCGATCAGCCATTTTGAATTCTGAAAATCTGGGTACAGATTCATAATCAGCGAATATAGAAACATCCTATATACAATTTTTAGCAAAAGCCAGTATAATTTAAATATTTTGCCGCCATTTTGAATTTTTAAAATCTTAGTTCAGATCCGCCATAATCGAATTCAGAAATCCCGTATATACAATTTTCAGCAAAATCTAGTAATATTTCAATTTTTGGAAGCCATCTTGGGTCCTCTATTTTGAATTTTCAAAATATGAGTTACGATTCCTAATTGCCGAATCCGGAAACCCACTGTAGACAATTTTTAGCAAACTCGAGTAAAATTTCAATTTTTGTTAATCATCTTGGGTCCACCAGACTAAATTTTCAAAACATATGTTCAGATTCATAATCAGCGAAACCAAAAATCCGGTATGTACAATTTTCAGCAAAATCCAATAATATTTTAATATTTGACCACCATGCTTCGAATCCGCCATTTTGAATTCTGAAAATCTGAGTTCAGATTCGTAATCAGCATATCCAGAAATCCCTTTTATACAATTTTCAGCAAATCCAGTAGTATTTGAATATTTCGCCTCCATCTTCGATCAGCCATTTTGAATTCTGAAAATCTGAGTTGTGATTCGTAATCAGCGAATCCAGATACCCGTATATATAATTTTCAGCAAATTCCAGTAGTTTTTGAATATTTTGCCTCCATCTTCGATCAGCCATTTTGAATTCTGAAAAACTGAGTTCAGATTCGTAATCAGCGAATATATAAACCTCCTATATAAAATCTAGATACCCGTTATATACAATTTTCAGCAAAATCCAGTAATAATTCAATTTTTGGCATCCATCTTGTGTCCTCTATTTTCAATTTTCAAAATCTCAGTTACGATTCCTAATTGGCGAAACCGGAAACCCACTCTCTACAATTTTTAGCAAAATCAAGTAAAATTTAAATTTTTGTTAGCGATCTTGGGTCCACCATTCTGAATTTTCACAATATACGTTCAGATTCGTAATCAGCGAAACCAAAAATTCCGTATATACAATTTTCAGCAAAATCCAATAATATTTCAATATTTAACCACCATTTTCAAATCTGCCATTTCGAATTTTCAAAATCTGAGTTCAGATTCGTAATCAGCGTATCCAGAAATCCAGAATGTTTTAATAATGACTGAATAATTGTTTATGCCCTGAAGAGGGGAGTATATCTAACGCTCCCGAAACGTTGGCTAATAAAAAATAATATTCGCTTATTCATTGGTTCGTTTGATGTCCGCCTTTTCCAAATAAACTTAAATATCACAAACGTACTTTAACGATATCCAGAAATCCCTTTTATACAATTTTCAGCAAATCCAGTAGTAATTGAATATTTCGCCTCCATCTTCGATCAGCCATTTAGAATTCTGAAAATCTGAGTTGGGATTTGTAATCTGCGAATCCACATATTCCTTATATACAATTTTCAGCAAAATCGAGTAAAATTTCAATTTTTGTTAGCGATCTTGCGTCCACCAGTCTGAATTATCACAATATATGTTCAGATTCCTAATCAGTGAAACCAAAAATCCCGTATTAAGGTAATACAAGTTTCAGCAAAATCTAATAATATTTCAATATTTGACCACCATCTTTGAATCCGCCATTTTGAATGTTCTTTATCTAAGTTCAGATTTGTAATAAGCGACTCCAAAAACTCCTTATAATATACAATTTTCAACAAAATACAGTAATATTTCAATATGTGGCCGACATCTTCGATCCGCCATTTTGAATTCTGAAAATCTGAGTTGAGATTCGTAATTTAAAAATCCCCTAAATACAATTATTAGCAAAATCCAGTATTATTTAAATATTTTGCCGCCATTTTCAATTTTTAAAATCTAAGTTCAGATTCGTAATAATCGAATCCAGAAATCCCGTATATACAATTTTCAGCAAAATTCAGTAATATTTCAATATGCGGCAGACATTTTCGTTCCGCTATTTTGAATTTTCAAAATCCGAGTTCAGATTCCTAATCAGCGAATCTCGATAATACCCCCTATATACAATTTTCAGCAACATATCTGTAAGAGATTAGTTGTATTGGGGTAGGTGGAGGGGTATGTGGAGGGGTAGGTGGAGGGGGTGTGGAGGGCGGTGGGGGAGTGGAGAGGGGTGGAGGAGGTTGGGGAGTGGAGTGGGTGGAGGGGGGAGGAGGGGTGGAGGGGAGTGGGGGCAGACGCCCTTCAAAATAACGTAAAATTTGAAAGAATTTAACGGTAAAAAGTGGAGGGGAGATGGAGGGGAGGTGGGGGATGGTGAAGGGGAGTGGAGGGAGGTGGAGGGAGTAGTGGAGAGTTGAGGGGGGAGGGAGGAGAAGGTAGGTACCCATTTTTGCCCTTACAACTATAGATATACATTTCGGAAACCGGCACTTTTGAGGATCTACAGTTTTTTCTCCAGAGTTCGTATATGCTTGACTAAAGAAATAACTCCCTCTCTGCGTTGAAGGTATTAATATAAATCCTCAAAAGTACCGTTTCATACCGAAGGAATTTTGAGGATGTCCTCAAAAGTCCGAAAAATCCTCAAAGTATCGAATCCGTGCTGACATAGATCCTCAAAAGCTGCATTTGATATATTTATATATATATATATATATATATATATATATATCCCTATATTATATAGGCGTTACTGCTATATCTGAACGCAGTCCCTCCACCGTCCCCTCCACCGCCCCCTCCACCGCTATCCGCCGTCCCCTCCACCGCCCTCCACCGTCTCCTCCACCGACCCCTCCACTTACCTATTTGCTGCCCTTCCACCGTCCCCTCCACTTTTTAACGTTAAATTCGTTCAAAAATCACGTTATTTTTTAAACTCAGTCAGACCGCCGTCTCCTCTACCGCCCTACACCGTCCCCTCCACCGCCCTCTACCATCCCCTCCACCGCCCTCCATCTTCCCCTCCACCGCCCTCCACCGTCCCCTCCACCGTGCTCCACCTACCGTCCCCTCCACCACCCCCTCCACCGTCCCCCCACCTCTTGACTACTACCGGACTATTGTTTTTGATGATAGTCGAAAAACCGTCAAAGAGAAAACTGTTACTACATCTTCGAATTCGAACATTTAAAAAAACTCAAAAATATACTAATTATTATTAGAACCAACATAGACAATTATGTTTTCAACTATTACCACATTTCGCACATTTGGAACAGCTTTCCACACCACCACTGAGGTACTGTTATAGGCGCGTTGAATTTTTGATCCCTATATTATATAGGCGTTACTGCTATATCTGAACGCAGTCCCTCCACCGTCCCCTTCACCGCCCTCCACCGTCCTCCACCGCCCACTCCACCGCCCTCCACCGTCCCCCCACCGTCCTCCACTGTCTCCTCCACCGTCCCCTCCACTTACATATTTGCTGCCCCTCCACCGTCCCCTCCACTTTTTAACGTTAAATTCGTTAAAAATTCACGTTATTTTTTAATCTCAGTCAGACCACCGTGTCCTCTACCGCTCTCCACCGTCCCCTCCACCGCCTTCCACCACCCTCCATCCTCCCCTCCATCGCCCTCCACCGTCCCCTCCACCGTGCTCCACCTACCGTCCCCTCCACCATCCCCTCTACCGTCCCCTCCACCGTCCCCTCCACCTCTGGACTACTACCGGGCTATTGTTTTTGATGATAGTCAAAAAACCATCAAAGAGAAAACTGTCACTAAATCTTCGAATCCGAACATTTAAAAAAACTCAAAAATATACTAATTATTATTAGAACCAACATGGACAATTATGTTTTCAACTATTACCACATTTCGCACATTTGAGGTAATGTTATAGGCGCGTTGAATTTTTGATTATATATTAGAAATAATAATAATTATATATATTATTTTGGGACATGCCGAAATCATATAGAATTAAACAATAATTTTTTATATAATGAGCCTAAACACAACCATGGAATTCATCGCCAGTAGCCCTAAAAACCATGGGAGTCATCCCTCTGTAATCCTCCTTGAATCCAACCTATTCCTTCCTTCCTCCACCATGTAAGATGTGAATTCATTTTCATTACTTATTATTGTAATTTCTTTATGGACGTTCTCCGGGTCGAAACAGCAATTTTGGTTTTTATATTTTTAAATAATGTTTTATTAATTTGATAATCCAAGAGTAAGTACATGTAACAAATATATACTTGAAAGAACATAAGACAATTTTTTTCAGACAAATTCAAGCAATAGTCACTATGGTATTGTTACAATTAAAGACAAAAACTTCAATAAGATCTTTAAATTTTTTTATTTTTTATCCGATCTTAACGAAATAAAGCTTATTTAGTTCGTTAAGAAATTTTAGGGGGAGTATCGATGGGAAAATTTATGATACGAGTTACCAGTACGGCGCAATGTTAATTTGTTTAAGAAAAGCAAGTCAAGTTTTCATCAAAACTTTATATTTGTTACATGTATTTACTCTTGGATTATCAAATTAATAAAACATTATTTAAAAATATAAAAATTAAAATTGCTGTTTCGACCCGGAGGACGTCCTTAAAATAAAAATTGTGCAAAGTTTAAAATATAATGAAAATTAATTCACATCTTTATTACATTTAATAAACAAATATTTCACATTAATATATTAAATAATTATGAAATATTTATTTATTAAATGTACAACAATATTCAGATTATTTATAATATTAAACTTATGAGAAGATACAACATGTCTTATATTTTCACAAAGTAGCTTTCTATTTTTATTTATAAAAAAAGGTATTTATGTGTATTTATTCAAGGTGATGGGCTTTTCTGATAGGTAAGACGTTTCTCTACAATTCTCCCGAACGTAAGTTATTATTTTATTTGTTATTAAATTGTTATAAATAAACAAATTGCAAAAAATGCATGTTAGAAAAAAATCATTTTTGAGCTTATTTGCTGTTCGATTTTTATGAAACAAGATGGCGGATTCTAGATGACGGACCAAAATTTTTTGAAATTATGGCATACTCGGTATCAGCGACCTCAAAACCCCCAAGTAAACTTTTTTACGTAAAAATATACTTATTTTCAAACAATTTTTGTCCGCCATATTGAATCGGCCATATTGGATTTGAAAATAAAAATTCTGACGGCATATTCGTTATTAGCGATCGTGAAAACCCCTGAGTAAACATTTTGAAGTAAAAATATACTCATTTCCAAAAAAATTACGTCGGCCATCTCGAATCCGCCATTTTGAATTTGGAAATAAATATTCTAACGGCATATTCGTTATCAGCGACCCCGAAAACCCCCGAGTAAACATTTTGGAGTGAAAATAAACTCATTTTCAAAAAATTTCATCCGCCATCTTGAATCTGCCATCTTGGATTAGGAAAATTAAAATTCTGAACGCATATTCGTTATTAGCGACCCCAAAACCCCAAGTGAGAAATTTCAGGCCAAAATATCGAATAGAAAAATGTATGCTTCTAAGGGTTAAAATGATTATTGTTATAAATTCCTTGAGCTTAGGAGAAATTGAGATCATATACAAATACGACATAAAATTTCACGTATCAAATCTTATAGTGTAAATCATAGATTAAATTTCAAAAATTTCTTTCCATACAATGTTATCTATTATTAAAGAATTTTATGAACAATTTTCAGTAAATATATTGTTAGGATTTTTACATCGGGATAAAGCAACATGTAACTGACCATGTGAAAATAGTGATCGTCTAATAAAAATTCCAATAGAATCAAAACTCTGTCCTTGAGATTTATTTATTGTCATGGCAAAAGCTAATACAATTGGGAATTGTTTACGGTAAAGAATAAAAGGAAATGAAGATGAATCTGCAGTATTTAATGTTATTCGTGGAATAAAAATCTCTTCACCAATTCTTTCGCCTGTAATTATTTCTGCCTTAACATTATGAGCATATAATCCAGTTATTCTTAGACGTGTACCATTACACATTCCTTGTACAATACTTATATTTCTAGTTAACATAACAATAGCATTTACTTTCAATTTTAATTCATGAGGTGGAAGACCTTCTCTAATATTGTTAAGCATTCAATTGGATAATTTAAATGAATATTTTCGTCTGTTTGATCAACTCCTTTATGAGTTGCGTAATCTAAACTATAATACGTAGGGGAGGGCGGGGCACGTGTGACACCCTAACTTTGATTAAAAATAACAACTAAACCGTGTATTATTTCAAAATGTACAAAAACGGAATAATTAGATCAGAAAAAAATAAAATAAAATAAACTATTAACTTTTTCTTCATTTTCTTTTAATTATTAATAAAATACAGAAAAGAAATTCTGAAAAAAATGCTCTACGTGCCCCACCGGCGGGTGGATTGTGGCACGCATGGCACGATCAAATTTAATATTTTACTATAGGTATTTTTCAATTCTTTTTTCCAATAATTAATTCTTTAATAATTATGCCATAATAAAATTTTCAAAAATCAAATAATTAATCAGTCTATTGAAAATTTAAAATTTTATTTTTATTAAGGAACATAACAATTTTTATTTTAAAATAGATTATTACATTTTAACAAATGATTATATATTATAAATTCCTTCTTATAAAATATGATCACAACATAATATTTTTGTTTGATTAACAAATTATCATTATTATTACATTAAGTTTAAATTTAAAGATTTCGCATCATTTTCATCTATATAGCATATTTGAACTACCTGACCATTGAAAAAGGCAGTTTGAGTATCTACAATTGATTCTTCAGGTATTACTTCTCCAAAGTAATTTTCATTATTTACGGAAGCTGAATTATTATTAACAATGGATAAATCAAGCTGATTTGTGTTTAAGTCTTCAAATGGCTTTTTTCAACTCTAAATATAACTTAATACGCAGTCGAAATAATCGTTATTTACTTATTAATTTAATAATTGAAACTAAAAACTAGTTAAAACTAAATTATTGCACTGCGTAGTTGTTAACCCATCTTGCTCCGTTTTTGGTTTGTAGGTTTGTAGGTTTGTAGGTTACATCACTTCGCTCGGCGGACTGATACGCCCGAGTGTGCCACGCGTGCCCCGCCAGGGTGTCACGTCATGCCCCATTTTAATACCATTTTCATTTTTTAATTATATTATTTATAAAGATTTTCTGAAAATAACAAAAACAGAGCTTGAAAGATAAAAGTTGAACCTATTTAATAGGTTTGGTCTCATTTAGAAAAATATCATTTTCTTGTTGCTCTAAGCGACTTAAAAATGAAGTCAACCTTGTTTCTAAGCACCGATTTTCAATCTTATTAAATTAAATGTTAAACATTATCCATAATCTCAAAAGTATAGAGGAAAATTCTAAAAGCATATCTAATTAGGTTTACGTAAAAATTACATTTTTTGCATTCATTAATGTTAAAAATATGAGGGTGCCAATCTTAACTACCCGACAAGTTATACCCCACCCTCCCCTATGTACTTTTTTATTCAATAATTCTAAAACTTTATTATTAATATTTTTAGTATCTTTATTATGAGCGGTTAAGATTACACGATCTATTGAAGTTTTAATATTAATGTTACTATAAATTTCTTTACAAATATTATTCGTTTTCCTTTTATTTGGAATAATAAATGGATTCATTTTTCCTTCGCCCAATTCTAACAATAGTGAAGCAAATTCTTTATTTTCCGAACGAATATTTTGAATTAATTTTAAAATTTTAAAAAGGAACCATAACGCAGAAAATTTAATTGTTTCTTCAATTATACTATTTTTGTGACCACATTTCATAACTGGAAGAATTTGCCGAAAATCACCTCCTAATATGATCAATTTTCCACCAAGTGGAATATCATTAAAACATACATCTCTTAGTTTGATCAATTATTTCTAAAGCCTTTTTGGGAATCATTGATGCTTCGTCCCAAATAATAATATCAACTTCTCTCAATTTTTTTTTATCCGATTCAAATTTTAAAAAAGCAGTTTCAATACTGTTTAAATCTAAAGGAAGTCTAAAAGTACGATGACTTGTCATTCCTTTAGGTAATAATATAGAAGCGATTCCAGTCCAAGCCATAGATAAAGCAACATATGTTTGATTACTAATTTCATTGCTCTGAAGCAATTATAAAGAACATAAATAGTATATCCTTTACCTTTGATTCGTCTTAAGTCCGATATTTTACCCATCAAAATTTCATATTGTCAAAATTTGATAGTTTCATACTGCATATTATAAAATTTCTCTCTGAAAATGGGGGTTGGCGAGCGGAGCGAGCAGAGGGCGAAGCCCCCCTAGTGTATATTTATATATATATATATATATATATATATATATATATATATATATATATATATATATATATATATATATATATATATATATATATATATATATATATATATATATATATATATATATATATATATATAAATATATATATATATATATATATATATATATATATATATATATATATATATATTAAAAGATGTATATATATATATATATATATATATATATATAAAAGACCTATAAACGTTATTTCTGGTAATCTACAGGGTCCTATAGTTTATCTCTTCAGAGTTCCCTATATAAGCGCGTGACTAAAGAAATAATATCCCTGGGGTGTGGGACTAATACCACGTCCCGGAAATAACAGTTGCAGACACAGATTTTCCGGGACGTCCCGGAAAAAACAGCGCGTCCCGGAAATAACAGCGATGTACAGTGTAAACGTCCCGGAACGAACCGTTGCAGATAAATATATATATATATATATATATATATATATATATATATATATATATATATATATATATATATATATATATATATAAATATATATATATATATATATATATATATATATATATATATATATATATATATATATTCTTAATTGCAACATTCTCTATTCTACATCTTTTATTTCGTTCAACGATTTTTGGTTACCTTTAAAATATTTGCATAAATACTTTTATCACTAGTTTCAAATACTTTGTATTGAAAAAACTGTATAATGTGTTTAAAAAACTTGAATTCTGCTTCCTTAATTATTATACAGCACTTTATAATCACATCTACTGCTGTCAACAAGGAGTCAACTTTGTAGGCATTGTTTTTATCCATTACTACGTAAATCGCATTAATTTTTTTTTAATTCGCCACAGAGAACAATAAATGGCTTTACGCCATTCTTTTGTACTTTATCATATATACATTTTATGCGCTCGTAGATCATATTCAAATTTTTACTTTTTTCTATATCTTGTAAATCCTAAAATAATATGTTTATTATACTTAATAATGTTACTATCGAAATTATTAGTTATTAATATAGTTATTAGCAAAATATTTATATCACGTTAGTTATTATTAGTTATTACGAAAATCTTTATATCACATTAGTTAATAATAGTTATTAGTAAAATCTTTGTACAACGTTAGTTATTATTAGTTTTTAGCAAAATCTTTGTTTATGACATTTCAACTATCCTACTGGAAATTTCTACCAGGGTAAATATGAATCGATACTTTATCTTAAAAGTATAAAAAATATTTACCTTCGTTTGTAAAATAAAAGTGTCAACGAAATCTTAAGCCGTTATCTTTTTTCCTTTTATGGGAGTTACACTTTCTTGGAGCTTTCAATAAGTACGGTAAAACGAAAACAGCAAGTACTTCAGCTCCAAAAAATGTGCGGTGATAAGTTTTGAATGTTTATTTAATTTCTATACAGGTTTAACACGTTGGCGATACAAATAAAAAAAATATAATTATTATCCTTACGTTTTGCCGAAACATTTTTATTCAAGAGTATCTTCACATTAGAAGTGTCTTTTTCATTATTAGCTAAGTTTAATATTTTCTTGGAAAGTTCGGGCCAAACATCAATGAGCTTTGTTGTTTTTTTATTGTAAAGTTGGTGGAAATCAAGTAATATCTATAAAATTATATATTATTATTTTTAATAATTGTCTAATATCATATGAACCCGAATTAATCGATAAAAACGAAATACATATAACATCAGAAATCACATTACATGATGATGTTACAAGAATTTTGAATACAATTCTGAAATTAAAAGCGGAAGAAACGGATTGACAACAGAAAATGTTAAATGAAATTTTACCAAAAAATAAGGAATTACATTACGGAAACATTTTGCAAAATAACGAAAATAATATTAGATCATTAAGAGGGCGTCGTAGATGGAAACAACGATTTCTGTTTTACCCTCTATTTTAGTAGTTCAAACTTTTCTCCAAAACCAAAATACCAATCAATGTAAAACTTTAGGAAGTGAATTTAAATAAGAAAATGAAGGGGGAATAAGTATTGTTAGATTGAAATAAGCAAAAAATACTTTTTCAGTAATTTATTGCTTACCGACCGCGTGGCAGCATAGCAGCTTATTCGCTATGTCTCCACTTTTGCAATATTTTTATAGGTAATTCTGAATATTTTAAAATAAACGCGCACTTGTCCCCGCTCACTTACACAACAAAGAATGTTTACAAATTTGTAGCATACCTTTTAGAGAACTAGAAATTACAAAAACCTTGAACTACTGACGAGGTGATTATGCCGCTTGATTGAAATCGTGGAGCAGACGACGTCTACCCATACGTCCTAATTTCGCTTCGGATACAAAATACCGATAATTCTTGAGTAAAAGAATAGTTGTCCTCGCTCACTTTTACACTAAAAAATCTTTTAAATCATATCCTGACAATAAATAATACGCAAATTTTCCAAAAACCTTGAACTACTGCAATAGGTAACACAAAAATATTTGACACGTATTTTTTTTCTATCTGTGGAGAAAGACATCTGGAGGTGAAAACCACCCTTAAAGTTCACCCCCAAAAACGTTTTCTTTTAATATCTCGAGATGGAATCGGAATTTTTTAATACAACTAACACCTATTTGTTTCTTATAAAAAGACGAATATTTGGACACATTTTTAATGATAAGAGGTTGCACTCCCTATTTTTATGGGGGTAAATATCATTTTTTTCACACTGTTTTTGAAATAACAAAGTTTTGACGAACCATATTTGGTAAAAAAAATGCCATGTTGTAAAGAAAATTAGAAATTATAGTTGACCTGTTTCGAGATTTAAAAAAACACATAGAAGGGGTGAGATACCCCTATTTAGTTACTTATCTTTTAGTGATTAAAAAAAATTAATCACAACATTCCTTTGGATTTTTAATTTTGTAATGCTTATTTTGACTCATATTTACTATTAAAAGTTAAAAAAATAAAAAATATTTTAATCCTAGTGTGGGTGGCTACCCCTATTAACATTATTATTACTAGATTAGGAGCGAAAACTTTCTTTCATTTTTATTAATTTGTACAATGTGATGATTTGTCAATGTGAGATATATAAATATTACAGAAATTGGTGAATTTGCAAATTTTATTCAATATACATGATATAAAGTTATCTCTTGTTCGTTAGCTTATGATTCTTTAATTTTAACATTGTTAGGATTAAAGATTATAGATAATAAAGATATTACAACCAGTGGATTAATAGCCATTTTTTAATTTTATTTGAGGAAATGACGTTCAAGCAACCGCCGTAGATTATTTGTTCTATAATTATTATTTTACTTAAAATAACTTTAGTTTATTTTCATGAACGTCAATTGAACTTACTTTTATTTGAGATATTTCATAATTTTATCCCTTTTATTAAAATTGATGGCTATGTTATTTCACGTTTTATTCGTAATCTGATTGATCGGAAGCGTTTACGTGCATGGCAACGTAATGTTGTTTGTTTGTATTTTTCTTATAAGGCTATTTTCCTATTTTTGAATATTGTATTCAAAGCATAGTTCATCTCCGCGCGCGCAACGTGCGTTTGATCTAGTCTTCTTTTTAAAATAAAGCTATGTTTCACTGAAATAAAAATATTATAATTACTAAAATATTATGTGACACACACAAACAATTTAATTAATTTTATTTGTTTATTATATGGTAGAGAGAATCGTGCCAGTTTAATATAATAAATACATAAAATAATGAAATTGAATATATGTATTTACACTCAAGCGCGCGCAAGCACTCTCACTCTTACACACGTACGTTCATTCGATTTCATTAATTTTATTTATTAATTGTATTAAATAGGCAAGATACTCATTGGAATAAAATATTATACTAGTTTTATTTAAAACAGTTATTGAGTGCATGTCGAATAAGAATAAGAAACTTTACCGGCCACTACGTATTTTAATTAGAAAATTAATTTGTAAACATTTATTTGATATAATCTCGACTTCAGGCCTTCGATTTGTGCGGAGATAATTTTCAGAAATTTTGTGGATCATTTTTGTTATAGTATCTGTTAGATATTTGGGTTGAAAAATCTGACGACTTTTTTAGATAATTGTAATTATTTAACATACACTCAATAAAAGGCAAACGAAAAATGTATTAATATATCATGATATGATATTTATGTATATAATAAATATAAATTCTATTAACTCTAGAAAAAAAATGAAAACAAGTCGATGTTTTTTACAAATATTCTTCTTATCACGGTTATATTAATAAATAGAACATTATTAGAATCATTATTTTATTTTACGTTTTTATAATAATCTTATTTACATTATATCACTTCTTTTAATCAAACTTACTATTTGCTCTAGATATCATTTTAATATTTAAACTATTTTATTTTTTTCAAGAAAGTTCTTATTTGTTTAAACGTTTCGCCCATACGACTAAAAATAAAATAGCAATACTTACAAGCCCTTTTTAATAATATATCTTATGTGTCTTCAATGCGCAATTTAAAAATTTTTTTTTGAAGAGTATATAATAAAATGTATAATTATATCAATTTAAACAATTGTATAAACACCAGCAATATGTAATCAGTTTAGTAACTAGCGTGTAGCCAATACAAAGAAACACTACAAACTGCCCACAGTCGAATAAAAATATCTCTTGTTTACTCGAGAATTATCTCGTATTCAAAGTTTAACTTTTTAACTTACCAATATTTTTATAAATGTCGTTGCGAAAAGAATATTCGTAGAAGCGTGACGACATTGAAAATTGTAATGTAAATTTAATATAATTGTAATTATATTGCATATTTCGGTAAGAATGAAACCTTCGTTGAAAAATAAAGCTTAAATTTTTGACAGCAACAATACAAGTATTAATACAGGAAATGAAATATTATTCTAATATAATGTAAAAAAAGATGAATTTTTAATAGAATTTTACCCAGAAAAATTCTTTGTTTATAAATAATTTCACTATTAATTTCATAAACAAAAAAAAAATAATCGATAAAAATTTTCTTGCAAATTTTCATTTAATGTATTAAATTTTAGTAGTCAATTTTAGTATTTCACGTAAAATATGATTTGAAATAAGCATCTCAAAATTAAAAATCAAAAAGTATGTTGTGATCAATTTTTTTAATCACTAAAAGATAAATAACTAAAGTAGGGGTAGCTCACCCCTTCGATGTGTTTTTTTTAAACCTCGAAACAGGTCAACTGTAATTTTTAATTTTCTTTACAACATGGCATTTTTTAATCAAATATGGCTCGTTAAAACTTTATTATTTTAAAAACAGTGTGAAAAAAATTATGTTTACCCCCATAAAAATAGGGAGTGCAACCCCCAGAATTAAAACTGTGCCGAAAAACTCGACTTTTCATAAGAAACAAATAGGTGTTGGTTTCATTAAAAGATTTCGATTCCATCTTGAGATATTAAAAAAAACGGTTTTTGGGGGTGAATGTTAAGGGCGGTTTTTACCCTTTAGATATGTTTTTCCGCAGATAAAAAAATACGTGTCGAATATTTTTTGACACTCTACTCATATGCGAAGTTTCATGAAAATCGAAGGCGAACACCAAGTATCCTTTCCTTGTAAGTATTTTAATAGATCGGAATTCCAGAGAGACGATTGAAGATCACATGACTACAGCCGCCTTGATATACAACCAAAGCATTCATTCTTCCACAAATTTTGCACCATTCACCCTTTTGTATGGACCGTATGAGGAATTGCGTATACATGTCATTGAACCAGAAGCAGACACAATCGAAAAATATAATGAAATCCGCAAAAATGAGATTTTACCTTTCTACAATGAACTGTATAAAAAACAAAAGGAAAAACGAAAATTACCTGATGATTCAAATGGAAATTTACAAAATACAGAAATTTTCATAAAAACCCATCAACAACAACGTAACAAAACAGCATCGCGTTTTCAAAAATTACTTATTGAAAAACAAATAGGCCCCTCATTAGAATGTTATATTCATGGACAACCACGCCGTTACAACTTAAGAAGCGCAAAGAGACTAAGAAAAACTTTTTCTTTGCAGAAAGATGAAGGTGGCACTAATTCTGACGCTATCGATTCTGCTAGTGAAGAGCAGTAAAATTGACCAAAATTCTATACACTGCGATTATCATCAAGGAATTGGAAGAATAGTTGAAAAATATCATTATCTCCACTTCAACATTAATATTACAACCCTCTTAAAAACTTTCAAACATATAGCAGGCACCTACACGATATTATCTACTCATCAAGAATTAAAGGAATCCAATCTATTAAAACAAGCTGAGATTTTATGTGACGAAATACGTCAAAATATACAGCAAATAATGCCATCGAACAGAAGAACGGAAAGAGGTCTGGTAAACGGATTGGGTATAGTAATAAAATACGTCTTCGGAAACCCGGATGCCAACGATTTGGACAAAATAAATAATTATTTAAACTCTCTCGAACATCAACAACAAGATAATGTATTTGCTCTAAATAGTTTAATAAGTGTTATAAATACAATAAGCAAACAAATAAATAATAATACAGATGTAATAAATAAAAATCTAAGAGATATGTGGAAAAACTTAAATAATCAAATTTCACAATCTAATATGTTTGAAGCAGTCATTACTCTTATAATTCAGAAACAACGTTTTCTTGACTTACTTGGTAAAATTAAAAGATCATTTATCTTTTCTGAACAATTATTCGATTTAGAAATATTAACATACGATCAAATACTAGATATCCGCGTACACTTATTAGAAACTTATTCTCAAAAAGAATTAATGTTACATCACCATAATTTGTTAGATTTCCGTTTTGCTCAGTGATCAATCGCATTCACTCAAAACTCTATTATTTACACCATTAAATTCCCTATCCTCAATCCTAACGAATTCTCCCTTCACCAAAGACTTGCTACAATCAACTACAATAATCAAACAGACATCATCACCACACGATGGAGTTTAACTGGGTCATCAATCAAATTATTTGCTAATAAATGCCAACTAATGTATGAACAAGAGTATCTATGCCAACAAATTACAACAGAAAAGGCCCTGCCAATTATTATTTCAATTGATTCACCTATAATATTGACGTATAAACTATCTGAAAATTTGACACTTGTATCGAGCAATTATCTCATTGCAATTAAACATGATAATGATGAGGAAATGATATGCAGGTACAAGGTTACAGACCCAACGACAACCTCGGTGAAATAAAACAGAATTTTGAGCCTTTGAAAGCTTTGACTTTGCCCACAATGACTATACCAAATTTTAATCAATTCGGAGTTGAATTTTTTATGTCTATAAGCTCGATTATACTTGTATTACTGTTCTTGGTAATTACATAAATTTACTTAATATACAAGCGTCAAACTAAGAATCAACTACCTACCGAAAAACCCAAAGGCGAGGACTTCTTTGAACTTGGCCGCGGAGAAGTTATATGACTCAACATCTCGGCGCATGAATGCATCGATCAGCCACGGCTACGTTATCGCTGCATACCGGACACACTCTGAAGCTGCAAAGACAAAAGGCAAGATAAGAAGATAATGAAGATGACAATAGAATATACTTTCTTACTCTGCTCTCGCACCGGCGATTGTCAGTCACTGTCGGGCGTTCATACTGTAACGACGTAATTTCATTTAGAGTATTCAATAAACGTCTTCAGTTTAATTGATTTACTTACTTATTGTTAAGGCCACGTGAAACCGTGAATTTCAATATTTTTTAAATCAACATTTAAACGTTTATTTGGAAAAAGACGAACGTCAAGCGCTCCGTACACGTAAACACTATATTCAGATTTTTTTTTGGCTGATTCTATTGGTATTTTCATGAGATATCCATGTTTGGAAAGTAGCTTAATTGGAGATTCCTACTTACCGACAGTACGGTTTTTATTTAATTTAATAAATTCTCATCATTTTTTTGGAAAAACACGAACGTCAAGCGCTTCGTATATGTTAATAATATACTCAGATATTTTTTTGGACGATTCTATTCATGTTTGAAAATTATGTCGGTATTTCACATCACCTTAAGTGTACCTGTGTGTGTCACCTCCTTTTGGTCGTCCACCGTACTCACTTAACTCACGCGTATCGTACACTATTTTATGACACGCCATGAGTGGCACGCTTGTAAAAAGAAGCGTTAGCGAAAGAAGCATTTATCGCACGTTTTGTCATAAAATATTGTTCGATACTAATGCGATAAAGTGATTTTCGCATGAGTGTGATTATCACCCTCGCTTCGCTCGAACAATAAATTCACACTCGTGCAAGATTCATTTTATTGCATTAGTATCAAAATAGTACATTTCGACATCGCGACTTTGCGTGGTAAACAACGAGCGCTGTTTACATTGAGAGGCGACCGCACGACGGAGAGGATTAGCGCTGGCCGAATTGTATTGTTGTGCGCGGTTCCCAGCGTGTTCGTGAAACATTCAAGCAAATAATTTAGTAATAGAAATTTATGTCGATGCTCGGGTAGGACTGTTTGGGTACGCGGATTAGAGAGGACTCGAGTAACGTTCAATGACATAATGAAGTCTTGATTTTAAACTTTCGACGATTTGAGTTTTAAAATTTTGATTAGCTGACTATTTTGATTATCTGGGTGATGTAATTACTTGATTATTATCGAATCATCGCTGCCCAAACAGAGTAACTTAATAAGAAGTTCGGTGTGAGAGAGTATGAATATGCATTCAAGTTTTAAATTATATGTTTTAATGAAATTATAATATTTATTTGTTATGTGTTGATCGTGCTAGCTAAAGCTAGCTTTTGCGAGCCTCGCGCTGTTGCGAAGTACATACGCTGTGTGGAAGTGCACGCGCAGGGATAGAGAGCGGCTCGTGTAAGCGAGTCGATTGTGATACGCAGCGCACTACGTGCGCTAGTGAAATCTTTTGCGAGCCTCGCGTTGCAGCTAGTACGCACTTGGTGCGGAGGGCACGCGCGAGGATTGAGAGCGGCTTCGTGCAACGAGCCGGTTGTGAGTTTTGCCGATTTTCTAGGCAGAAATTGAAGTAGTAAGGGGGTCTGTTAATTATTGCCATTCTGCGGAGGGGGAGAATCGCGCGCGTAAAGAGAACTTTCAGCGTACGTTCCTTCGTTCACACTGAGGAACGGGGGAAAAGTTGTGTTTTTCGTTTTGGTTGTTGGGCTCGGAGTATTTAGTCAGGGCCATGGCGTCATGGCGCATGGACGTAGGATGCGGAAGCTTCACCGAAATCCGGGCGTGAGGGTTTTAGACGCCATAGTTACTCGACTGACCCCGCGATTGTTAATTGAATTATTGGATCTGGATGGATTGAACACGGAAGGGACGCTCGACGAACTCCGCGACCGTCGACTTCGTTTTGACATACGTCAAGCTGACGCGACGTTGGACGTGCTGGTTTATCGCGAGGATTTTCGTGGCGAGAATTTGCCTGCCACAACGGCGGATTTATTAACGCACATGTCACGCGAGGAAGTCCAACCGCCGTGGTTGAGCAATGCCGCAGCAACGAGGGCGGGAGTTAGTATTCACACGGAGAGGCGCGTGGAGGACGGGCCGAAATTGAGTGTGCCACCGCCGTGTACCTCAGAGCGTGTGGCTCCGAGTGAACCAGCGGAGGCGATTGCGCCAGGTACGCCGACATCGTCACGCGTGTGGAATGCACTTACTGCACTGCCACGTTTGTTTTTTCATCGGGAATATCGGGAAGCATTGTCGCGAAGCGGAAACCACGTATGCGGGGAGGAGCGCGTCAGCATTAGCGAGGTTCGACGTGAGAGTCCACGAAACGGTTTGGCTTAGTCGCGCTCGGATTTAAATGTTCCTGTCGACAATATATCCGTTGCACATGCAGCAGGGTTACGTTTTGGTATTGCGAGCACGCCGACGGGTGGACGCGACATAAAACCGGAGAATTGGGAAGGAATCGTGAGGCGCGCGTTGTTTCAGACATCCGGGGAGGGGGCGGAGCAACCGACGGTGATATCGCGTAGCGAGGTGACTCTCTCGTACCTGAGTATAAGGTACGATCGAGAACCGCATAGAGAGACGTCCACGCATACGGCCTGCGACGGTTACGAGACCGGATCCTCGAGCTCTGACAGCGACGAGGATCGAGAAGTTGCAGCTAGCGGACCGGGCGCCGCTTTCTGCGGAGTGCGCGGAGAGCGTAGCCATGGCGCGCGTCGGTCGGAGGCAGCACGGTCGGTGAATGCTGTTAAAGCGCTTAAGGATTGGCGTATCTCCTTCTCGGGGGCGTCTTCGGCCGACGCCGAGGAATTTTTGGAGCGTTTGGCGGAGATGCAGCACTATTATCGACTGCGCGACGTGGAAATCCTTGAAGCTATTCCGTGCGCATTAACGGACCGCGCGCTGCAATAGTTCCGATCAGTCGCGCGCGAGGCCAGGACATTGCGCCAGTTCGAGAAGAGTTTCCGAGAACGATTCGTAAAGAGCATGGATCGCGAGGATGTGTACGAGGAATTGTGCAATCGCACACAGGCTCCAGAGGAGAGCGTGGCGAGTTATTTGGCCGATGTGAAATGCATCGTGGCGCGTTTCCGCGTGCCTCCCTCGACATCTAAGCAACTCAGGATCGTTTTTCGGAATCTTCATCCGAAATTTCGCCATTATTTAGAGGGGAAGGATGTTAGGAGTTTCGAGGTACTGGGCGAGTTTGGAAGGGAGTTTGAAAAACGAAGGGAGTTGGATAATCGTTATGCTCCACCCCCACCGAAAAGTAAGGCGCGTATACCGGCCGCGGCTTACAATCGGGAGAGTTCAGTAAACGCAGCTTCGGTTACGGAGAATGGGGAATCAGGCGTGGTAAAACCAAGCAGGCGCCCGATTAAATCGTCGAGGAAAGAGTTGGCGAGTAACGTGAACAACGTAGCAGACGGAGTGAGAGTGGATGCATTCGCGCCGGTGACCGGTTCGGAAAATCCGGGAAATAGAGAGGTGCGACAGCAGCCGCAGGCGGGTGGTAGTCAAAACCACCTCAGCAGAGCGCTGCCGGTCGCACGTGTAGTGCAGCAGACTAGGACGCCGACGCCGCCGCGCCAAGAGGTTAGAGCGGCGAGCGCGCGCAGTTCAGGGGCCGATGCTTCACGTGTGAGGGGATAGGACATAGGGCGAGTGAGTGCACGGCGCCTAAGTGTTATGTGTGTAGCCAGCCGGGGCATTACGCGAATGCGTGTCCGCAGCGGCAAAGCGCGGCACACCCGAGTCCGCGCGCGGTCACTCCGAGTCGGTTTATGAACCAAGTCGGGCAGAGTGTGAATGCTCCTAGTCAGCTGTCGGGAAACGAAACGGGCGGAGGGTTGCTTAGGCCCGCCAACCCCCGCCTGCCAACTGTAAATCGGAGGGAGGTATCGGTAATTCTAGCCAACGAGAATATAGTAGTTGCGATCGCGCGCAGAGGCATACGATGCTTCGTGAGTCACAGCAGAGTGCTGACTCCGAAACATCCGCGCAACCTGCAAGGAGCGGCCGCAACACTGATACGATCGAAGGGCAAGATATGAGTACCGACACTGCACACGCGAGTGTTGATTGGTTAGCTGAGGAGCACGCAAGGCTTCTCGCGCTAGGGCGAGCAGGAGTTATGGAGGCGGATCGTGGCGAGCCTCGGCCGCCACGAGAAGCATTACGAGTGGACGGCGAGATCGTCCTTAGAGAGCCTAGCGGAGACTCGCTGCCGAGTCAGCAGAGCACCGGCCAGGATTGCGAAAAGATCACAGAGCTGGCGATGGAGAACCGAAATATAGTCACGGTTAGATTCGGAGGTCGGAGATACCGAGCGTTGTTAGATTCAGGAGCAATGGTCTCGCTAGTAGGATCTGAAATCGCGGAGCAATGCAGAGAAAGGCTGAGGCCCTCGTCGACTGTGGTGCGCGGTGTGAACGGGGGAACGCTGCGAGTGTTAGGCAAATTAGATTTGTTACTCGAAATTGACGGGTAGGTCAAGCCTCTAGAAGTAAGGGCAATCGAGGGGATGGATCATCAGATGATACTTGGAATCGATTTTTGCAAATTATGGAATTTGGAGATTAGGTTCGCGGAGAAAACGTGGCGCGTGGCGGACGGAGAGTTTAGAGAGTTCACAGATTGCAATGCTGAGGACGCGACCATTCAGATTGAGTGTGCCGGCATTTCGCAGATCAGCGATTTTGAGAGAGAGCGCGTGACGTGCGTGGATGAGAGTATCGTGCCGCCGCCCTCCTCGGCGCTCGGTCACACCGACTTAATCACGCACAGCATTGAAGTACAAGGTGCACGGCCGGTGAGATGCGCACCGAGGCGCATGTCACCGAAGATGTTAAAAATTGCACAAGGAGAAGTACGGAAAATGCTGGCGGAATGGGTGATCGAGCCGTCTACGAGTGAATGGTGTAGCGCGCCGGTAATTGTGAGGAAATCGAATGGAGGTCACCGGTTCTGTATCGATTTTCGCGAGATAAACAAGGTTACGCGGCCCGATGCATACCCGATGCCGAGTGTCGACTCAATCTTGGATAGGTTGCGCGATGCGCGATATATCAGAAAGATTGATCTTCGGCAAGCGTATTTTCAAGTGTTGCTCGAGGAGGAGAGCCAAAAATATACGGCGTTCGCGATGCAGGGGGCCGGGCTTTGGCAGTTTAAGCGCCTCGCATTTGGTTTAAATAATGGGCCTGCGACGTTTGTGCGGTTAATTGATTTGCTTTTCGGACCTGAGTGTCAGACCCACGTGTTCGGGTATTTAGACGATGTAATCGTGATAACGAGAACGTTCGAAGAACACTTGCAATGGCTCGAGTTTGTATTAAAAAAATTAGTTAATGCGGGTTTGGCGATCAGCTTTGAGAAGTCGGAATTTTGTTGCTCGCAGGTCGCGTACCTCGGATATTTATTGGATAGTGAGGGTTTACGTCCAAATCCGGAACGCGCCGAACTGATACTTAAGTATCCCGTGCCGAGTAATGTAAAACAGCTGCGTAGATTTCTGGGGATGGTGGGGTGGTACTCACGCTTTATAGAACGGGAAAGCAAGATTAAGGTGCCTCTCACCAAGTTGCTAAGAAAACAGCAGAAGTGGTTTTGGGGAAAGGAGGAGCAGCATGCGTTCGAACGGTTGAAGGCGACGTTGACAACTGCGCCAGTTCTCGCCAGGCCAGATTTCAGCCGCACCTTCACTGTTCAAACAGATGCGAGCTCACATGCGATCGGCGCGGTATTAACGCAGGATTTTACGAACGGGGAGCACCCGATTACATACGCTAGTCGCGTTCGGAATTCTGCCGAAGTAAATTACACAGTGACCGAGAAAGACTGTCTCGCACTGTTGTTCGCAATTAAAAAGTTTAGGCCGTATCTCGAAGGGTATCGGTTTGTCGCGATAACGGATCATAGCGCGTTAACGTGGTTGCGAAATAAAAAGGAGCCGACAGGGAGATTCGCGCGCTGGGTATTGGAGATGCAGCAGTGGGATTTTGATATAGTGCACAAGAAGGGCGCGCTAAATCATGTTCCAGACGCGCTCTCCAGGGAATTTGAGGACGAATGCGAGGTGGCGAGTTTTTCCTCGGTCACGGATCCGTGGTACTCTCAGCGAATCGAGGAAGTACGCGAGAGGCCGGGTAAATTTGTGAGTTGGCGGATCGAAGACGGTCTCCTGTATAAATTTACACAGGATCGACTGCTCGACCCAGTTACAAATAGAGAGGATTGCTGGAGATTGGTGGTCCCCGTAAATCATCGGGAGCGCGTGCTTAGTGACACACATAGAGAGGCGTCGTCCGGCCATTTCGGGGTTGCGAAGACGTTTGACCGAGTGGCCTGCGAGTACTACTGGCCCGGGGTGTGGTACGATGTGCACGACTATGTACGCAGTTGTAGCGAATGCCAGCGATACAAGTCAGTGCAGTCTGCCCCTCAAGGGCTGATGGGAAAGCGGGTAGTTGAGAGGCCCTGGGCGGTTGTCGCGGCCGACATTATGGAACTGCCGCGAAGCAAAAATCAATTTAAGAATTTTTTCTCGTATTTCAAGACCTTTTTACGCGATGGATCGAATTAAAACCGCTCCGCGCTGCGGACGCAAATGCCGTCGCGAGGGCATTGGAGGAGTTGGTGTTGTTTCGCTGGGAAACACCGGATTACTTTCTGACTGATAATGGGAAGGAGTTCGTCAATAAACATTTAGATAAAGTATTGATCGAGTATGGCATTAAACACGTGACGGCTCCCCCTTATCATCTACAAAGTGACCCGGTGGAACACACAAATCGTACGTTGAAGACCATGATCGCGACGTTCGTGGAATCGGATCACCGTGATTGGGATAAAAACTTACATGCGATCCGTCACACCGTAAACACCGCCACGCAGGCGACTACGAAGGTATCCCCCGCGTTTCTTAATTACGGGAGACAGCCAAAACCAGTAAAAAGTTTAAGGAGGGAGGTTGAGCAGAGGGAAGTAGTTGTGCGTATTGACCCCGCGGAATGGCAAGACAGACTTAAAAGGCTAGATGCGCTGCGAGATTTAGTCGCGCGGCACATCGACGCCGAGCAGGATAGGCAGAAAAGATATTATGATAGGGGAAGGCGCGGAATAGCGTTTCAGGTGGGAGATTTGGTGTTGCGCAAGCTGCATACGCTCTCCAACGCATCGCGGGCCTATTCGGCAAAATTGGACGTGAAGTACACTGGCCCATATAAGATATTAGAGGTGCGATCGCCGGAGGTTTATATTTTGGAAACTAAGTCCAAAAAACAAACGGCGATGGCGCATGTGTCAGAATTAAAAAAATGGATTCCGCCGCCAAAAACGAATCCTAAGTAGTTTAAGTGCATGCGATGTTTATGGGTTGATGGAAGGGCGTAGTTATATATTTATGAAAAAGAATTTTTTTTTGAGTGATCGGCGTAACGGATTTGTGTGGTTGTGTGTTTGTGTTGTAGGTCCATCGACTAGTGCCTGGAGAGGAAGGAGAGGGCGCATGGAGACGCGTGAAGAGGCGTCGGGGTCCCGGGAACCCCCGGCAGGTAGAGATTCGGGCGTGCTCCGCGGCACTCGCAGGAGCAGTGATGCTGCTGCGAGAAACCGCGTGAGAGCCGCCCGTTTGCGAGCCGTCGGGAAAGATCTTCCGGTCTTTCCTGACGGGAGGGAGAGAGCCGCCGCGACACGGTTGAGAAGGCTGCCGGCAATTCCCGAGGACGAGGGTGATGGTCTCCTCGATGAGCTGCCGGAGGTGGACGCGCAAACGGAGGCCCGTCTGTTGGAAGAACCCCCGCAGCAACTACCCTCCGCGGCCGCCGACAACGATAGCTTACAGCTGCGGAGTGAGGCGGCCGTGGAGGAGCGGCAACAGTTGATTGCGGGCCGACAGACGGAGGGCGAGGAGCCCCGGCAGCAGTCACGGGGGAGACCAGAACCCTTGGGCCAGGAAGGGACGCTAGAGGTGACGGATCCGGACCCGCCAGCTCTAGAATCCTGGGGGTTTGTCGGCATTGAAAGCCATATCAGCGTGGCGTGAAATGTGAGTGAACGGCCGAATATCTTCCCGGCAGGCTTCCGCGAGGATGAACGCCGGCGGGAAAAAGAGGCGAGGGCTGGCACGGGCAGATGGCAGCGCAGGAAGAAGAATCACCTCGGCTTTGGACAGGGGAACATCGAGTCTCCCTTGTTCTCCGGGGCGACGATTGAGAGGCCGGCGCGCGCGGTTGAGGATAGGCGGGTGAGGGTGGAGAGCGACGGCAGCCGTGCGAGACCTTCCCCGCCAACTCAAGACCCGCGACCGGCATTGCGAGCTGCGCGACGTGTGGCGCAGGCTGAGCTGGGACGCGCAGGTAATGCGCGCTCCCAGAGTTCGCCTGTGCGGCGCCAGCGCGGAGAGGAGAGGCAAGGGAGCCGGCGTGCTGCGGGAGACGACAGGCAGGAGAGACGGCGGAAGGAGCCGCGTTTGGTCCTGCCCGAGCAACCGAGGAAGAAAAGGCGTGGAAAATGGCTCGGGCGAGATGGCTGTCGCATTAGCGGCAGTCAGTTTGGAGGACTGGCCCACGTCCCAGTGGATCCGAGCGTGGATGCCCCCCCCGCACGTCTGCTTCAACTGTCGTCGTCCTGGACACGGTTGGGTACAGTGCGCGCAGCCGCGTTCCAATCTGATCTGCTTTAATTGCGGACGATTGGGCGTGACAGTGCGCACTTGCCCGCGGTGTGGATCAGTGCACCGAGCTTCCCTTGCCGAGAGGAAGGAAGGAGTGTTGGTGGCAGTGGCGGCTGCCAGGGCGGCTAGTGCGCCGCAACAACAGCCCGAGGGAGTGGCAACTCTGCCACCACCCAGCTGCAGTAGCCAAGCCGCCGGAAGAGGCCGGCAAGAGGAAGAGGCGACGCACGCGGCCGAGCAGGAGGGGCAATGCGGCCGGAGAAGCGGCCGTGCGGGCGCAGCCGCACCGCCGAAGCAGGCAGAGGAAGAGCCGGTGCCGGGTTCGAGTAAAGGTACGACTTACGAGAGGTTCTGCCAGAGCCTGAGGCACCTTCCTGCGGACGTGCAGGAGCGGATGAAGGAGGTGTGAGTGGGGACGGTGCGTTACTCGTCGGACGATTCGTCGATCTGAGCCGCGTCCCCGCATCTTGCGAGCTCACTCTGCAGCCTTTTCCCGGGGGCGCAGAGTTTGAGTTAGAGAGGCGTCCCTCAGCGGACGCATTTGGACAGGCACGAGAGTCGACGACCAGGGTGAGAGTGAGTATAGCGATAGCTGCAACTGCAATTAATTAATTATCTAAGTTGTTTACCTTTAATTTTTGTTTTCTTCTCTTTTCTTTCTGTCTTTTCCTTTTCCTTTTCTCTTCCGTTTTTTTTTATTGTGAGAGCGAGACCGACGGCCTAGTCGACAGAGAGAGAGAGTATCGCTTAAGCCGCTCGCCTGCAGAAGATTCGCGGCTTGGGAGGGGGGGGGGGGGGGGCTGTGACGAGAAAAGCGCCGGTATGGACGAATTCCTCGTAGGAGATACAATACTCTCTCTGTCAAGGCCATCGCTCTCGCACATACACAAACGTAGCCAAGCCTACGAGTGTGTCGTGCTTTTCTGTTAAGGTGTGACGACGGCAACACGGCGAGACGCGGGCTATGAGCCGCGCGGAGAGAGAGGGAGAGAGGGAGAGAGAAGCGAAGAGACGCCGTGGCGCTATGAGAGCCGGCGAGAGAGAGCAATTAGTCTCGGCCAGCAAGCCCAAGTGCGTGCACGCTTTTTCCGCGATCGCGCCGATACAAGGATCAGAGAGAGAGAGAGAGAGAGAGAGAGAGAGAGAGAGAGAGAGAGAGAGAGAGAGAGAGAGAGAGAGAGAGAGAGAGAGAGAGAGAGAGAGAGAGGAGAGAGAGAGAGAGAGAGAGAGAGAGAGAGAGAGGAGACGACAGCCTGCCATCACCACTGCAAGTCCTCGCACCTCTGTCAACGTCACACACGCACCAGACAAGAGCAACAGGCCAGAGGCAGCTGCGGTAGAGCCGCCGTCAGCGCACGAGGCGCAACGGCCTTCCGCCACGAGGCAGCAGCATCATCACCGATTGCGCGGTGTTCAACGGCTACGGGCGAGGCAGCGAGCAACCAGAAGGCGACAGTCAGAGCGACGCAAGGCGAGTACTCGTAATTCTTAAGACCGGCCGAGGTCGATTTTCTGTTGCGAGGCGAGCGCGCCGGGGTTCTTAGAATCCGTGCAGCTCGCGTGAGTTGAGACTGTGCTCCCGGCGACGGTGAGCATAGTCTCCTCACTTAATTGCGAGGAGAGTCATCTCTCGAATTGCGTGGCGCGCCGAAGAGGAGCGCATTGTGTGTGCTCGTGCGAGAGCGTACATTTAGTACCTTCCGATAATAAATGCCATTTTTACCAGTGAGTGCCTGGTTGATTGTTGCATAACCCTGACTCCTCACTCACGCATCCTACACACAGCAGACGGCTGTCCCATCGTCTCTGCGGTAGACGGAACTTCGGTCTCCGGTTCCTGCTCAAATAAATTAGTTGTGACGGCTGTACCGGGATAGTAGAAGTACAACGTTACAACAAATATTAAACATTTTTAATTTAGTTCAAAGAAGTTGCGCATCTTCAAATTTTATTCGATTTGCTTTTCTTTTGCTTCCTCCTAGAGGAAGCTTTGTGATAGTAAGTTTTTGAGTTGTTGTAAAAATATATTATAATTGTGTTCCGAGGTGTTAGGAATCAAAATACATGGTTTTTGAAAAATGTCTGCATGGATGTATGTGTGTGTGTGTGCGTGTGTGTGTGTGTGTATACGCCTGGATCTCGGCTTCTACTCGGTCGATTTTGACCGGACAGGTCTCATTTTTTTTTGTTTTTTTTGCGCGATGGCGGGTCAAAAATCCGTTTTTTGATTGGGGCGATGCATTTTTGTTTTTTTTCAAATTTCCGATTTTCTCAAAACTATTTTTTTATTTTTTTCAATGATAGGATCAAGTTATTCGAACCTGATGGGTAGCGTTCGAAAGAGAATTAAAATACCTATATTTTCTGGAAAAAAAAATGTTTCTAGCTATCACGGTTCTTTTGTTATTAACGAAAACGTGTTTTTTTTTTAGAAGCTCATAACTCCTAAACTTAACGGTCAATTTTTTTGAGAAAAATCATGATAATACAGAATATAAGTAGCTATAATCTGTTAAGATTTGAATACATTCTGTAGGCTAGATTTTGAGTAAAAAATTGAAAAATGAAAAAAATCAGTTTTGTATGTCCAACGATTACAAGAGTAAAATTGGCTTAATGGCTTCAAAATTCCTTTTAGAGGTAAATTTTTTATAGTTCTCGGTCGAGTTCTTTGGGCAAAATGATTGGTCCATAAATTTCAGAGATATTTGAGGTTAAAAATTTTTTTACATTTTTTAAAAATCGTAATTTCTCGAGAACGGCTCTATGTATCTGAATGGGGTGGGTGGCATTCGAAAGAGAATTAAAATACCTATATTTTCTAAAAAAAAATATTTTCTATCTATCACGGTTCTTTAGTTATCATCAAAAACAAAAACGTGTTTTTTTTTTTTTAAAACTCATAACTCCAATGATGTTATCATCAGTATATTATAAAAGTATATAGTATTGGCGTCAAAATGCAATATGTTTCAATTTTCAAGATTGAATTCTTGAGTTTATTCAAAACTGATGAATAATTAAAATAGTATATTTGTTTTATTATAAAATATAGATATTTTACTTCTATTTCAAATGATAACTTTATTTATCAGCTCAAAATTTATATAAATTTGATATAAATAAATAATAAATAAATTTAGAAATTAAAAATTTTAATATTCATAAATGAATTTAATTATAATTATGCAATAAATTTTTTAAAAAATTACAAATTTGGTTATTAAAAATTAATTAAAGGAATCAACAAATTACGGTTGAGGAAGCTACCGGCCAATGAATTGGCAGCGGTTTTTTTTTATATTGTCCAGAGAAAAATTCTTTATGGAGTTACTGACTCAAAAATAAAAAGAATTGTTTACATTGTCATTAAACTTTAGTTTTATAAAATAGGAACTCATTTTTTAAGTTGACTTTACACTTACACATGTTTATTATTTAAAATATAAAGATTATTTTTTATTTTTTAGTCAGTAACTTCATGAAGAATTCTCCTCTGGGCAATATATGACCAAAAAACCAAGAATCAAATAAAATTTGAAGATGCGCAAGTTCTTTGAATGAAATTAATAATTTATTTAGTCATATAATTTTTAAAAGTCGAAATACTTAAAAATTTTCGTCCAATTTTCGGTTTGGTTAATCCCAAAATAAGAAAGAAAGCGTTCATAGTTAATTTTTACGTGGACGATATAGCCAATGCAACCTTAATTTCAGCAAAAAATACAAAAAAACTTAATTGACACAAACTAATACCACGCTCCCGAAATGCTACGGACTACCTAAAATACATAAAAACAACATCCCATTAAGACCAATAGTATCAACGATAGGCTCCCCAACTTATTTCTCATCAAAAGAACTTTTTCCCATCCTCCAAAATAGTGTGAACAGACCAAAATCATACGTAAAAAACAGTCTAGATCTGATAGAGAAATTAAAAAATATCACCATCCCGCCTAAGTACACTCTCATTAGCCTGGACGTGACATCTCTACATACAAACATTAGTAAACAGTTATTAAAGCAAAGTATTGAAAAACGATATTTTCAAATTTCAAGAAACACAACAATCCCATTAAACGAAATTTTAAATGCATGTGACCTTCTGATGGATAATACTTATTTTCAATTTAATAATAAATATTACAAACAATCATTCGGTACACCAATGGGATCACCGATATCCGGTTTATTCGCAGATTTAGTTATGGATGACTTAGAATCCGAATGCCTACGAAAACTCTCCTTCAAACCGATATTTTTCTACCATTATGTTGATGATATAATTACGTGTATTCCAAACTCGGGATTAAATGAAATGTTAGATACTTTTAATTCATATAATAGTAGATTAAAATTCACCCATGAAATAGAGACAAAAAATTCGATAAGTTTTCTCGACATTCTATTGATAAGAGAAAACTAAAAGATTATTACAAATTGGTACACCAAACCAACTTTTTCCGGTAGATTCCTAAATTACCATTCACAGCATACACTCTCTCAAAAAATAGCAATGGTATATAATGTAATGGATAGAGCGATTAAATTAGCAGATATTAGATTCCAAAAAGATAACATAAACATAGCAAAAAATTTATTGAAAGAAAATAATTACCCAACTAAATTCATAAATAAGTCTATAAGCAAACGTATCGCCAAACTAAATAACAATACCAACACGAATAATAATAGGAACCAAAACAAACATTTCATCAGCTTCCCTTATATAAACCGATTTTTTTAACAAACCTCATCCACACTTAAAAAATACAATATACAAACCATACCAAAAATCAATAGCAATATGAAGAATATCATAACCAAAGGTAGAGATAAATCTAAAAAAGAATTTGAAAACAACGTAGTTTATCGAATTCATTATAATAATTGTCCGGCAACATACGTAGGACAAACAACACGAAAACTAATGACGAGAATAAATGAACACAAAACATCAGAAGACTCCGCGACAATTTTACATGAAAACGAAACAGGCCATAAATTTAACTTTATTAATTACAATATATTAGATAAAGAGGAAAACTTAAATAAAAGATTAATTTCAGAGATGTTACATATACATTTACAGAAACAACCGGTCAATAAAAAAGAAGACACTTAAAATCTAACTCATATATACACACATCTATTACAGCATGTAAAAGAAAATAACGACACACACTCACACCTATAAAATCAAAACAGCATACACACCTGACACCCAGCCTATTGTTTGTAAACATTGATTTCGGAAATACATTCTCTAGCATTTCCTATATAAACTGAATAAATATTAAAGGCTTAAAAGAACGAGTTCCGAAACCAATGTAAGAGGAACTGTTGAAATTCTCCTCCCCGCACTCAAGCGGTGGGGGAGAAAATCGACAAAAATTACATTGTGAGAAAACTAACTTTGGTAACTATCATAATATTGACAAATCAATTTTTATGTTTCTTGAAGTGTAAATTCTAAAATTATATTATTATATTTTTATTAAAGTTTCTGATGAGGGTGACATTGCTTACCGAAAAGTCAAAAAAAGCATACACACGTTGTAAGGGTTTTCATTTCTTACACCTGCTGCCTCGGGAAGATCGACAGATTCCCACATCAATATAAACGGATTAATAATATTTACCAATTACGTAATCTAATTTTTTTTTCCTCCGGGAGGGCTAAAGCATCATGTCCTACGGCCAACACTTTTGACGGTCTCGAAGGTCTTTTCTTAATCTGCTCCTTACTCTTCGATTTGGGTGGTATCTTCGGCGCATATCTCGAATCAACTTCCACAGCGTCATTATCTGCATTGAATGAAAAATATTTAGTATTTCAATTTTGAAAATAAACTTTTAATATTTGTAAGCGTTAAGAGTATGCTTTATACCGACAGAGTTCTCTGCCGTATCGAGCACATTGTTTTTAATTAACCATTATTTGTTATAAGCTTTTTCTTGAATTCTTAGAGTCGACGCACATAGGCAAATTTATTATCTAGTTCTCTGTCAAATTTCAGATAAATCTATTAGAAAATAAAGACAAAATTTAATAAATCTCAATCTCGCATACTTCAAAGCACATCTTGCAATTCTTTAAACTTCATCTTTATTTTCCAATAGATTTATCTGAATTTTGGCCGCGTATCAGATAATAATTGGTATAAAATACGGTTCGAGACTGATGCGTAAGAAGATTTTTGACTCGCTTTGCTCGTGCGAAAAACGTCACATGAGCTAAATAATCACTTTTTGCACCCGCGTCGACATGTACTATTAAATATTGATATACAAAATTAACGTTCTTCACTCATTACAGGTCGCATATCTAAAAACACTGTCAAAGGAAAACGTAAATAATTCTACAAAAGCTATTTTAAACAGAGTAATAGCGGAGGAGTTTGGCGTATTGTACAGTGGGTTTGCGAGGAAGCAGAAACAAAATTTTACTGTTACCGCCTTCTACAAGCCTATGAAGGGTACAATTATATATAGATCTTCTTATATAATATCTTCCTATATTATATAGTTGTAAGAAAATGTTTACGACTCAGCGCCGCCTCACCCCCCTCGCTCCCCCCTCGCGCCCCCTCAGCGCCCCCCCTCAAAATAACGTAAAAATGTGACTGATTATACGTTTTTTGAAAGAAATTGTTAGAGCCCCCCCCCCCCCCCCTTAATTGTTTAAGTTATAAATCATGATATAATTAGTTCGAAGAATTGTGGAGTATAGCAAGTTCTATGTAATAATATTGATATTTATTTATTTGTATATTTATTTTTTTTAATTGATTTAACTATAAAGATTGGTTGAAGAGACGAACAGTTTCCCACGTCACCCTGGAGGTACTGTTCATTGACGCTTTGGATTGTTATTTTAAGTGGTATCTTTCGCGAATAGCCATATATAACCACTCTTATAATAATACCTTATTGTTCTAAAGAAATGGACACTATCAACGGATAAGAAGTTTTTCTTATCGGGGACATTTTAGAATAACACAATAATGTACTATATTTACACGTGTAAAATTATAATAATATTAAAGTTGTGGACACTTCTATAACTCCTTTGGATAAACTTTAATAAGGATATAAATCTATAGTCAGTAGCACTGAATATTTATATTATTAAAAATTTTATCATTGTTCTGAAGAAATGGACATTATCAAAGGACAAAAAGTTTTTGTTATCGAGGATATTTTAGAAGAAATGGAAGATATATCGAACATGTAATAAGGAATATTTAAAGAGGAAATTAAATAAGTTATAAATCATGATATAATTAATTAGAAGAATTTTCGAGTATAGTAAGTTCTATTTAATAATATTGATATTTATTTATTTGTATATTTATTTTTTTAAATTGATTTAACTATAAAGATTGGTTGAAGAGACGAACAGTTTTCCACGTCAACTTGGAGGTACTGTTCATTGACGCGTTAGATTGTTATTTTAAGTGGTATCCTTCGCCAATAGCCGTATATAACCACTCTTATAATAATATCTTATTATTCTGAAGAAATGGACACTATCAAAGGATAATAAGTTTTTCTTATCGGGGACATTTTAGAATAACACAATAATGTATTATATTTACACGTGTAAAATTATAATAATATCAAAGTTGTAGACACTTCTATAACTCCTTTGGTTAAACTTTAATAAGGATATAAATCTATAGTCAGTAGCACTGAATATTTATATTATTAAAAATTTTATCATTGTTCTGAAGAAATGGACATTATCAAAGGACAAAAAGTTTTTGTTATCGGGGATATTTTAGAAGAAATGGAAGATATATCGAACATGTAATAAGGAATATTTAAAGAGGAAATTAAATAAGTAATAAATCATTATATAATTAATTAGAAGAATTGTCGAACAGTTTTCCACGTCACCCTAGAGGTACTATTCATTGACGCGTTGGATTGTTACTTTAAGTGGTATCCTTCGGCAATAGCCATATATAACTACTCTTATAATAATATCTTATTGTTCTAAAGAATTGGACACTATCAAAGGATAAAAAGTTTTTGTTATCGGGGACATTTTAGAATAACACAATAATGTATTATATTTACACGTGCAAAATTATAATAATATCAAAGTTGTGGAGACTTTTATAACACCTTTGGGTAAACTTTAAGAAGGATATAAATCTATAGTCAGTAGTACTGAATATTTATATTATTAAAAATTTTATCATTGTTCTGAAGAAATGGACATTATCAAAGGACAAAAAGTTTTTGTTATCGGGGATATTTAGAAGAAATGGAAGAATCGAATATGTAATAAGGAATATTTAAAGAGGAAATTAAATAAGGAATAAATAATAACATTTAACGAAGAAAATGTAATATTTAATTAACAAATTTTTAATACAGTCAAAATTTGTTTATTAAATTAAACTTAAGAAATTAATCATAAAAAAACAGTTTTCCACATCACCTTAGAGGTACTGTTAATAGATGCGTTGGATTTTATTTAAAGTGGTATCCTTCGCCAAGAGCCCTACATAACCACTAAACTGGTCGAATATTAAAATCGTATTGGCGTATGTGTCGTTAAATATCGAATACTGTGCTACTGTACAAAGTATTAAGTATATATTCAATTATATTCATAAAGGTGGAGATAGAGCTTGTTGTAAAATACAAACGAATAATGAAAGAAATGAAGAAGTTTATGATGAAATAACTAAATATATAGATGGAAGATATATAAGTCCAATGGAGGCAGCATGGCGATTACAAAAATTTCCATTATGTGGTAGAAATCACACAGTAGAAAGACTATCTGTTCATACAGAAAATCAACGGAAAATAATTTTTGATGAAAATAATATTGAAGAATCATTAAATAATTTAGAAACAACGTTAACAGCATGGTTTAAATTAAATAAAATAGATGATTTTGCCAAAAAAATTAAATATGCAAACATACCTAATTACTATAAATTTAAAAATAAAAAATGGATAAAAAGATTAAGAAATAAAAAACATGTAACAATCGGACGATTAAATGTTGTATCACCAAAAGATAGTGAACGTTTTTTCTTAAAATTGATACTAAATAGAGTAAAAGGTGCAACATCATTCCAAGATTTAGGTACATATGAAAAAATTGTTTACAACACATATAGAGAAGCAGCTATCGCCATGGGTTTAATAGAACACGAAACACAAGTTTTTAACATATTTGAAGAAGCCTGTCAAATAATGCTCCCAGTACAATTACGAAAATTTTTTGCAAATTTTCTTATATGTGAAAATATTCAAGGAAATATTATTTGGGAAAAATATAAAAAATATTTCACAGAAGATTTTATTGAACAAAAAGAAGATAAAGCACTGGCACACATAAATCAAATTTTAAGTACTGAAGATGTATCATGTAAAGATGTTGGTTTACCTGAACCAAACAAGATTGTTATAGAAGAATCAGATAAAAATGACATAGAAATGATTAACTATTGTAAACAAAAATTTTACAGCTCATATGCTCAGTTGAATGATGACCAAAAATTTATTTTTGAGCAAATAAAAAATAGTGAACATAAAATTTATTTTATAGATGGTCCAGGTGGATCTGGGAAAACATTTTTATATAAAACATTAATTTACTATTTTACTATTATAAAAAAAAAGTTTTTATCAATGGCATGGACAGGAATAGCTTCTATTTTATTACCTAAAGGAGTGATAAGTCATCGTACATTTAAATTACCATTAGATTTAAACAATATTGAAAATGCATTTCTAAAACACGATTCTGATAAAAAAAGATTAAGAGAAGCAAATATCATTATTTGGGACGAAGCTTCAATGATACCTAAAAAAGCATTATAAATAGTAGACAATACTTTAAAAGATGTATGTTCTACGGATTGTAACTTTGGAGGAAAATTGATTATACTAGGTGGAGATTTCAGACAAATTTTACCAGTAGTGAAACATGGATTTAGAAATACAATCGTAGAAGAGTGTATAAAAAATTCTTATCTTTGACCTTTGTTTAAAATTTTCCATTTAAAAATCAATATCCGTACTCAAGATAATGATTTTGCATCATTTCTATTAGATATCGGAGAAGGAAAAATTGATGAATTTAAAATTCCAGACAAATGGCAAACAAATGATGTTTGTCATGAAATATATAAAAATATTAATAACAATTATCATTTTTCAAAAAACGTAATATTAAGTTCACATAATGAAGAAGTAAATATATTAAATAATAAAATATTAAATTTAATTGAACATAAAACAATAACTTATTATAGTATAGATTACGCAACACATAAAGGAGTAGATCAAACGGATGAAAATATACATTTAAATTTTCCGATAGAAATGTTAAATAAATAATATACGAGAAGGTTTACCTCCACATGAAATTAAATTGAAAAAAAAATGCAATTGTTATGTTAATTCGTAATCTTAGTATAGTTGATGGACTATGTAATGGAACACGGTTAAAAATAACAAATTTATATAAATATAACATTGAAGCTGAAATTATTACTGGAGAAAATAAAGGAAATAAAGTATTTATACCACGCATTACATTAAGTACTTGTGAGTCATCATCGTTACCATTCATTTTATATAGAAAACAATTTCCAATTGTATTAGCATTTGCTATAACTATTAATAAATCACAAGGACAAAGTTTTAACAGTGTAGGAATATTTTAAACAAAAAATTTATTTTCCCATGGACAATTGTATGTAGCACTTTCACGATGTAAAAATCCAAACAATATATATATATATATATATATATATATATATATATATATATATATATATATATATATATATATATATATATATACAAAATTAATCTCAAAATAAAACAGAAGTAACAAATATTGTTTGGAAAGAAATATTAGATAACTAATTTTCTCTATAAGATAACAAATATCTATATATTTGATAGAATATAAATAAAATAATAACATAAATAAACAATGTTAAAATAATAACAAAATATAATTGATCAAAGTAGTTTATGAAAAAAATATCAGAAAATAATTAATTAGATAATATAATTTATGAAAAAAATATCAGAAAATAATTAATCAAATTTAATTTTAAATATAATATAAAATAATTTACTTAATCTAATTAACTATTTAGTAAAATACAAGATGGCTGAACAAGGTGATTCAAGACCCAGTCCATTAAGATGGGATCCTGTATAAAATATATATATTGAAGTGAGTAGTATACAACACGCAAGAGAATTAGATGAATTAAATGAACAGTTACAGAATCACATAAATGAACAAGACGAATATGAAAGATATTTAAATAATCAATTCAACGAATACGATAATAATGTTACGATACAAGCACCGTTAATTTGGGATCCGCCACAAAATAAATACGTAGAAGTATATAATTTAAAAGACGCTATAAAACTAGACAAATTGAATGAAATAATAGAAGCTTATGAAAAAGAAGAAAATAAGTATAATGACTATTATAATAATTTACTTAGAGAATATGATTTAAATTGTTTACAAAATTTAATTGAAAAATATGAAAAATAAAATTAACGAGATTTTCAATATACAATTTCAACTCAATTTTTTAGTATAAGATATTTGAAATTTCACAAAAATGGTATTAAGCTATATTAATTTCTAAATCTATTATTTTACATTTATTTCTTTCACGTATCCAATAAAATGTTTAAAAGTATAAATGTATATAACAGAAACAATAAAAATATATGTTTCCATATTATAAATAGCTTACAAAAACGTTACAGGATATGTTAAAGACAAGAAATTTAAAAATTGATTTTTAATTAAATAGACGTAAAATATAAAGTAAAATATAAGAGTATATACAAAAATATATACATATATAAGCTATAAAAAAAATTATTCTTAAGTAAATTATTATTACATATTAATATGAAATATTTGAAATTTTACGAAAATTTAACTATATTAATTTTTAAATCTACTCCAGTAGACTATATTGTATTACATTCTTTCATGTATCCAACATAATGTTTAAAAGCACAAATACATATAACAGGAACAATAAATATATATGTTTCCAAATTATAAAAAGCTTACAAAAACAATTAAGGATATATTAAAGATAATATAAATAAAAACAATATATTTTTAATAAATTTCTATTCAACAATTGTCGGTAAATATTTTCGTAAATTTCAAATAAAAACCAAATATAATGTAAATCATATAAAAATATATGTAATAATTATAAAATTTTAGGCAACAGTGGTAATGTAGGGCTACTGGCGAAGGATGCCACTTAAAATAACAATCCAACGCGTTCATGAACAGTACCCCCCGGGGTGACGTGGAAAACTGTTCGTTTCATCAACCAATCTTCTTTCTTCTCATTCATCACTGTTAAATGGGAGTTGACGAGCGGAGCGAGTAGGGGGGTACCCCCCCTAGTATATATATATTTTTAAGTTTGTTAATGTAAAAGTTGTACGGTATAAAATACTGTATGAAACTCGTCTGTAAGGTAATTTTTACCGCATTCGACTTTTCTCACTCACTTCGCTCGTGCGAAAAACGTCTCATGCTGTAGATAATTTCTTTAATTAATAATTAATTTAATAACTTAATTACTTTAATAAACTTTAAAACCGGGCCGGAAGTACCACATTCCCGCCCGGCGTAAAAACGGGAATATGGCATTTTCGGCCTTAGTGTGGAAAAATAGTATACGTTCCACGGGAGGAAAATTGGCCAGCCTCGTCTTCGGCTCTGGTGGCAATTTACGCGAGCTGTAGACTGTCCAAGTTTTTTTCTCCCTAGGTCTGTAGTATACTATTTTTCGTTAATTCGAGAAAGTTTTTCGAAAAAAGAGAATCGTATTGCTCTCTGCAATGATGCAAACAATGCTTCATTAAATTTTGAGGTAATTTCATGCACTATATTTTTCAGAAAACGCAATTTTCTGATATTAGAAGATTTCAAACATGTTTTCCGGGCAATTTGGTGTATGAAATTACCTCAAAATTTAATGAGACCTTGCTGATCATTGCGAAGGGCAAGACACGATCCTCTTCTTTCGAAAACATTTTTAGAATGATCGAAAACATAAAATGGGGATGCTGTTATGGTATCTACGCCACTTCACATTCTAATTATTTAAAAAAATTTATTTTAACAGTCATTCGTCTTTTTTGGAGGAAAAAAGCAAAAAGAATCGAAAAAAGGAATAGAAAGAGGAAAGAGGATCAAGACGAAGATGAATCTGATTAATCTTGATAATATATATATATTAATAAAATTTCTTCATTCATATATATGCATCCTTCGATCGCTCGCGGGGTGCCTTTCTCCGGCGCGCGGTGACGCGCATCACGTATATCGTCGCGCGGTACGAAGAAAAGCCAACTTGGAAGTTACAGGCGAATAAAAGCCAAAAACGCGTCTAAGACGAAGAAAAGCCAGTTTGGGTCCTCCTAGACGAAGAAAAGCCAGTTTGTGCCCTCCCAGACGATGAAAAGCCAGTTTGACTTGTCTCAGATGAAAAAAAGTCAGTTTTCGCCGTTCCTGCGGAGGAAAAATCCCCCAACTGACTGCATTTAATCAATTACTAGTTATCTTATTATCTTGACTGATCATCTTTTTATCTTTTTATCTTATATTTTAACCTTTTAAAAAGATTTTTAATCTTTTTGGTTATCTTTTTATCTTTATCTTATCTTATTATCTGAAAGTTATCTATAAGATGCCATCTAAATGTTACTTTCGTTTGTGAAGTCAAACTGGGTTTTCTTCGTCTGGGAGGACCCTAACTGTCTTTTCTTCGTCTTGGACGCGTTTTTGGCTTTTCTGCGCCTGTAACTTGCAAGTTGGCTTTTCTTCGTACCGCGTCACAATATATCTTCGGCCCATTTCATGAGAACCCTATTTATTTATATTAAATATTGTAAGATTTCGAACTTTGCCGATTTTTGAAGTTAATAGTTTCATGATTTATTTAAAGTTCTCGAGTAATTAAATAACAAAAAACCGCTGCCAATTCATTGGCACGTAGCTTCCTCAAACTTGATTTACTGATTCCTTTAATTAATTTTTACTTCCAATATTTAAAATTTCATACTTTATTTTGTACGATGTAAACGGCTTAAAATCGTTTTTATAAGTCTAACCTCGTAGTTATAGTTATTTTAGGCTAGGGTAGACTCAATAGCTTGAACCTCAGCCTCGTTCTTCATGCTGTCCTGAACCTCGTCGTCATCATCGTTATCCTCATCGCTGTCCTCATCCTCAATAATCACCTTGTCGATTTTCTCGTCGTCAAATTTCTAGAGCTCGTCATCCGACGGTCGGCAAGCAACTTTCATTCTCTTCTTCGTCGGCGGAAATACTCACTCCATTTCTTCGTCCGTTACGACAATTAAAATTAGTGAGAACGATTTACTGAGACTTTGGTACAAAGCCGCCCTTTAAAAACAACTAACTATATTCTCTGCACTAGGTAATGCTGCTTTGGAGATGGGTTTTCTACTTTGCAGTCGTGCAATAGAGATCCTCATTGGCTCGATTCCTTTACGGCGACAAACGAGCGGCAGCGCATGCGCTTGGGCATACGCGTACCTACACAACACACACGGGGCCCTTTCTACATATGTGTGTTCTGTCTGTTCTAGTGTTCTAGACAACTTCTCTCTATGTCTGTCTCTGTATTACATAAACGGAACAGATCCTATCTGTCTTTGTCGGGAACACACGGAACACACAGAACACACATACTTATGTAGAAAGGCCCCCGGACACGAGCTGACGGACAAGGCCGCAAGGCCAAAAGTGTCGCCGCAATTGAGTCTCTGAGTCAATGCTATAAGTATTAGAAAATATTAATATTTTAATTCTCTTTCAAATGCTACCCATCACATTCAGATACATAGAGCCATCCTCAATACATTTAAAAAAAATTGGGAAAATTTTATGAAAAATATTAACTTGAAATTTTTTTAAATATCTTTGAAATTTAAGGACCAATCATTTTGCCCGAATAACTCGACCGAAAACTATTCAAAATCCACCTCTACGAGGAATTTTGAAGCGCTTAAGTCAATTTTTACTCCGGCAATAGTTGGACATACCAAACTCATTTTTTTCATTTTTCAATGTTTACATTTTTATTAATAACAAAAGAACCGTAATAGCTAGACAAATAATTTTTTTTAGAAAATATAGGTCTTGAAATTCTCTTTCGAATGCCGCCCACCCGATTCAAATACATAAAGCCGTTCTCGAGAAATTACGATTTAAAAAAAAAGTGAAAAAAATTTTAACCTCAAATATCTCCGAAATTTATGGATCAATCCTTTTGCCCAAAGAACTCAATCGATTGTGATACAAAATGTACCACTAAAAAAATTTCACAGTGATTAAGCCATTTTTACTCTAGTTATTGAACGACAAAAAAAACACTTTTTTTATAAATTATTTTTTTCTCCAAAAATAATGAATAAAAAACCTAAAAATTTAGTAAGTTATAGTACTCAGTATTCTTTATAACCAAAAAAATATTCATGTTAATATCTTTTTTAATTTTGAAATATAACCTATTTACTAAAAATGACGTTTTCATGAATAACTTATGACGAAATATAGCTAACGGCTTTTTTTTTTTTTTTTAAATTGTACAAAATTTTATTCTGCATACAGAGAATTTATCGTATATAAATAATATTTGTTCTAAATATAAAAAAAATTGAAAATAAAAATTTTGAAAATTTAAAAATGGCGATAAAAAACAAAAAAATCGATTTTGACAAAAATAAAATATTGACCCCAATTGTTGAAGCAAAATCTGAAAAAATGATCACTCTCTCGTTAAAATCGGTTGAGTAGATCATGAGATATCAGAGTATACGGACATACATACACACACACACACACACACACACATCCATACGGACATTTTCTAAAAATGGTGTATTTCGATTCCAAATTTTCTATACAACATTCCTAAGACATTATCTCACAAACTTTTTTTTTTACTATCACAAAGCTTCCTCTAGGAGGAAGCAAAATCAGACTAAGTAAAAAATGCTTTAAGATTTCATTTCTAAATGTCAACGACAGCATGCATTTGGGATAGGCATGGATGATTTGGGTGTAGTCAATAAAGAATACATTGTGTATAATTTAAAATGAGAGCAGAACTTTCTTTATTAAAGTCTCCAAAATACATCGTTAAGGAGAGAAACTGAGCCAGAGAGCTGAGAACTGCTGGAAGGCTAGAATCAGAATGAAATTGCTACCGTAGGCGTAGCCGTATATATAGTTCGCCGAGTTCCTTCGAGAATGATCTAGAAGGAATCGGCTTAAGACTCTCTGTCTCAGTCTCTCTTTACATTGATTCAATAGATAGGTAGTTAAACATTACAAAGAAAAGGCGGTAACGGCAAACAGTGCATTTATATTGATAAGAAATGGTGTATTAAACTAGAACGCATCTATTTGCCGTTTTACAATTAGTCTTATCAAGCCTGGTGCACTTTCAGAGTGCATAGAAGGTCATCGAATGTTCTGGAAACTTCTGGGAATTCCTTACTTACACTGTGTTGTCATCATGACGTCAGAGGCGTTGATTTAATGAATGGGATTATAGTACGAGTGTTTACGTTTCTACTGTATATCAACACTCGCATGTGCTCGTATTGATACTATTTACTATTTATATTTTCTGTTTTGAATGCAATTCATTATGCGTGTTACAATATGGTATAATAATAAATCATTAAAAATATCTTTATAGTAATAAAATATTTCGTTGTTTATTTTTATTGTCCAGCTATACATTAATTTATTTTTTAAAAATTAAATTTAGAAATTGGGAACCACTTTGTGACGTTATTATGACTTTATTAAAATTATACTCTAAGCAATGTCAAAGTATAATTTTTATAGTAACGTCATTTTGATAATATACTTAAGTTATTATGACATTATTCTGACGTTATTATTACGTTTTCGGGAGGGGAGGTTTAAATAGTTTCTGAAATTTTTTCAGATATTTATAACGTTATTATGACGTTATTAATACGTTTCATAATTCCAGAAACCTGTAATACCAACAAAGACATCTGACATTTTCACTACCATTATGACGTTATAATGACGTTAAAAAAACGTCTTGTTCTATTGGAGAGCTATATGAAACTATGTTCACACTGGAATTAGCAGACAAGCTATATATATATATATATATATATATATATATATATATATATATATATATATATATATATATATATATATATATATATATATATATATATATATATATATATATATATATATATATATATATATATATATATATATATATATATATATATATATATATATATATATATATATATATATATATATATATATATATATATATATATATATATATATATATATATATATATATATATATATATATATATATATATATATATATATATATATATATATATATATATATATATATATATATATATATATATATATATATATATATATATATATATATATATATATATATATATATATATATATATATATATATATTATAATTAAAAATTCAATAAAAAAATATTTGAATTTTTGACAATTTTTAGGGATAAGACCAACTTAAAAGGCAAAAAGTTAGTTACCATATCAAATGCTCAGGGCCCTTCTACATATGTTTGTGTCGTATGAAACAAAAGTGGGGTGGTCAAGCATATACGTAGTTCATGGTGTATCATAGTCCAAATATCTTTAGTTCAACATAGTACAGGCCTGATTGCGCCAATCCGTTTTACACAATAACTGTTATATATTATTCGATAGTATAATAATTGTTTTATATTCAATCGTTTTATATTCAATTGTTTTATATTATTCGAGATATTTCGACCATATAACACTATGAATTACGAAGGTCACAGATTATACCCGTAATTATATATGTATAATACATGTATTATACGTGCTCGAAATGTCATTAGATTGATTTTTGTCAGTTTTTTCTGTTATTTTTTCTAATAAATTGATTTATTTTTACATAATATTTATTTATATTTATAAATATATTAATGTAGATTTAATAAAAATTAAAATAATATATTTACAATTGGAAGGAAAAAGAAATACTACCAATAAATAAGAGCATGTATGTCGAAAAAACCTGAATATTGGAGAAAAACGAAATTACAGTGAAAAATCGATAAAAAGTATAATCAATATTTTATAAATATCTTTAAAAAAAATAGATATCGTTCTCGGGCAAAATAAAGCATATTCTATAGATATTTTCCTATAAAAAATGCACAAAAAAAATTTGAAAGAAAAAGGTATCTAACCTCCTTGAAGGAGATGAGGAGAGAGAGACCAGGTGCTTCGGGTCGAACCCATCATGAATTTTCTCAATCTAGCGTACCAGTCACACAGTGTGTGTAAGAGGACTGTTCAAAGAAGTGTCAAATCTGCAAAAGGTAGTTGTGTGGAGTGTGCATTCGACTATGAAAACACCCTGCAGGATCGAGATGAGAAATGACGTCTTGCAGCACGTTTGGAAGCACTATGCAACACGGTGACTTCGATTACCATGAGATGATAAACGCAACATATTATGATGATGACACCGAAGAAATTAATATAATGAATTAAAAATTAATACGGTATTATTTTTGTAAAAAGTATTTTTAACAATTATGTAAAATATTTGTAAGTTAAATTAATTTCATAACGTATTTGTAATTTTTTACATAAATATAAAAAAAAAATTTTTAAATTCACATCCAAAATTCCATTCGATTATTCCATCCTCTTTATGTATTAATATTATGATATTTTATAATGATTTAAAAGTAAAGTTATTTTATTATTTTAAAATAAAGAATAAAACGGATGCTGTTAGAGGCCCAAGCTCGCTCAGCTGCCGTATAGTGTTGCATGCCGCGATATACTGCTATGGCGGGAATATCAAGGCGTCGCCGATTTCGATACGGGCGGATTTTTATCTTTGTTGATAAATATATAGTAATTAGGATACCTTAATTGATATTTGTATTGCTTGTTTATGTAAACAAGTAACCATATCATCAAGTAAGGTATCTTAGTTACTGTTTATATAAACAAAGATAAGATCCCCTGCTCGGGACCGATGACGTCTATGTTTTGTCGCCATAGTAGGAATTATACTACTTTTACCTGTAAGTGAAGTTCGATTAAAATTGTATGAAGCACCTCTTCCGAAATGGCCAATCTCACCCTGGTTCCTTATCTATAAGCCTTTTTTACATGCCCCAACTGAAAACGGCAACACTTTAAATAATGAGGATCGAGCGGCAGCAGACCCGGGAGACGTCTATGGCGACAGCGCAGTACGGCCGCTAGCGCTCTTTTTTGCTGTGGATGTGTGGTAAATCGGGCACGAAGAGGGAGTATTAACATTTGATCATTTCGGAAGAGGTAATTCAAACAATTTGAATTGAATTTCACTTACAGCTAAGTTCCTTCAATTATGCAGTTAATAGGTAAACCGACCGAAAAACCACTTAATAATTTTTCGTACCCACGTTCCACCATCTTGAACATATGAGACAATTGGAAGTACTTTCTTAAAGGAAAATAAGTAAATAAAATTTTGTTATGTTTCTTTTTGTCTTTTTTAAATAGTAATACTATTAATGGGCTAAAAATGAAGTTTTTATTTTATCCATGTTACGCTGTTTCGAAAAGTATATAAAAAATCGTAGTACTTTTCCAATACAAAATGAAACGAAAAATTTTTTTTCATGTCTTAGCTTGGCATTTTCTGGTATAAAAATCCTATTAATGGGCTGAAAATTCAATTTTTATTTTTGCTTTCTTCTAAAGGAAGCTTTGTGATAGTAATTTTTTGAGTTATTGTAAAAACATGTTATAATTATTTTTCGAGGTGTTAGGAATCAAAATACATGATCTTTGAAAAATGTCTGTATGGATGTGTATGTGTGTGTGGGTGTGCGTGCGTGCGTGCGTACGTGCATGCGTGCGTTTGTGCGTGCGTACGTGCGTGCGTGCGTGCGTGTGTATGTGTCTGTGTGTGTGTACACCTGGATCTCAGCTTCTACTCGATCGATTTTGACCGGACAGGTCTCATTTTTTTGTTTTCTTTGTGTGATGGCAGGTCGAAACCTCGTTTTTTGGTTCGCCGATGCGTTTTTGTTTTATTTCGAATTTTCGATTTTCTCAAAATTGATTTTTGCCTTTTTTAATGATAAGATCGAGATATTTGAATCGAATGAATAGCATTTGAAAGAGCATTGAAATACCTATATTTCCTAAAATAAAAATTCTCTAGTTATCACGATTCTTTTTTCATTAACAAAAACGTTTTTTTTTTAAAAGCTTATAACATGATAATGCAGAATATAAATAGCTATAATCAGTAAAAATTTGAATTCATTTTGTCGACTAGTCTTTGAGAAAAAAATTGAAATGTGAAAAAAATGAGTTTTGTATGTCCAACGATTACGACAGTAAAATTGACTTAATCGCTTTGAAATTCCTTGTAGAGGTAGATTTTGGATAGCTCTCGGTCAAAATGATTAGTTCAGAAATTTCATAAATATTTGAGGTTAAAATTTTTTTAACCTGTTTTTCAAATCGTAATTTCTCGACAACGGTTCCATGTATCAGCTCCAAATTTATAGACAATTTTGTATCTGATATACATAATATGTTTGCGAATTTTCATCAAGATCGTACAATTACTTTTTGAGATATTTGATTTTGAAAATTTTCGTATTTTCCAAAATTATTTTCTTTGTCGGATGATATAACTAGAGAAAAAAAAGTGGTTTACTCACTTTCAAATTTGTGGAAATGTAGAGTCTATATATTATCGTCTAACTTCTTTAGGTAAAAGAATTGTCTCATGATTTTTAGAGATATTTAAGGTTAAATTTCTTTTACGGTTCTTTTCAAAATCGTAATTTCTCAATGACGACTTCATGTATCAGCTTGAAATTTATAGACTATTTTGTATGCGATATAGGCAATATCTGTGTAAAATTTCATCCAGATTATATGGTTATTTTTTGAGATGTTTGATATTTAAAATTTTAGTGTTTTTGAAAATCACTTTCTTTGTTGTCGAACAATATAACTACATTAAAATTGTTTGAATTTCTTTGAAATTTGGTGGAGATGTAGAGTTTGTATATTATTTATTAGAAGAATTCTTAGGCTAAAAGAATTCGTTTATGAATTTCAGAGATATTTGAGGTTAAAACTATTTTAGTCCTCTTTTAAAATCGTAATTATTCGGAAACGTATTTATGTATACTAGAAAATAGAAATGACATATGCGCTATGCTCTTTGCGCCGATGCGCACGTGTTGTATACCTGCTTTTGTTTTGTAATAGACATTTATTATTTTTAAGGTTAGAACCTTTTTCGTAGATCGGAAATTGCAGAGAAAGCTCGCAAATACGGACAGCATGCTACTAGAGACACGTACCCTATGTGTGAAATTTCACAAAGAAAATATAATTTGAAGTAAAGGTTATTTAGGAATTTTAAAAAGTTTTGACGATAATATTATAATTTTTATTTATTTATTTATTTACCAGAGTAAGTACAAAAGGTAAGTACATGTTTACATTATACATGATGTATAATCCAACAGAGGAATTGTTTTCCTGTTCGCTGGTCCGGTGTTCTTAAATCTAACTTAACCTAAGATTCTAGATAGAAATATAAGTTTTGTAACAAAATATAATATAATATAACAAATGTGATTAAACTTTTCAATATAAAAATATCTCTTTTCAATATAAAAATATCTAGGTTGCTTTTATTTCTAAATGTTTCTAAATGTTTTCTTTTATCCATTTCTTTAGCTTCCTTTTTTTACTATGTATGCTACTAATGGTCTTTAAATCGTTGGGTAAGCGATTGAATATCATTATTGCTCTAATAAAACTGTTTTTAATGCTAATGGTTTTGAGCCTTTTCAATTATTTTATTTATTTTTCACACATAATTAAAAAAAAAATCATACCTATCATTTTATTCATATTTTATACACAATTTAAAAATTAATACTTCTTAATCTTCATAAATGAATTTAATTATAATTATGTCATAAATTGTTGCAAAAATTATAAATTTTGTTATTAAAAATTCATTAAAGGAATAAGCAAATTAAGTTTGAGGAAGCCACGGGCCAATGAATTGGCAGCGGTTTTTCTATTTATGTTCCACTGATCAGAAATATCTAAAAAAAATTCAGAGAACTTTTTTGGTAGATGACGAAGGAAAAAGAATTTTTCCATTGATCTGCGATGCCAAATTCATAATTTCAATACGAACTTTCGTAATCTATATTTTTTTTCTGTATGTTCCGGAAATAAATATCAAAATATTACATATCGTAAAAGAGTACTGAAAAATACGTGTACAAAGATTATTTTAGAGTTGTCGCTCCTAAGAAAGAGTAGAAAATATTGATTTAAAAACTGTAAACATTTCTCATTTTTATGTTAATTTGACTCTAAAACAATATATTATTAAATGGTTGGATACGTTTTATAAAAATCGTTCATATGAAAAAAAATGTTTGAATCTGTTAAAATTTCTTTGAGATACCGTTAACATTTTGAAAAACTAAAAATGCGTTTTTCAGGGTCATTTTTGAGGTTAGAGCGCTCAAATTTTCAGGAATTTCATGCTTTTCAAACAATTAAAGATGGCCCGTTTCGGAAAAATTGATGACAGGGTAATTATATCCGGTTATAGTCTTTGCAGCGATTTTAAATTTTTGATAATAAAATCCCATATATTTTTTTGTATTCCCCGATTTTACAGGCACTGACCGAAATACCATATTTTTCTAAAAATTCAGTTTATTAAATCGTTAAAACCTAATCCTATTTCTTCGAAATTTTTAGCATTTAAGTTTTCTAAAAATCGTCCAAGGTTTTAACAGAACATTATATGTAAAATTATGAATTTAATTATCCCAGGATAGAGAACAAATCGCTTAGATATTTTTAAAAATAATTCGATCAACAGAGTTCCTAAAATCAGAAAAAATATTATTGAATGTATCTATGGGTACTATAATTACTTAAGTTTTAAAAGTAAAAGTAACTCAATTTTGGTTAAAGACTAAATGGTTTTTTTATTTATTTTACCGATATTTAAGAAAATAAGGAGATTGAATGTAAAAACTAGACATTCAGCTATTATAAAAGTACCCAATCAGTAACAGAAAAAGTTCGGGTACGGTGCATTCGTAAAAATGTGGAAAGGAACATTTTCCGCTCGAATGACGCAAACGTATGTAGCAATAGCAGCTGGGCGAGAGACAATGTGCGATTAACCGCTTCAATTCACGCGAGCTGGTCTGATCTTGCTGGCTAGCTCATCTTGTTTTGCAATCGTTTCGCGTGATCTCAGAAATCCAATGCCAAAGATTAGCCGTTTGCGCGCGTAAAGAAAGTTCGAAAGAAAGCACATCCGAGAAGAAATAATCGATTCCGAACGCTCGTCCTCCGATTTGGCCTTGCGTTGAGAGGTAAAGCGAGGCGAAACGGCATACGGCGTGACTGCACGAATTTTTCTCTTCTTTAACCATTAGTGGCTGTACCGCTACATTTCTAATTTAACATTTTTTAGTTGCTCACACTTGATATTATCGTCCCAGCAAGAAACTTGTGAACAATCATGAAATTCTATGACGGAGTTAGTTAAGTTATAAGAATGTGAGTAGTGAAACAAAAATTGTATGAAAGGAGGCGATTGCATTAATCCCTGCCAAAAAAAATTATTATAAAATTAATTTCAAAGATAATTAATCTATATGAGCAAATCAACCGAAATTTTAACTTTTATGTTACGGAGCTAGAACTTCCAAATTAATAAACCTAGCTAATTTTGTCAAGTATGTACTATTAAACAAGATTTTCTTAACCTCGCGCTTTATTTTTATTAAGATTAAAAATAGTGATCATGACTAAAAATAGCCTTAACTATAAAATACAACTATAACATAAAAGTTCTTCTCGGAAAAACGAAGAAAATGGCTCATCTCTGATATGTGTGCCTTATCTACAAAAAATTCTACTGCATTTCAAAGAAGGACAGATGAACGCATACCTCGTTTTCAAAAACAACATTACTGGATGGTACACCTGCAGAAAGCATACTATGCCCCTTAGCATACACGGAGAGAAATTTTGTAGTGAAAATTACAAATATTCGAGACAAAATTACCAGTTTCTATGGTAATGGATGGACAGACTGACAATTTCAAAGTTTTTACCAAAGTGCCTTGGTAAAATTTTTTTTTAGTTAATTTAAATTAAAAAAATTAACTTTTTTTATCCATACTGATGGATATATAGTATTTTAATATAGAAATAGAAACAGAAACAATGATGAAAAAACATTAAACTGAAAAAAAACTTTTACGGAAGCGGGATTCGATCCGACGATCTTTGGGTTGAGAGTCCGACGTTCTACCGACTGCGCCACAGAAGCTGTTATCAACAGTCATTTGAATCGCCGTTATTACTTACTGAAAATATGTGTATTGTTTTCATTTTAACGTCGCGCACGCCTCTAGTATCAATCTTCTGAAACACAATAATGCGCAGTGCGCATGCGCGAGTACACAAATACCAGGTTATTTGGTAAAATTTATCAGTTTTCTTAGTAAAAATTCTTAGGTTACCTTGTAAAAATGACTAGATCTCAATTTTTACCAGTGTTTCTGGTAATTTTTATTCAGATAATTTGGTATTTTTTTTAAGTGGTTATGGTAGTTTTTCTTGGGAAACTTATAAATTGTATTAGAAACCTGGGAATAACACGGCTTTTGACAGTCTGTCCATGCGCTACCAAGGCACCTTGGTAATTTTTACTCTAAAATTTCTCTCCGTGTAGATGTGAACTGTAGATTTTAACATTTGTTAAGATATTATTTACCGTTAAATTTGTATTTCACGTTGACAGTGAGAAAACAAATGAAAATAGGCCCTACAGTCCAGTAAAAACATATCACCAGTAAAACAATTTTAATATGATTTTTTAAGGCATTTTCAATGATAACGAATACCTATAAATGAAAATGAGGTACCTGTATTTTTTCGTGTTTTTCCTAACTATGGAAATGAAAAAAGTGTGCTCCAAATGGTGTCCCTTGAAAAAATTTTTCACTTTTTTTTAGGCCAAAAGTTAAAATCTTGGAGACTTTACTCATATACGTTTAAATAATTAAATGATAAGAATTTTTCCATCGGTCTTACAGTCTTACAAATTAAATTAAAATAATTAATATTTATGGCAGTCAGATTGCCCTTGTTTATAATCACCCCCGCAGAATCTGAAATAAAAACTTAATTAAAACCTGGAAAAAACTTTGTTAGCAAAGGATTCAGATAAAAGGGATTATATTAATAAAATTCAACTTATGTTGGAGGATGATACCACTTATGTGAAAATTAGGAATCCACATATCAATAGACTACAAGATAAATTGAAAGAATTATTGATGCATTGGAAAACAAAAGCTTATATTAAAGATAGTATGTTTAAATATTTAAAATGTGAAAATGGCACTGTAGCTAAATGTTATGGGCTTCCTAAGATTCACAAAGAACAGTTGACATATAGAATAATAATATCATCGATAAATTTTCCGACGTATAGACTTGCTAGATTTTTGTCTAATATATTGTTCAAGATAGTGGGTAAAACAAATTCATATATTAAAGATAGTTGGAGTTTTTATGGTATAATGAAAGATATTATTATTCCGAATGATCATAGGATGGTTTCATTGGATGTAGTATCTTTGTTTACAAATATACCTTTAGAGTTGTTGAATGATATTATACAAGATAAATGGTCTGAAATTAAAGTACATACTAGTTTAACAAAAGATGAATTTATAAAGGCACTTAATTTGGTTTTTAAAAACACAATTTTTTCTTTTGATAATAGTCTATATGAACAAAGATATGGTTGTCCAATGGGATCACCTTTGTCACCTGTTATAGCCAATTTAGTAATGGAAAAATTGGAAAGTATTGCTTTGTCTAAGTTGGTTTTTCAGCCAATTATTTTTAAAAGATATGTTGATGACATTTTTGCAGTTGTACCAGAATGTTTTGTGGATGAAATGGTGGATGTGTTTAATTCTATCCATGATAGAATTAAATTCACAAAAGAAGTTGAGAAAGATTATCAATTGAGTTTTTAGATATTAGAGTCATTAGAGGTAATAATAATAGAGTGAAATTAGATTGGTATAGAAAACCTACATGGTCAGGTAGATTTTTAAATTTTGATTCTCACCACCAATTCGGAAACAAGACAGGTGCGATCAAAGGTGTCATTGACAGAGCGATTAAATTGTCACATAAAGATTTTAGGAAAAAGAATTTAAATTTAGTTAGAGAAACATTTATTAAAAATAGTTATCCCGTAAAATTTATTGATAAAATGATTGATGAGAGAGTGTGGGAAATTTATAATGGTGGATTGAAGCAGCGGGTAGATAATCAAACAAGGAATAGAAATGGAAAGAATGCATATTTTAGTTTACCATATGTTAGAGGTTTGTCGGAAAGGATTAGAAGGGTTTTTAGTAAACATAATATTCAAGTTTTCTTTAGAAATGATAATAATTTAGAAAGGTTATTTAGTAATTGTAAAGACAAGGATGATAAATGTTTGAAATCGGGAGTTGTTTATAAAATTAATTGTAGGGATTGTAATGGTTGTTATATTGGTCAAACGGGTAGATATTTGAAAAAGAGAATATATGAACATCAATATAGTTTACGCAGCTCAAGTTGTACATCGGGTTTGAAAGAACATTGTTTAAATAGTTTGCATTCTTTCGATTTTGGGAGTGTGGATATTTTGGAACAGGGGATTAAGAATAAATATAAGAGGGAAAGCCTTGAAAGTATTCACATTCTAAGAAATCGGAATAATGTAAATTTAATGATAGAGTCAAGTAAATTAGATAACATTTATCATTCTTTATTAATTTAAGTGAGAATGGCAAGTTGGAGAGGGAATGTGGAGGGTGGTGGGGTAAGAGAAAAGAAGGGGGTATGGGTGCATGGTATATAAGGAGGTGTATCGCGGGTTTTATTTCAGTCCCTGAGGAGGAGCCGGAGCAGGCTCGAAACGTCGGACAATGTGGTGGTGGTGAGCAGTCAGATCGTCCTTTGCTAACAAAGTTTTTTCCAGGTTTTAATTAAGTTTTTATTTCAGATTCTGCGGGGGTGATTATAAACAAGGGCAATCTGACTGCCATAAATATTAATTATTTTAATTTAATTTGTAAGACTGTAAGACCGATGGAAAAATTCTTATCAGTTGATATTAAATTGCAGTCGACATAAGTAATATTTTTAATGTTTAAATAATTATTTTTAATAATTTAAAAAAATAAAAATGTATTAAATAATATTAAAAATAATTAGTTTTAAAATGGCACAAAACCGATCTATGAAAAACTACGAAAAAGCTATTATAAATATTAACTACGAAAAGGTAGCTGTTTATTATATTGTAATGAGTAAAAGTAAAGCGTTTAAGTGGAATGTATTAAGAATGAAAATCGGATATTGTTTTTTTAGTTAAACACGTTATAACGAACAAAATATGAACTAGCGTATTGTTACTCTCTAGGAGAGGTCAAAATCTCTTATTACTGATTTTGGTCAAACTTTCGGATTCAATTTCATGTATATTTGGTACACTTTCATAGTTTAACTTTAAGGTAGTTCTCGAGTAAACTGTGCTCTGGTGAATATTTTTTAAATTCTTACTGAAGATCAACTCAATTAAGAGACTTCAGGGAAGACATTTTCAAATATAAACTCTCAATGCTTGGGCTTAAGTAGATAAGCAACAGGGCTTCTGGCTTCTCCCACCACCTCGCCCATCCACGACCCCCCTCACCCATCCCACCCCTCGTCCATGCGGCAGGACGTCACAAACCTTCTAGAACGTTCGAGAGGCAGGCCCCGCAGTGACGTCATCGAGCCTTCTCGAAGATTGCACAATAGCCCTCAAACGTTTTAAAAATGCGCAATTGTGCGACTCTGCAGAAGGTGTCAAATTACGGATAAACAATTATTATCCCGATTGACGTCATTAAATATTACTAATCGCGGTTGCCTCACGGGCAGCTCCCATCCCTGTGCCGAATGTTCGATAATGTATCATGAGATAACGTCACATAATGAATAAGCGCGGATGACCCATGAGTATTTCAACTGCGCGCTGGCCGATCAGAGCTGCCGTATATAACTCACTCACTCTCTCTCTCTTTCTCTCTCTCTCTCTCTCTCTCTCTCTCTCTCTCTCTCGCGGATCGGACCGATCGACTGCTGTGTGCATCACGAGCATACTGTATGAGATCAAATGTCATCGAGCGAGTGTAGCGGCACAAGCCATATGACTCATAACCATCCTGAAAGAAGTATATCTTATCGCTTCGATTTATGGAACTCGAGAGTATTTCAATTGCGCTCTCCTTACCCACTTTCTTTCGTTTTCTCTTATAAAATATAGGATTATTAATTTGATAATCAAATATTTTATTTGACAATGTCAATGGATAGATGGCCTGTTCCGTCGTAACATAGTAAACCATCAGCGATAGACGCGCGATCTACGGCTGCGCATGCGCGCGTACGTAAGTATGCATGCGTGCGCGTGTGTGTGTGCAATCGTACAGCTTACGGGCCCTAAACCCGAAAGACAGTGACAGTACTGTCCAAGGTACCAGACCGCCGAATTCACGTTAACGCGTGCAGGCTGCTCGCGCCGGCCAGCGCGAGCAGTTAGTAGTCAAGAACAATTGATAAGGTGCGGAGCTCCCTCGCGCCCTTCGACTTTCCAACAAAATCACGTCGCGACAACGCGAGTATCTAACGATCACTTTCGCCCACCGGGCTGATAGACTCCTAGTGAGCCAAAACCGATCACGCAACGTCACTACAATCTCCGATTGTGTGACATTGCGTTTAGATTATAAATCGTCGTGTAAAAAGCGTGCGGAATCGCGGCTTCGTGTGAAGAGCAAGTGAGTTTGTTTCTGACCTCGAGTTCATCGATCCATTGTATGTGCGAGACATTTTCGTTAGATCTTTAGTATTTTCGAAACTTGTAATTTCAGTGATTAACAGTTAAACAATTAAAATAAATCAGGGTTTCTTTATGCCGCAAGGCTTTTTCCCGCCAAAAATAGTTGTATTTTTATTTTGAACCTCAAACAAAAAATATAACCAGAAAAGAATACAAATTAAATTAATTAGTAAACAAGAACTAGACTGCTAAATCGCTTATAGTAAGGCAGTCCACGACAAAACATGGTGCCTCCTGTGAGGTATAATTTTCCTCACAAAATCGAGTGACGTCTTGCACGCACAAGTCTCGACGCGAGTAAAAAACGTGTTCAGACAAAAAACAATAGTGTGCGCATATCGAAACATCAATATTTTAACGTGAATTCGCGTGCATATCGAAACATCAACATTCTCACGAGAATTCATGTGTGTATCGAAACAATAACATTCTAGCGCGAATTCGCGCCTGTATCGAAACATCAACGGCACGCCGCATGCCAAAACGAAGGCGAACGAGCCACGGCGTTCATCCAGCCTGGCAGATCATTGCAGTATCGAGTGCGTCGCAACTTCACATCGTCACCGTAGCCCTCACATCAGGACGCCTCTCCACCCACTCGGCTGCTGCATCGAGGAACTAGGATTGGATGAAAACAGATAAGTTTTCTTTGTACAATGCGAATTCTAATTCTAACACTCGCTCCTTGACTTATCTGCCTACTCTATCATATCGCTAGTATTTTCGGGCAAGCTCCTTTCAAAATAACTTGCAAAGGGAATACGAGCTGTAAACTTTTCGCGCGCCAACTCCGGGAATCAGAGAAACGCGGTCATAGCGCACGCGGTCGCTACGTGAATTACAAATGTCGCCCTCGCAACATTTGACTTGTTCACTTCATTGTTTTGCTATTCGAGCACAGCGATAACACACGCGTCTTTTACAAGCCAAAAATCTTTGTTTTCTTCTATAAAATAACTCTAACCTACTGTATTTCAATTTCGAAATACTGTGCATATCTAATTCTTAAAAGTAGAGACTTTTAGTTTTTAACAACTTAAAATTTTTATTGACTAACCAATAAATAGCATTTTATTATCGTGAATAGTTTTGTATTTAAATATTTAAAATCAGTTATTAAATTCCATTCGAACTTAGAATTACATTATTCAATAGTTTTCTTTATCTCGTTATTTAACCTAAAGTTTTAAAACAGTGTTGCCGGTTGAACAACAGACACGCATAGCGTACATTGAGTAAAGGGAAAAACTCTAGAGAGATAAATCGAAACTTTAAAGCAGTATATACTTAGCAACCTTCACTGCAAATCCCGTCAATGTAAAACTGTGTTTTGACAGTATTGCAACTATATACAGAGACCATATCAAGTACAATAACGAACTGGCGTCAATACAGAAATAACCATCACCGATTTCACGGTTTCCATGACATAGAGTCCCGCTATTTCAAAGTCACGACAGTTGCGACCAAATTACAAAGGTTAGAACCGCTGGCAAGCTCGACGTTGAATATAAACAATATCACGATAACAGAACGACAAGTCTTACTTAAACTAACCGCAGTTAAAATTCCTACATTCGATAGCGCTCATGAAAAATAGGTAATGTACAAGAATAAATTCATCACTCTTGTTCATTTTCGAAAGGATATTAGCAACGTGGCAAAACCCACTCAATTGGAGAGATCTCACTGGTGCTGCTTTAAGCAAACTCTCTAATTTTTCCCCGAGCGAGAAAAATTATCCTCTTACTTGGCAAGCCCTCATCGATGCCCACGATAAAAAACGTATTGTAGTCACAAACCATTCATTTTCGCCTAACTGGCTGAAAGATTCTTAGCGATTCAAACCGTTCATTCTCGCCTAACGGGCTGATAGATTCTTAGCGAATCAACCCGGTGATTTTCGCCTAACGGGCTGATAGATTCTTAGCGAATCAACCCGATCATTTTCGCCTAACGGGCTGAAAGATTCTTAGCGATTCAAACCGTTCATTCTCGCCTAACGGGCTGATGGATTTTTAGCGAATCAACCCGATCATTTTCGCCTAACGGGCTGATAGATTCCTAGGGAATCAAACACCTTGATGCCATTATTGACCTTCCTTTGGTCTCTAAGGCAACAGCGACCGAGTTGCCGACTCTTATTGATAATGCACAACAGGCTAGCATTTCGGAATAACTCAAGGTCACATCCATTGACCAATTAATCATCTGGCACATCGAAAGGTGTTTGCCTCCAGGTGTTCGTTCTAAATGGGAAGACAAGTCATATGTGAACACTTCTCTGACGTGACGTTTTCTAATTGAGCAATACAATTAACGCATTTAAATCTGTTTGAATTTTCCCGCGGTACAACTGTAAGGATCCTTGATTCACGCAGTACCTATTATGTAACAATCTTTGATATTCTTATTACCTTAAACTTGCTTTTCTTTTCATTCGGACTTCTGACGCGGTCAAGTCTACTAGCTATTAACTAGCTTTCGCCTCTCTCTAACTAAATAAATTTAGACTCTGATGTTTGATCTTAAACTTAACTAATTAGTGTCGTTCATTAACGCCCATACACAAAGTACCCTCCTAGCCCTGGAAATCATCACGATGCTTGACGAATTTTACATGTTTGTGCAAGCTACAATTTTCAAACTTCATTCGCTAGAGCAAGCTTCGGCAAGTTCTCACGGTGAATGAAACCCTAGCTTTCAGTTGCACGGGTAGATTTCTTCGACCCTATTCTCATAAAGGAAAAGAAAAACTACAATATGAGTCATTCCTCATAACTTGTGGTAGTTTGTTCGTGTGTGTGGTTTCTGAAGCTATACACATAGAATTCGCAATCGATCTTTCAACCGAAAGTTTTTTAGCGGTTTTCAGTCGAAGAGGTGCCAGAGCACATATATTCCGAGAACGGCACTTCAACCTACCTTTAACACCATACTGTGGTGGTCTCTGGGAAGCAGCTGTACAGAGTTGTAAACACAATTTAAAAACGTAATTTGAAATATCAAAGGATAACTTCCGAGCAGATAAACACCTTGTTGATCGAAATAAAGGTTCTTCTAAATTCACGACTTTTGTGTATGCTTTCCAGCTGATCCCAATGGCCATCTAACAATAACTCCCGCTCATTTACTGATAGAAAGACCCTTCAATTTCTCACCTGAGAAATTTCTCGTTTCATTTCATGATAACCGACTGTCGACCGACAACTACATCACCAAGGCTAGGCAAGACGTCTGGAACAAAAAGACACGAAGAGTACCTTAACAAACTTCAAACTCGCCCAAAAATGGCGCAACTCCACCGCTGAATTGAAGCCCGGGTCGGTGGTCATCTTGATGGAGGATAATCTCGGATGTACAAGGTGGCCGCTGGGTGTGAACATCGAGGTTTTCCCTGGGAGCGACGGCATCACTCGAGTTGCATTAATCAAGATAGCGAGCGGCGTCTACAAACGCAATATAACGTGCCTATCTATGTTGCCCGTTACTTGAATATTTCAGCGTTTGATGACATAGCTTTCACTGGCTTAATTAGATTTAAGTTTGTTCATTGTTCATTTAAACATTTATACTTTAGTCTAATACTAGTTTTCGAAACTACTGGTGTTTGTTTATATTATCGTTCAAATAAGATTCTAAATTGAGTCATTGTTCTCAACATACTTTTTATTGTGATAATAAATACTAATCGATAGAGTAGTCCCTCCGATGGAAACTGACTCTACTCAGATAATCTGCCGATTATTAAGCGAAACAAGATTCATGTTAAATTTAATGTTCATTGTAGTTATATCTAACTCTGCTCTAACAGTTGCAATTCAACTCCTTTTGCAGCTTTCGCCGGGAATATGTTCCGTCGTAACATAGCAAACAATCAGCGACAGACGCACGATCTACAGCTGCGCATGCGCGCGGTCGTAAGTATGTATGCGTGCGCGTGTGTGTGTGTGTGCAATCGTACAGTTTACGAGCCTTAAACCCGAAAGACATTGGCAGCACTGTCCAAGGTACCAGACCGCCGAATTCACGTTAACGCGTGCAGGCTGCTCGCGCCAGCGAGCGCGAGCAGTTAGTAGTCAAGAACAATTGATAGCGTGCGGAGCTCCCTCGCGCCCTTCGACTTTCCAACAAAGTCACATCGCGACAACGCGAGTATCTAACGATCACTTTCGCCCACCGGGCTGATAGACTCCTAGTGAGCCAAAACCGATCACGCAACGTCACTACAATCTCCGATTGCGTTTAGATTATAAATCGACGTGTAAAAAGCGTGCGGAATCGCGGCTTCGTGTGAAGAGCAAGTGAATTTGTTTCTGACCTCGAGGTCATCGATTCATTGTGTGTGCGAGACGTTTTCGTTAGATCTTTAGTATTTTCGAAACTTGTAATTTCAGTGATTAACAGTTAAACAATTAAAATAAATCAGGGTTTTTTATGCCGCAAGGCTTTTTCCCACCAAAAATAGTTGTATTTTTATTTTGAACCTCAAACAAAAAATATAACCAAAAAAGAATACAAATTAAAATAATTAGTAAACAAGAACTAGACTGCTAAATCACCTATAGTAAGGCAGTCCACGACAAAACACGGCCCAATAATCACGTCTCATGAGGAACCAAAAATTTAATTATTTTTTCGATATATTGAGTCGTTTACGAGATATAGAATGAAATTGATTTTAGCATGAGTTTATTGCTGAGATTTAAAATAATTTACTATACATTGAGACGTATAAATGAAATTTTATAACAGTAACAATGTGACATATCGAAAGGGTATCAAATTACAGTCTTTTCTTGTCAACAAGTCTTTGGAAATAATTTTTGCAGTATATCAAAGGGTAAACGCTTTTGTCAACAGTTCGAATGATTTCGTGGTATCAAGTTAAAAAAAATGTTGCAAAGAAATCTATATGATAAAAAAGTGTGTCATATTGAAGAGGTATAAAGTTACAACCATTTCCTGTCAACAACTCCTCTGTAAGAACACTTCATCAATACTTCTTAGAATTTGAATTGAAATAATAATGTCAGGTATGCAAAGGATATCAAATTAAAAGGGGATCTTGTAAACAGTTTATGTGAAGGTTCTAGAACGAGATTATCAGAGCTTCCAATTGATTATTTGCGTCATACACACCCTATAAAGAAGGTAAGAGTGCAGGGCTGTTGTTCAATCTAAAACAGAATCTCTAACAAGGAAAGGATACTTGGTGTCCGCCTCCGATTTCCATGAAACTTCGCAAATGAGTAGAGTGTCAACAAATATTCGATACGTATTTTTTCTTATCTGCGGAAAAACATATCTAAGGGGTGAAAACCGCCCTTAAAGTTCACCCCCAAAAACCGTTTTTTTTAATATCTCAAGATGGAATCGGAATTTTTTAATGAAACCAACACCTATTTGTTTCTTATGAAAAGTCGAGTTTTTCGGCACATTTTTAATGATAGGGGTTGCATTCCCTATTTTTTATAAGGCTAAATATGATCTTTTCCCTTGTATTTTTGATATAAAAATGTTTTAATCAGCCAAATTTGAATGAAAATTGCCATGCTATAAAGCAAATTGAAAATTATAGTTGACCTGTTTCGAGATTTAAAAATAAAAACACGTCGACGGGGTGAATTACCCCCAATTTAAATAATCACCTTTTTGTTAGTGTCTACCCCCCGATTTTCATGAAACTTTGCAACTGTTTAGATTATCGAAAAATATTTGACACGTATTTTTTTTTATCTTTGGAGAAAGACATCTGGGGGTGAAAACGATCCTTAAAGTTCACCCCCAAAAACAGTTTTTTTTTAATATCTCGAGATGGAATCGGAATTTTTTAATGAAACCAACGCCTATTTGTTTCCTATAAAAAGACGAGTATTTGGGCACAGTTTTAATGATAAGGGGCTGCACCCCTTATTTTGATGGGGGTAAATGTAATTTTTTTCACCCTGTTTTTAAAATAACAAAGTTTTGACGAGCCCTATTTTATTAAAAAATGACATGTTGTAGAGGAAATTAAAAATTATAGTTGATCTGTTTCGAGGTTTAAAAAAACACATAGAAGGGGTGAGCTACCCCTACTTTAGTGATTTATCTTTTAGTGATTAAAAAAAATTGATCACAACATTCTTTTTGATTTTTAATTTTGAGATACCTATTTCAAATCATATTTTACGTGAAATACTAAAATTGTCTACTAAAATTTAATACATTAAATGAAAATTTACAACTAAATTTTTATCGATTATTTTTTTTTATTTATGAAATTAATGATGAAATTATTTAGAAACAAAGAATTTTTCTGGGTAACATTCTATTAAAAATTCATCTTTTTTTACATTATATTAGGACAATATTTCATTTCCCGTATTGATACTTGTATTGTTGATGTCACAAAAATTTGAGTTTTTTTTTATCAACGAAGGTTGCATTCTTACCGAAATATGCAATATAATTATAATTATATTAAATTTACATTACAATTTTCAATGTCATCACGCTTCTACGAATATTTTTTTCGTGACGACATTTATAAAAATATTGGTAAGTTAAAAATAAACTTTGAATAAGAGATAATTCTCGAGTAAACAAGAGATATTTTTATTCGACTGTGGTCAGTTTGTAGTGTTTCTTTGTATTGACTACACGCTAGTTACTAAACTGATTACATGTTGTTGGTGTTTATACAATTGTTTAAATTGATATAATTATACACTTTATCATATACTCTTAAAAAAAAAATTTTAAATTACGCATTAAGGATACAGAAAATATATTATTAAAAAGGACTTCTAAATATTGCTATTTTATTTTTAATCATATGGATGAAACGTTTAAACAAATAAGAACTTTCTGGGAAAAAATAAAATAGTTTAAATATTAAAATAATATCTAAAGTCAAATAGTAAGTTTGATTAAAAGAAGTGAGATAATGTCAGTAGGATTATTATAAAAACGTAAAATAAAATAATGATTCTAATAATGTTCAATTTAATAATATAACCGTGATAAGAAAGAAGAATATTTATAAAAAAACATCGACCTGTTTCCATTTTTTTTTCTAGAGTTAATAGAATTTATAATATTTATTATATAAATAAATATCATATCATGATATATTAATAAATTTTTCGTTTCCCTTTTATTGAGTGTATGTTAAATAATCATAATTATCTGAAAAAGTCGTCAGATTTTTCAACCCAAATATCTCACAGATACTATAACAAAAATGATCCACAAAATTTCTGAAAATTATCTCAGCACAAATAGAAGGCCTAAAGTCAAGATTATATCAAATAAATGTTTACAAATTAATTTTTAATTAAAACACATGGTGGCCGATAAAGTTTTTTATTCTTATTCGACATGCACTAAATAACTGTTTTAAATAAAACAAGTATAATATTTTATTGTAACGAGTATCTTGCCCATTTAATACAATTAATAAATAAAATTAATGAAATGAGCGTGCGTGTGTAAGCATGTGAGTGCGTGCGCGCACTTGAGTGTAAATACATAGTCAATTTCATTATTTTATGTATTTATTATATTAAACTGGCACGATCCTCTCTACCATATAATAAACAAATAAAATAAATTAAATTATTTGGGTGTGTCACATAATATTAAAGTAATTATAATATTTTTATTTCAGTGAAACATAACTTTATTTTAAAAAGAAGACTAGATCAAACGCATGCTGCGCGCGCAGTGATGAACTATGCTTTAAATACAATATTCAAAAATGGAAAAATAACGTTATAACAAAAATATAAACAAACAACATTATGTTGCCATGCACATAGCTACAGCATGGCAACGCTTCCGACCAATCTGATTACGAATAAAACGTGAAATAACATAGCAATCAATTCTAATAAAGGGGATAAATTTATGAAATATCTGAAATAATAATAAATTCAATTGACGTTCATGAAAATAAAATAAAGTTATTTTAAGTAAAATAATAATGATAGAATAAATAATCTACGGCTGTTACTTGAACGTCATTGCCTCAAAAAAATTAAAAAATGGCTATTAATTCACTGGTTGTAATATCTTTATTATCTATAATCTTTAATCCTAACAATGTTAAAATTGAAGAATCACAAGCTAACGAGCAAGAGATAACTTTATATCATGTAATAGAAAATATAATAAACGAGACTGTAAATTACAATTCACATATAGAAGAAGAATATACTTTACTTTATGAGGATGACTACAGTGATACACTTCCACAAGATATTGAAGAAGAGGATGAATTAAATAAAGATTATGCAGAGGTTCCTGCTTGTTTACCGAATGAAGAAGATGTAGACTTTGAATATAAGAAACAGGCAGTGCAGTATTGGCAAAGTGGAAAATGAAAGCCATTATCCTTGACAAGTGTATAATCGAAGTATAGAAAAGTTACTTCCGACCGTCAATTGCGACGGTGGAAATTACAAATTGAAGCAGGGTGTACCAGAAAAACTGTTCTATATGGAATAACAATTTATGTACTTCCAAAAGTTAAAGAAGCGATAGAATCAAAAATGACTGCATGATATTGATATAAAAAGATGGGCTCTCGTAAAGAAAGCAGAACCAGATATTCCGTGGTTTAAAGCTTCACATAGATGAATACAAATATTCAAAAAAATACATCACATTGTTTCACGTAAAATAACAAAATTTATTACTATGTCATCTACACAGAAGACAATAGAAATAGAACAGCGCAAAGAAAATTTTGTTAACGATGTTAAAAATCTCATTAAAGTATAAGGTCCTCAAACCGTTTACAATTCTGATCAAAGTGGGTTCAATATAGAGATAAATAGTGGTCACACAATTTGTTATGAGGGGATTAAAAATGTAGAAAACATCGTTTAGTCGGTATCTTCTACAACACATAGTTACACTATTCAACGAACAATATCAGCAGGGGGACAGCTTATGTCCCCGTTATTTATAGTTTTGAAAGAGGGTCATGGGCAATTTGGACCTAAAGTAATGAAACTTTATTCAAATCAGAAAATATATACGTAGAAGCATCAGCGTCCGGTAAATTATCCAAGGAACTATTTCAAATTTGGATTCAAAATGTATTTTTGATTCACAGTTGGAATTCACCTATACTCCTATTAGATTCATGGAGTGGACAATGTGAAAACGCTGTAAAAGAAGCTTTACCGAAAGAATCAAATCTTATATTGAAAGCGATACCAAAAGGCACAACTGGTCAGATATAGCCTGTTGATGTATATGGTTTTCAATTATGGAAAAACTTTATAAGAAAATTATCAGACATAACACTTCTTATTAATTATCATGCTAAATTTCATGAGAGAAACAATATAATCAAACTACAATCTCTAACCCATAATCAATTTTCTTCACCAAGATTTCAGAATTTTTTTAAATATGCCTGGTATAAATGTGGATACCTAACGAAAAAACCGCTGCCAATATATTGGCACTTTGCTTCCTCTAAATGAATTTATCAATCCTACATGTATATTATATAGTTCAAATGTAAAATATGTTTATTAATTATACATTTTTTTTAATAATTTATAAATTCATTATTATTTACAAAAATTAGACATTATTTCCAGAGATAGATTTTGGATAGCTATGGTTATTCCAAATATTTTGCAAACTATACAAAAATATCAAAATTATCTATTTTATCATATGAAAAATGAAAAGAAATTGTAATAAAAAAAAAAACTTACTTGCATTAGACATCGCTTAAATAAAATCACTATTTAATTTTGATTTTTTTTTCAATTTCATAATACCAATATTTTTTTTATTTTTTCAAATGACATCTTTATAAACATTTCTCTTTGAAATAATGTAGCTTATCTAAACTTTACATTACAAACAACAATAGATTATTAATATCACGTACAAAATAAACATGCAAAAAAGGTCGCTTACCAACAGTGAGGAAGATTCAAGAAGATAAGGTCAATTTAAAAAATATTTGAGATTAAAATTTATTAACCTTTTTCTTTTTAAAATCGTAAGTCATCGGGAACGGCTCTATGTATCTGAATCGAGAGTATAACTTTGTACCAACAACTCATGCAAGCAAAATAGCAAATAACTTATTCACCTAGCATGTTCATTGTTAATGAAAGATTAACATAATTCTTCTTCTAGCGAATGATCTTTTTGCAAGTTACAATATGAGTGCAGCTTACACACTTCTTTCATCTCACTATAATAGACTACTCAATAAAAATCACGTGCATGTTATTTAAATTGGTGAGAAGTTTAAACATATTCTCACTGTTAATATTATGTCTTATTGAGGATAGCTCATTGTTCTGCGTTCCTACTTTCGGAAAATCTAAATCATTTATTTATACATTGTTTGGGATTTCAGCAATTTCAGCCGAGCTGAGTGTAACCCGCGGTTACACTCAGCTCGGCTCGACTCACGGAGCAGCCACGGCGCGGCAGCACCTCGCGGCGTCTCGGCGGAACAGCTGAGACGCTATACTGATTCGTGCAGTATAGTCGCGAGATTGCTATCTTTCTCATACTCTCATATGCAAATATGAGAGATATTAATTTGATTAGGGTGTAGTTAGACAAATTCAAGGAAGAAGACGGAAGTGGATCAAGGACTCGCTCTCTCTAAACCCAGCCTTGCCACGAAAAACATCTCTCCGCTGTGCACCTGCTATCGTTCATCGGAAAACTCTCAACGCAAAATTCACTGGATCACTCACTTGGGACTCTCATCGCTTCTACATTCTCGCTCAACCATCACACATCAAAAGGCATCTCCGATTAATATAATCGCTGCTTCTGCCAGGTAACATCTCTCACTCCACACGAGGTCAGGTAGCGACCACTTGTTGGCCATTTTGAACGCCATTACGTCGTTGGCAAAACTCAAAGCAACAAATCAATAACATTTGTTTGCTGGTTATACTAGTTCATCGTGCTGAGCCGAGAAAGAAGAACTTCATTGGACAGATTCACTCACAAGGATCGGACACACTCAACACATTGAAATCATCGTAGAAAACTCAACAGGTTAGTAATCCCTCATATGGGATTCATACTATAATACAGTAATTGCTTTACTGAATTACACTCACTAAGTGGACATGATTTAGCATTCATGTCAAAGTGTAATGATATCAGTGAACAAAACTCAACAAACAGTGCTACGATAAACTCGCCTTTTTATTCCTGAATAATCTCAACCAACCAGTTCGTCGCTTAGACTTCATTTAAGAAAATATAGTGAATTTAGAAATCATTTATAGTTCAATTACCTTTATTCAATATTGTACTCTACTCTAGTCATCAAAATAGTTTATTTTTATATTCTTGTTATACCCAGTGTAATTTAATGTAATTATTAAGGCCAAATATGACTGTGAAAAATATAACATGAAGTTTATATATAAATTGTGTTCGACTCAACTTATTTCATCACCCACAGCATGTTACTCATTTAAACTTATGGAATCCTCAAACATTTTGGTCCTTCGAGCCGGATATACATGCTGTGGTGTGAATCGAGCCAGTGAATAAATACTCATTTGTGAAAAACTCAACAGGACTTGACAATGCCAACCACCAAGGATGAAGTCAAGGACTTGGAGAAGCATAATGATTCTTCCGCCTCTGACAAAGAGGATGACATCCAGAAGGAGAAGGAGGATTCTGCGACTCCAAGCACCTCAGCTGAAATGAAGGGGGCAGCTAAGCGGACTGGCAGCTGCCAACTCAATGTGCCTGGACTCAGTGTGGTTGACGCCCATGTCAGGACTCGTTCAAAGTCTCCAGGGTCAATTCCGGCTTCTTTTCTCTGCAAGGTGAACTCTCAGTACCTGCGGCTTGATTCTTTGGAACGGATTATTGCGTACATCAGGATTAGGAAGGAAACTGCCACTCTTCCAGTGATACTGGCTTGGAAGCAGGATGCTGAGGAGCTATACTCCTTATATAAAAAGGATCATGCTGTCATCGAAGCAAGTTGTCCAGCAGCCTTCGCAGACAACGATTACTTCAAGTCAGCATATCACAAGTCAATCCATGAATCATACCATACTATTGCGTTCGAGGTTAGCATTTTGGAGGCAAACTGGAAGTCCAAGCATCATATCACTCAGCCAATCATCGGAGAAACTCAACATACGCATTTAAGCAAGCTGCCAGGAATAAAGCTGCTCATATTCAATGGAACATACATGGAGTGGCCTTCTTACAAGGAAATGTTCTCTGCTTTAATTCTTAATCGGCCTGGACTCAAGAGTTATGAGAAGTTACACTACCTGCGCAGCTCTCTCAGCGGAACACCACTCACACTAATACAAGGATTTTCACTCAGTGATGAGTCTCTAACACGCGCATGGACTACACTAGTGATGAGGTTTGAAAATAAACGGGTATTATTAAATGATCAGCTTGATCATTTATCTGAATTGACTGCTGTTCCCTCCAAAAACCGGGCCACACTCAACACATTGATCTCGGAAATATCAAAAATTAGAAAATCACTCCACATGTTGGTACCGCAAGAGCAGCTAGGAGATTGTATATTAGCTCATCGCCTGTCAAAGCTAATTGACAGGTCAACTTGAGAAGCATGGAAGACTTCTCGCGTTTCTAACACTGAGCTGCCAACGTTTGAGGAATTTGAGTCCTTCCTGATCACGCGGGTGCGTGCTTTGGAAATAGCAGCTGATTCACCAACATCCACTCAGAAGCCTACTATCACTCAAACCTCAAAACCATCAAGGAGTCTTCACGTCACCAGTCCAACTCAACCACGGCAAGACTCACATAAGGTGACACACTCAACGAGGATTTCACAACATCCATGCACGTATTGTGGTGACTCGCATTTTATTGTGGCTTGTACAAAATTCAAACTGCTGAATGAACAACAGCGGAGAAAATTTGTAATGGAAAGGCCGCTGTGCTACAACTGCCTCGGCCTTCCCTCAGCGAAGAATTGCAAGTCACAATACAAGTGCAGGAATTGTAACGGAAATCACCACACCATGATTCATGTGCCACGAGATCCAAATGGCAAAACTCAAACCATCTCTTCAAGCGGTTCAACTCAAGTTTCGGACAACGGTGCAATCATCTTACATCACGGTCAAACTCAACATGATTACTCAACTCCTCAACTCACTTTACTTGCAACTGCATTGGCATGGTACGACTCACCGGTGACATCTCATAAATTAAGAATACTCATTGACTCAGGCTCGGAACTCTCATTCATCTCCAAGGATTCTGTGGATTTACTCAACATTAAGCGGCAACACTCAACTATACCAATCCTTGGAGTTGGCGGCACGCACTCAACTCAAACTCTTGGAAAGGCTCAACTCACCTTACGCACCATCTACAAAAATCTCACGTTTCGGATCACAGCTCATATTATACGCCAAGTCTCAACACTATTACCATCAGAAGAATGTGAGCAACGTCAGTGGCAACATACAGAGAAACTCAACTTGGCTGATCCGACATTCTGGAAACCTCAACCAGTAGATGTACTTATCGGAGCGGACTATTACGGCCAAATCATCAAACCGAACCTAATAAAGAGGAGTGCGATTGAACCTGTCGCACAATTGTCAATTTTCGGCTGGCTGCTAATAGGTCCATCAAACTCAGCTGTGCAATCCAAGGTAGTCCATCATACAACGGCCTCACTCAACACTGAAGATTTGCAGGAACTACTCACACGCTTTTGGATTCAAGAAGAACCACCGTCAGCGTCTGCAGTCAAACTCAACAAGGAAGAAGCATTGTGTGAACAACACTTTGTTGAAACTCACACGAGAGATACTCACGGACGTTACCAAGTCAGAGTACCTCTCACAAACTCTGCAGACATACTTGGAAACTCATTTGGAAAAGCTCAAGCGTGCCTCAGGAGAATACTCACAAAATGCAATCAAGAAAGCATCTACAAGGAAAGGTACTATGCTTTCATGGATGAATACTGCAAATTGGGCCACATGGTGCGGATCCCTCAACAGGAAATCTCCGCCCAACCATCTTACTATCTTCCTCACCATGGAGTATTACGAGAAGATAGTTTAACGACAAAACTCAGAGCAGTATTCAACGATTCAGCACTCACAACAAATGGAAACTCACTCAACGACATCATGCATACTGGACCTAATCTCTCACCCAACATTGTGGATGTTCTCATCTGGATTCGAACTCACCCATTTGTCTTCTCAACTGACATTACAAAAATGTATCGTCAGATCAAGGTTCACCCTCAAGATTGGAACCTGCAACGCATTTTATGGGTAGATGAAACGGGTCAACTCACTCACTTCCATTTGACTACAGTCACCTACGGAACACGAGCAGCTCCTTACTTAGCAATTCGGACACTTCCTCAGCTGGTAACGGATGAAGGAGCCGAATTATCCACTTGCCATTGATTCACTCCTCTTTGGAAGGTATGTGGATGACATCTTCGGTGGAGCTGAGTCAAAGGAGAGTCTCATTGAAAAGGCCAAGCAGTTAACCGCATTATGCAAGGCGGGCGGCTTTCCATTAGCAAACTGGAACTCAAACTCGTCTGGCTTCCTCAAGGAATTTCTCAACTAGCCACCAGCTAAAGAAGCTGTGCCTCTAGATGATTGCGCGACCAACATACTCGGGATGAAATGGCTCCCACACTCGGACAAAGTCACCTTCAGAACAACTCTACCACCTCACCAGGAGATGATAACGAAACGGATTATACTCTCTGAAGTATCCCAACTCTACGATCCCATAGGAATAATTTCACCGGTCATAATCACATCGAAAATCCTCCTACAAGAACTGTGGCTTTACAAACTTTCTTGGGACGACTCGCTGCCAGACTCAACTGTGAAGAAATGGCTGCACATCCGGGAACATCTCAACAATCTGGACACTATCACCATACCAAGGTGGTTAGGAATTCAGGAGGACTCAGTTGTGGAACTTCATGGCTTCTCGGATGCTTCACAACAGGCGATGGCTGCAGTTCTATACATTAAATCCACAACACTTACATCTCGCTCAACTTCATCATTTCTCATCTCCAAAACAAAGGTGGCACCACTCAAACGACTGTCAATCCCACGATTGGAATTGGGAGCGGCAGTACTACTCACGAAGCTGGTAAAACATGTTTTGGACAATTCACGATTGCCAATCTCACACATACATTTATAGACAGACTCTAAGGTAGCACTCACATGGATACGCTCACACCCCTCAAAATGGAAGGACTTCGTTGGAAATAGAGTTGCCTTAATACAAGAACTCATTCCAACAGCACAATGGAGACATCTGCCTGGAGCAGACAATCCAGCGGATTGTGCCTCGCGCGGATTACTCACTTCGCAACTCAGAGAGCATCACTTATGGTGGCATGGACGAAGTTGGCTCTGCCAGGAGGAATCAGCTCGGCCTTCCCAAGCAACCTCTATCCAAGAAACCAACCTTCCAGAAATACGGGCTAAAGTCACACTCACCGCAGCCAAGTCAAACTCAAGCAAATTTTGGGACATCATTGATCATTACTCATCACTCAATCAACTCATAAGAATAACTGGATGGGTAATGATCGCCTGTGATCGATTCAAGGCTAAAGAAAAAACTCACCATGAATCGAAACTCACTACTGATTTACTCATCAAGAACATTCAGCAGGTTCATTTCCACTCAGAACTTATTATGCTGAAAAATTCTCAAGTCCCAAGAAATCATGTCCTCAACCGATTGACTACCTACATAGACTCAACAGGAATTGTTCGAGTAGGAGGGCGGCTTCAAAAAATTCAACTCGATCATCACTCAAAACACCCAGCAATTATACCACGGAGCAGTCAACTCACCTCACTGATCATTCGGAACGCTCATCTCTCAACTCTGCACGGTGGCGCTCAACTCACCCTAGCACACACTCGGCAGGAATTTTGGATAATCGGAGGCAGAGCACCGGTCAAGTCACATATTTTAAAGTATGTGACTTGTGCAAGGTATCGGGCTCAACGGGCTCAGCAACTCATGGGGCAATTACCCATGGCCAGGGTCACCCCATCACCACCTTTCACTCACACTGGGATCGACTACGCCGGGCCAATCACCATTAACTCATGGAAAGGTCGTGGATCCAAAACATACAAATGCTGGATTTGTATCTTTGTGTGCTTCTCAACATCAGCTGTTCATCTAGAACTGGTCAGTGACTACTCAACGGACGGATTCTTAGCGGCATATAGACGGTTCACCTCAAGGAGAGGGATACCCTCCAAACTATACTCAGACTGCGGAACAAACTTCATCGGAGCAGCAAAGGAACTGAAGATCCTATTCTCACAAAACCAACATGAAAACTCAATCGTGTACAACTCACTAGCCAACGAGGGAACCCAATGCATATTCAACCTACCTACTGCACCTCACATGGGAGGCAAGTGGGAAGCAGTCGTGAAATCAGTTAAATTTCACCTGCGACGGACCATTGGGGACACTCTACTCACCTTTGAAGCTTCAGCTACCTTGCTCACTCAAATAGAAGCATTACTCAACTCAAGGCCGCTAGAACCACTCAGTGAAGACCCAGAAGATGTCAGTGGACTCACACCCGGACATTTTCTCATCGGCAAGGCATTGAACTCAGTGCCTGAACCAAGCTTATTATATCTCAACGAATCAAGGCTTTCCAAGTGGCAACTCAATCAACGGATCACTCAGCAATTTTGGAAGCATTGGTCAACTCAATACCTTCAACGGCTTCAATCTATTTCTAAATGGCATCATCCCTCTTATGAGATAAAAGTGGGTTCCATGGTTCTACTCACGGATGAACACTCACCACAAAGCAAATGGCCACTCGCAAGAGTCACTCAACTTCACCCTGGAACTGACAATCTCATCAGAGTTGTAACAATCAAGACGGCCACCACTGAACTCACACGCCCAATTGCAAAACTCGCCATCTTGCCAGTGCCAACCGGAAATTAAATCAACCTGGCGGTTGATGGCGGGCGGAATGTTTGGGAATTCAACAATTTGAATTCCCGCGGTTACACTCAGCTCGGCTCGACTCACGGCGCAGCCACGGCGCGGCAGCACCTCGCGGCGTCTCGGCGGAACAGCTGAGACGCTATACTGATTCGTGCAGTATAGTCGCGAGATTGCTATCTTTCTCACACTCTCATTGATATTAATTTGATTAGGGTGTAATGAGACAAATTCAAGGAAGAAGACGGAAGTGGATCAAGGACTCGCTCTCTCTAAACCCAGCCTTGCCACGAGAAACATCTCTCCGCTGTGCACCTTCTATCGTTCATCGGAAAACTCTCAACGCAAAATTCACTGGATCACTCACTTGGGACTCTCATCGCTTCTACATTCTCGCTCAACCATCACACATCAAAAGGCATCTCCGATTAATATAATCGCTGCTCCTGCTAGGTAACATCTCTCACTCCACACGAGGTCAGGTAGCGACCACTTGTTGGACATTTTGAACGCCATTACGTCGTTGGCAAAACTCAAAGCAACAAATCAATAACATTTGTTTGCTGGTTATACTAGTTCATCGTGCTGAGCCGAGAAAGAAGAACTTCATTGGGCAGACTCACTCACAAGGATCGGACACACTCATCTCATTGAAATCATCGTAGAAAACTCAACAGGTTAGTAATCCCTCATATGGGATTCATACTATAATACAGTAATTGCTTTACTGAATTACACTCACTAAGTGGACATGATTTAGCATTCATGTCAAAGTGTAATGAAACTAGTGAACAAAACTCAACAAACCGTGCTACGATAAACTCGCCTTTTTAGTCCTGAATAATCTCAACCAACCAGTTCGTCGCTTAGACTTCATTTAAGAAAATATAGTGAATTTAGAAATCATTTATAGTTCAATTACCTTTATTCAATATTGTACTCTACTCTAGTCATCAAAATAGTTTATTTTTATATTCTTGTTATACCCAGTGTAATTTAATGTAATTATTAAGGCCAAATATGACTGTGAAAAATATAACATGAAGTTTATATATAAATTGTGTTCGACTCAACTTATTTCATCACCCACAGCATGTTACTCATTTAAACTTATGGAATCCTCAAACATTTTGGTCCTTCGAGCCGGATATACATGCTGTGGTGTGAATCGAGCCAGTGAATAAATACTCATTTGTGAAAAACTCAACAGGACTTGACAATGCCAACCACCAAGGATGAAGTCAAGGACTTGGAGAAGCATAATGATTCTTCCGCCTCTGACAAAGAGGATGACATCCAGAAGGAGAAGGAGGATTCTGCGACTCCAAGCACCTCAGCTGAAATGAAGGGGGCAGCTAAGCGGACTGGCAGCTGCCAACTCAATGTGCCTGGACTCAGTGTGGTTGACGCCCATGTCAGGACTCGTTCAAAGTCTCCAGGGTCAATTCCGGCTTCTTTTCTCTGCAAGGTGAACTCTCAGTACCTGCGGCTTGATTCTTTCCAGTGATACTGGCTTGGAAGCAGGATGCTGAGGAGCTATACTCCTTATATAAAAAGGATCATGCTGTCATCGAAGCAAGTTGTCCAGCAGCCTTCGCAGACAACGATTACTTCAAGTCAGCATATCACAAGTCAATCCATGAATCATACCATACTATTGCGTTCGAGGTTAGCATTTTGGAGGCAAACTGGAAGTCCAAGCATCATATCACTCAGCCAATCATCGGAGAAACTCAACATACGCATTTAAGCAAGCTGCCAGGAATAAAGCTGCTCATATTCAATGGAACATACATGGAGTGGCCTTCTTACAAGGAAATGTTCTCTGCTTTAATTCTCTGCTTTAATTCTTAACTTATTTCATCACCCACAGTATGTTACTCATTTAAACTTATGGAATTCTCAAACAATACATTGATTTATGGGTTATGGCCATATAAATTATCATATATATAAATGAGTTAATTTTATTTGAATAAAATGCGCTTTGTTTATAATTTTTTTTTAATAAATTTTTTCTTCAGAAAATAAAAATTTTAATGTATTCTTTCTTTACAAAATAAAAATCTAAAGGTACAAAACCATAAAATACGGAAATAAATTTTAAATACATTAAATAAAGGAAAAATCTTTATTTTTTAATTAAAACATCAGATTATGTTAATTAACAAAAGTATTTAATATTTTTAAAAGAAATATAAATGCGATATTTATTAGTTTTGTCATTAAATAGATTATTTTTTCCACTTTTGAAAATAGAATTTCTTTATTTATTTCTATAGTTGCTATCATCAGAATAACCCATAGAAGTTTCAACTTTAAAATTTTTATCTCGAAATTGCGTAGAAGAAAATATTCACTTTTTATATAGCAATTATTCAAAAAAATCAGTTTGAACACAAAAATAATTCAATTTCTTACGTTGCCAGAAACTAGATCGTACGCTCGTATCCTTTGAAAACGATATTCAAAGAACATCACCATTGCAACATCTACGAGCAAACGAATGTGACAAATAACTGACGGTATACAAATGAAGAGCAGAACGGCATAGAGCAACTGTAGTTAATGATATCTGCAAGCAGCTGTAGTTGATATGTAGTTATTGATACAAAAAGTAAAAACGGAAAAACGATTAGATAAAATATACACTCTCAAATGTATATGTCACGCCTATTACAGGCTTTGTTTAAATAAAACAATCTAGTCATTAACAGAATGTATATAGCTACAATTTGTCTTCTGCGTCTGAAACAATTTACAATTACACAGGTTTTACCGCCAATTTTTTCCATTAGAAATAAAGTATTTCAAAATTGAAAACAAAAATATACACGTCTGATTAATTTGTATAACACGGACCATTGTTAAATTTTAAAAATCATTCTACCATCGGAACACGAAAATAGCAGAAGGTTTCGCGCTTGACAGCGATAATAAATTGTTTTATAAGTGGAAAAATGAAATTTATAAAAAAAATTTGTGTGTGGAATAAACAATTTATTTGTGAAATTTTATTAAGAAATATTATCGATTAATTATACAAAATATCACAGTCAAATAATTTGGAGGTAATATTAATGTAGGAAAAGGATTTTTATATATCTTGAATTGAATATGTATTAGTTGCGTTCCAAGTAGGTAGGTTATTTTGTATTATTTATATCTTAACATAAATACTTTTGTGTTGATACATTAGTAATTGCATCTAATAAATGAATTAAAGAAGCGATTAAGTAAATTTTACTTCCAAAATCGCTAGACATACAAAGCTCAATTTTTTTCATTTATTAATTTTACTAAAAATATTTTAACCTCAAATATCTGAAATTTATGGACCAATCATTTTGCCCCAAGAAATCGACATAAAAATCTAAAAAATACACCTCTACAAGAAATTTTGAAGCGAATAAGTCAATTTTATTCCAGCAATCGTTGCACATACAAAACTCATTTTTTTTATTTTTTCATTTTTCAATGCTTACGTTTTTTTTTATAATAACAGAACACCCTATAAAAGAAAATTTTTTTTTTAGGAAATATAGCTATTTTAATTCTATTTCGAATGCTACTCATTCCCTTCGAATACATATAGCTGTTCTCGAGAAATTACGATTTGAAAAAAGGTTAAAAATATTTTAACCTCACATATCTCTTAAATCTATGGACCAATCACTTTGCCAAAATAACTCGATCGAAAACTGTACAAAATCCACCTCTATGAGGAATTTTGAAGCGATTAAGACAATTTTTACTCCCGCAATGGTTAGACATACCAAACTCATTTTTTTTCATTTTTCTATGTTTACGTTTTTATTAATAACAAAAGAACCGTGATAGCTAGAAAAATAATTTTTTTTAGTAAATATAGGTATTTAAATTCGCTTTCGAATGCCACCCATCCGATTCAGATACATAGAGCCCTTTTCGAGAAATTTCGATGTGAAAAAAAGGTTAAAAATCTTTTAACCTGAAATATCTCAGAAATTTATTGACCGATCATGTAGCCCAACGAACTTAGCCGAGATCTATCCAAAATCTAGCTCTATAAGAAATTACAAAGCGATTAATCCAGTTTTACTCCATAAAACGTGCGACATAGAGAACACATTTTTTCCATTTTTTAATTTTTTTCTCAAAAACTAACCAACAGAATGGATTAAAATTTTCACAGATTATAGCAATTTATATTCTGCATTATCGTGATTTTTCTCCAAAAAATTGACCGTTTAGTTTAGGAGTTATTAGCTTTAAAAAGAAAAACACGTTTTTGTTAATAACAAGAGAAACGTGATAGCTAGATAATTTTTCTTTTGAAATTATAGCCTTTTTTATGCTCTTTCGAATGCGATCCATCCGATTCAAAAATTTAAATCCGATCATTAAAAAAAATCAAAAATAAATTTTTCTAAAATCAAAAATTTGAAATAAAACAAAAACGAATCAGTAAATCATCAAAAATTATTTTCTTCCCGAATGTGGAATAAAAAAGAAACAAAAAAAATGAGAACCTGATGGTTAAAATCGACCGCGTAGATCCGCAGATAAAGCGGTATACATACATACACACACACACATCGATACAGATATTTTCTAAAATCATGTGAAACAAACTTCTAACACCTCTAATGATGTTTATAGAGAGTTTTAACGAAGTTGAAAATTTTACTATTACAAAGCTTCCTCTAGGAGGAAGCAAAACCTCCAAGACGTCAAAATGCAGTAGATTTCTGTTTCCATACTCAAGAGGAACCAATTTGCGACATATGTGGAGGAATTGTAGTCATACGATGTGCATGGTGTAAAAAGCTATTATGTTTTAATATTTTTTCACAGATTATCATTATTGTCAAACATATATTGAATAAAATTTGTAAATTCACCAATTTCTGTAATATTTATATATGTTACATTGACAAATCATCACATTGTACAAATAAATAAAAATGAAAAAAGTTTTCACTCATAATCCAGTAATAATAATGTTAATAGGGGTAGCCTCCCCCACTAAAATTAAAATATTTTTTATTTTTTTAACTTTTAATAGTAAATATGAGTCGAAATAAGGATTACAAAATTAAAAATCCGAATGAATGTTGTTATTTTTTTTTTTTTAATCACTAAAAGATAAGTAACTAAATAGGGGTAGCTCACCCCTTCAATGTGTTTTTTTAAACCTCGAAACAGGTCAACTATCATTTCTAATTTTCTTTACAACATGGCATTTTTTTTACCAAATATGGCTCGTCAAAACTTTATTATTTCAAAAACAGTGTGAAAAAATTATATTTACCCCCATAAAAATAGGGTGTGCAACCCCTTATCATTAAAACTGTGTCCAAATACTCGTCTTTTTATAAGAAACAAATATGTGTTGGTTTCATTAAAAAATTCCGAATCCATCTCGAGATATTAAAAAAAACTGTTTTTGGGGGTGAACTTTAAGGGTGCTTTTCATCCCCAGATGTCTTTCTCCACAGATAAAAAAACCGCTGCCAATTCATTGGCACGTAGCTTCCTCAAACTTGATTTACTGATTCCTTTAATTAATTTTTACTTCCAATATTTAAAATTTCATACTTTATTTTGTACGATGTAAACGGCTTAAAATCGTTTTTATAAGTCTAACAACTCGTCAGGAGTTGATTTTACACGAGAATATTAAATAGTAAAATTTTTTGTTTTAATATTATCCACAACTTTTGTATTTAACATTTTCGTGTAAAATCAAATCCAATCAAGTTATAGCCAAAAATCGCCCATTTTATTTATAACTCCTCAAATATTTTAAATATAAAAGTTGTCGATAATATTGACATAAAACTTTTTCCCATTTAACATATTTCTGTTAAGTTAAATCCTATCAAGTTATATAAAAAAAATAAGAAGGTTCTACTTTATTTTTACTCTTTCATACATAGAGCCATCCTCAATACATTTTAAAAAAAAGGATGCCAATTGCTTGATGCCAGATCTCTATACTCATTTTTTTTGTATATGTAGGTTTGAATGTTATGCATTTTTAAGCATGAAAATGGGTATTTAGAGGGTACATTGTTTTCCAAGGGTTACCACATTTTAAACAGCTTTCCGCACCACCACTGGGGTACTGTTATAGGCGCGTTGAATAACGAAGTATAAAATAATTCATTTGTTTATATACCATTAAAGCAATAAAATTTTCAAATTCCCTGTATGTATCCCAAATCAAAGATCCTTTTTTAACATGCAGTCCAGCTGTTGTTAATGCTCGTTCGAATAAATTCCAAATTTTCTCTGTTGTTTCAGTCCTGTAATGAACTGTAAATATTCCAACCATACCTCGATAGCTACAAGTATTAAAAAACAACGTGGTCATTATAATCAACAAATAAAATTGATAACTAAGAATTATAATTGCAAATTAAAACCATTAGCAGGATTCGTGACAAGAAATATTAATTAACTTACAGAGGTAATCTTGAACAGCTTACTGACAAAGTTCCATAAGAGCAATCTTCTGCTCTGGTATCCATAAATTCTTATATTCTTCTGGTGTAGAAAACCCAATTGCAAAGGCGCTTTCAATCAAGTTTTGAACATCTGTAAGTGGATTATTGCTTTTTTTATAAAATCTAATCCAATTTTGCCAAATTTTAACACACCATGGCACATTTTGTGTAATCCAGCCATAAACTGGATTCAAGACTTAGCTTTTTCATATCCACTTTTAACAATATTTTCATCTTCAGTGCAGTAACAACCTTCTCCACATCACCAAATAAGAGTGGACAAGCTAATTGACGCTTATAAAGTATTCCAATCCGATTTATTTGATCAATTCTTTCTCGATCAGTTGAATCCATCTAAACATAAATTCAAATTTAATAAAATTTGTGAAAGTAAGACTATAGAAGTAAGTATAAAATAATTCATTTGTTTATATACCATTAAAGCAATAAAATTTTCAAATTCCCTGTATGTATCCCAAATCAAAGATCCTTTTTTAACATGTAGTCCAGCTGCTGTTAATGCTCGTTCGAATAAATTCCAAATTTTCTCTGTTGTTTCAGTCCTGTAATGAACTATAAATATTCCAACCATAACTCGATAGCTACAAGTATTAAAAAACAACGTGGTCATTATAATCAACAAATAAAATTGATAACTAAGAATTATAATTGCAAATTAAAACCATTAGCAGGATTCTTGACAAGAAATATTAATTAACTTACAGAGGTAATCTTGAACAGCTTACTGACAAAGTTCCATAAGAGCAATCTTCTGCTCTGGTGTTACAACAATCTTCATTTCATATCGCAACCAAGACAACCATAATTCTGGTGTCAGTGGATACTTGGAACTCATATTCTCCCTGGCAATCCTTTCCAACTCTGCCATCGAATGCAGTTTCTCTATAAGCATTTTGTGAGCCTCGTAGTTATAGTTATTTTGGGCTAGGGTAGACTCAATAGCTTGAACCTCAGCCTCGTTCTTCATGCTGTCCTGAACCTCGTCGTCATCATCGTTATCCTCATCGCTGTCCTCATCCTCAATAATCACCTTGTCGATTTTCTCGTCGTCAAATTTCTAGAGCTCGTCATCCGACGGTCGGCAAGCAACTTTCATTCTCTTCTTCGTCGGCGGAAATACTCACTCCATTTCTTCGTCCGTTACGACAATTAAAATTAGTGAGAACGATTTACTGAGACTTTGATACAAAGCCGCCCTTTAAAAACAACTAACTATATTCTCTGCACTAGGTAATGCTGCTTTGGAGATGGGTTTTCTACTTTGCAGTCGTGCAATAGAGATCCTCATTGGCTCGATTCCTTTACGACGACAAACGAGCGGCAGCGCATGCGCTTGGGCATACGCGTACCTACACAACACACACGGGGCCCTTTCTACATATGTGTGTTCTGTCTGTTCTAGTGTTCTAGACAACTTCTCTCTATGTCCGTCTCTGTATTACATAAACGGAACAGATCCTATCTGTCTTTGTCGGGAACACACGGAACACACAGAACACACATACTTATGTAGAAAGGCCCCCGGACACGAGCTGACGGACAAGGCCGCAAGGCCAAAAGTGTCGCCGCAATTGAGTCTCTGAGTCAATGCTATAAGTATTAGAAAATATTAATATTTTAATTCTCTTTCAAATGCTACCCATCACATTCAGATACATAGAGCCATCCTCAATACATTTAAAAAAAATTGGGAAAATTTTATGAAAAATATTAACTTGAAATTTTTTTAAATATCTTTGAAATTTAAGGACCAATCATTTTGCCCGAATAACTCGACCGAAAACTATCCAAAATCCACCTCTACGAGGAATTTTGAAGCGCTTAAGTCAATTTTTACTCCCGCAATAGTTGGACATACCAAACTCATTTTTTTCATTTTTCAATGTTTACGTTTTTATTAATAACAAAAGAACCGTAATAGCTAGACAAATAATTTTTTTTAGAAAATATAGGTCTTGAAATTCTCTTTCGAATGCCGCTCACCCGATTCAAATACATAAAGCCGTTCTCGAGAAATTACGATTTAAAAAAAAGTGAAAAAAATTTTAACCTCAAATATCTCCGAAATTTATGGATCAATCCTTTTGCCCAAAGAACTCAATCGATTGTGATACAAAATGTATCACTAAAACAAATTTCAAACTGATTAAGCCAATTTTACTCTAGTTATTGAACGACAAAAAAAACACTTTTTTTTATAAATTATTTTTTTCTCCAAAAATAATGAATAAAAAACCTAAAAATTTAGTAAGTTATAGTACTCAGTATTCTTTATAACCAAAAAATATTCATGTTAATATCTTTTTTAATTTTGAAATATAACCTATTTACTAAAAATGACGTTTTCATGAATAACTTATGACGAAATATAGCTAACGGCTTTTTTTTTTTTTTAAATTGTAGAAAATTTTATTCTGCATACAGAGAATTTATCGTATATAAATAATATTTGTTCTAAATATAAAAAAAATTGAAAATAAAAATTTTGAAAATTTAAAAATGGCGATAAAAAACAAAAAAATCGATTTTGACAAAAATAAAATATTGACCCCAATTGTTGAAGCAAAATCTGAAAAAATGATCACTCTCTCGTTAAAATCGGTTGAGTAGATCATGAGATATCAGAGTATACGGACATACATACACACACACACACACACATCCATACGGACATTTTCTAAAAATGGTGTATTTCGATTCCAAATTTTCTATACAACATTCCTAAGACATTATCTCACAAACTTTTTTTTTTACTATCACAAAGCTTCCTCTAGGAGGAAGCAAAAAAATACGTGTCAAATATTTTTCGATACTCTAATCAGTTGCAAAGTTTCATGAAAATCGGAGGCAGACACTAACAGAAATGTAATTAATTAAATTAGGGGTAACTCACCCCGTCAACGTGTTTTTATTTTTAAATCTCGAAACAGGTCAACTATAATTTTCAATTTTCTTTATAACATGGCAATTTTCAATCAAATTTAGCTTATTAAAACATTTTTATATCAAAAATACATGGGAAAATATATTTACTCTTATATTCACCGAGAATATATAACAGCCCATTCAGAGAGACATGGGGGTGTTTCAAGAGAGAGACTTTGTCTGGACACTTCGAGAAATTCTTAATTTATCTCTGAATATTAACAGGTATAATCCGATGCAAGGTAGCTCATACATTATTCTACCCCCACATATACAAGCAAAACATGCATGTGTTAATGTGTACAATTTTGACGACGAATGTTTTAAGTGGGCTATACTATCAGCTTTACACCCAGCACACCATAATGTTGTTACGTCTGTGACGTATCTCTAAAATCAAATTAACAATGCATATTTATTGCCAGTAATTTTCTGACATACAAATGTCGTATATGCGAATTTTGACAACGTTGCTTTTTAATGCAAGCGGCATCACGCCGAAGCGAGCGAACTTTACAACGTTGCAATTTTGTAATACGATGCGATCGTGACGTAGTAGTAGGTCATCAAACTTGCGTATTATATTTTCTTTAGAATCAGCATTTCGCAATGCGAATACCGAATTTAATACAATTGGAGACAATTACATTGCCAAATAAGATGATCTCAATCATCTTCAACCTAATTTAATTGCTTAATAAATACGGCGACTCTCAATACACAAAAAAGTAATCGTGGACAGATCGCGAGCTCCGTACAACTCCAGCCGACAATAGGAGCAGCTAATAATTATATACAGGCCAATACGAGCCTATAGCGTTTTACGGGGTAATACATTGATCGATTAATTTCAAATTCATTATCTACAATATTTGATTCGCTAAACCAATGCGGTTTTATCAAAGTCTACAGAATAGATTAATTCAATTATTTGCACTTGCGATTTTGTATCAGTTCATTGTAAAAGATTATTATTTAAATTCATAATTAAATAAAAGTAAAATTGTTGGACCCGTAGTGTATTTATTTCAAAGACCTTCACCAGAAAAAAAGGTAATACAACCATATCAAATAAATAACTAACTAAACATATAAGAATAAATTCCTCGAATGTCAAGACTTAACAGTGGTTCCGGTACCAATCGAACGGAAGTTCGATAGATCAGCTAAATCAAACTTTAAACGTTTCATAATAGATCAAATAAGCTCTTGAAAGACGAGGGAAATGTTCTTATATAAATATAGCTAACATAGAATAAGTCCGAGCTTCACATTTTGCAGTAAGTAGTTGGGGCCATTCATTATAGCAGGAATTACCAAAACTACTGAAAATAAATGCGTACGACCCGTCGAGTTATTAACAAAGTATCTAACAAATGATAAATACAAGAATAGGAATAATTTTCTACAAAACAAATGAGTTTTTAACAAATACATTATACAAGAAATAAGAAATACAAATACTGGCTAATACAAATGAAACAATTGAAATAGTAATACATATAACAATACTGATAAGAAAATTATAAATGGAAAAAATACAAATAAAACAATTGAAATCTTTAAAACAATTGAATATTAACAATAAATTATATAACAAATATATAGCTGAAATAGCAAGTGAAAAGATAAATTATATAATGAAATCAAAATACATTCTAAAAAAAAAGAAAATTGAAAAAATCAATAGTACAAGAATTTAAGGGAAAAATAATCAAATAGGGCAGAATATAACAATATAATAACACGATAATAACAAATTACACTTACGTAATTGAAAAAATCAATATAAAATAAATCAAAATACATACGTGGAAAATAAGAATTAACTTAGTAGCCAATCACACCAAGAAATTGTACAATAACTTAAAAAATTGTTATTTAAATAAATAATCATTGCATAAACAAATATTGCATCTTACATAATAGAAAAATAAAACATAGAAGTACTAAGAGATGGAAATCTAAGAAATCGAGATATAGAAGTTTCAAATGAATAAATAAACTATATTGTTTAGTGAACAATTGCAAAGAGGAGTATACAGAAAAATAGTTAAACTTGCAATATAATAGTATATTATGCACCTTGGGAGTAAAATTTGCTCCCGAGGTACATATACGATTTTTTTTGCCTTGCGAGGCCGAAAATACAACCTTTGCGATCGGGTGCCGGGAGCAAAAGTGGTACTTTTGGCCTGCCAGGCAAAAAACATAATTTAACCAGATATATTAAGTATATAATAAGCAAAGGAGTAATATGTCATGTCATATCAGAAAAACATAGGAAATAAGGGAAACAAAGGGATTATAACCAGGCAGACGACACAACGCAAACCAGAACAAAAAAAGCAAGTAGATGTAACATTGGTATCATAATACATATATTACAAACCTAATAAGAATATTAAAATGAAAAAAAACGATAATAATACTACATTACAAAGAGGAATTAAAAAGTATGGAAATATATAAATACAAACGATAAATAACAATTACACAAAAGATAAAAGAAGGAAAAATTTTAAACTATAAAAGAATAACAAATGCATTACAAAAATAAACAAGCAGTTTTGAAAACGCTAAAGAGACAAGGAAAAGAAGGCTACTTAAATAGAATAAATTATCAACATGTTAAGAAACAATCAAACCAGTATTTCTTTTTGGGAAATTTCAATACCATCCAAAATAGTTCATTGTCAAATTTGTAAAAATCAAGGTCATGAAGCCTTACTTTGCACATGTACAATATGTATTATGACGAAAAATTATTCTTCGTCATTTTCCTCTCTCCCCGCATTAATCATGTACTAATTCCTCACAGTTGTTATAGGTGCAGACGACGCGGAAGGACGCTTGATCGAGAGAGACGGAGAGAGAGAGAGAGCATGCGAGGAGCGCGCGCGACCTGCTGGGAGGAGAGTCAATTAGTCTCGTTGAGGATAGCGCCCGCGCTCCTTGCCCCAAAAATATACGGGAGAGTTCCGTGACGTGCGACCTCGGATTGAGAGTGTTTGTGTGAGTGTGTGCACCCTGCCACGAGCCTGTGGCCTCTTCCAGCCCCGAGAGGCAAGCAAAAGCGACCTGCGCACCAGGAGCTCCGGCGAAGCGTCTTCGGCGACAGCGACTACGCACCATTTGTAAGTGCCGGCTCGACTCTTCTCTCTCTCTCTCTAACTCGCGGCAACTCGGGCCTCCTTCTTGCGCCCGCTGACCGCGAATCGCACATTGTGCGCTGTGTCCCCTTTTCCCCTCTTTGACTCGTTCAATAAACCTCGTTATATGGTATTTAATCCTCGCGAGTGATCCTTCATTTGCTACCCCCTTCTTCCACCTTTATTCAATTCTACATTCGCATGCGGCGTGCATTGCACGAGGCGCGCTAGCCTCGCCGCCGCATGCACTACATTTGTAACCGGATAATCCCGAGCAGCCGGAGAATTAATTATCCGTTACAAATTGGCGCCCCTCGAAAAATCCACATTATCGAGAACGTGGGTACTTATAGGAGAATTTAAATCCGCATCCGGAGTGTGGAAAATTGCAGCGCGCGGTGACATTAGTTCACGCAGCGCATCAGTGTATTGAGACAGACGATCGACGGCGAAGAACGAGTCTTATGCTTCGCAAGCCGCACGATGACTGCGGCGGAACTAAATTATTCCGTCACGGAACGCGAATGCCTCGCAGTTTTGTGGGCGATACGCAAGTTTCGGGCTTACGTCGAAGGCTATCATTTTAAAGTGATAACCGACCATAGTAGTCTGAAATGGTTATGCAATTTGCATAATCCCACCTGACGCTTAGCGCGGTGGGCGCTGGATATGCAAGCATATGACTACGACGTCGAGCATCGGAAGGGCTCACTGAATCACGTGCCTGATGTGCTATCTCGCATGTTTGAGGACGAGGAAGCGCCAGACCTCGTGGCAGTAGATGTCTCCGAAGAGACAGATGACGTACAAGCGCATGGTCGCCGCCGTCGAACAAAATCCCGGAGATTACCCATGGTGGAAGTTAGTTCACGGGCGCCTCTACAGCTACCGTCCGAACCCTGCGGTCGAAGATTTACTCGAGGACGAGGACGCTTGGAAATTAGTCTTGCCAGTAGAGAAGCGCGAGAAAGCGATGCAAGAGAGCCACGCATAGCCTACTGCGGGTCACTTAGGCCGAGCGAAAACGCATGCGCGTGTCACGCTCTATTATTACTGGCCTTCGCTGCGCAAAGATGTCGCTGACTTTGTGCGGAACTGCTTGATCTGTCAGCAGTGAAAAGTGCAGCAGACAGCGCCGGCAGGCCTCATGGGCAGCCATCGCGCGTTACGCCCGTGGCAGATCGTTGCAGGGGACATTATGGGACCTTTTCCCAGGTCCGCTCGAGCGTTCGAGTACCTGCTGATATTTCTGGACTTATTTACAAAATGGATCGAATGCGTACCGATTCGCAAGGCGAACGCACGCACCATCCAAAAGGACTGGAACAGCGAATCTTCCTACGCTTTAGTGTACCCGAAGCTTTTCACTCCGACAATGGAACGGAGTTCAAGAACAAGGCTCTTGACTCCTTCCTGGACAAGTGCGGAGTTACGCATACGACGATTCCGCCGTATCACGCGCAGGCGAATCCTGTGGAGCGAGTGAATCGCACGGTGAAAACCATGATCACCGCATTCCTCGAAGAAAACCACAAGGATTGGGATTTACACATCCCCGAACTGATGTTCGCGTACAACACTGCGACGCAGGAGTCGACAGGGTCGAGCCCAGCATTTCTGAACATGGGCCGGCAACCGACTCCGCCCGTTTTTTTGAAGCGCCGCGAGGAGCGCGTAGCAGAAGAGCTCGCAGAAGCGGCCGCAGAGCGCTGGCACGCGCGGCTGCAGAAGTTGCGAGACGTGCAACAATCCGCCGCGAAGAACGCTTCAGCAGCGCAACAGCGACAGTCGCATTATTATAATGCGTCTCGCCGCGATGTTTGCTTCGAACTGGAAGACAAAGTTTGGAAGCGCAATCGCATTCTCTCCTCGGCAGCACAAAGCGTAGCAGCGAAGCTAGCGCCGAAATACGTCGGTACTTACGTAATTTCCGCCAAGCTAGGCTCGAATGTGTACGAGCTGCAAGACCTTGATGGAAAAGACTGCGGCAAGGTCCACGTAGAAGACCTTAAATTCTATCATGAAAAGGTTGATCTTACCGCTGGGGCAGGGAGCTCAACTAACGTTAACTCAGCACGCGATGACCAGGCTGGGAAAGATCCCGACGACGACGGATCTCCCAATGACCTGGCGAGCGAGCAGCAGCTCGCACCCCGTAAGAGGGGAAGACCACGCAAAGCACGTTGGTGGTAACACGAACCACACGTGTCATGGGGGCCCAGGCGAGCAAGCGCTCGCGAGTAACGGCAGACGCTGACGAGCAAAATCCGCTACCACTCGCGACAAACGCAAGCGCAACGCTACCCCGAAGCCGCGGACGGCCGAAAGGCTCTCGGAACTCAGCCACAACGAACCGCGTCGCGACAACTTCCCCCCGACGCACGCGCGCCGCAACGCGCCAAGCACGTCACTAACCCCTTAACCTCACGTCTCACCATTGAACATAGTGACCAACTCTTTTCCCGCTAGGGCGACTCATCCAGAGATGAACCGATAAGCGCCCGCGCAACGCGCGAAGGATCGCGACTCCGCAAGACCACGGGCCTGCGAGCCACCAAAAGAAAAAATGTAAAAGGATACCCGAGTTGCTTACGTTTTTCCCCTCTTTGCAATCCCAAAGTCTATTGCATGGCTTGTCGAAGCTCTAGTCCCTATTGCATGTTGCATGGCGGAGAGAGAGATTATCTCGAGCTGGTACGCCGCCCGTAGCCAGCGTCTGGGGAAGGGGCGTAAAATTATTCTCCGTCATTTTCCTCTCTCCCCGCATTAATCATGTACTAATTCCTCACAGTTGTTATAGGTGCAGACGACGCGGAAGGACGCCTGACCGAGAGAGACGGAGAGAGAGAGAGAGCATGTAAGGAGCGCGCGCGACCTGCTGGGAGGAGAGTCAATTAGTCTCGTTGAGGATAGCGCCCGCGCTCCTTGCCCCAAAAATATACGGGAGAGTTTCGTGACGTGCGACCTCGGATTGAGTGTGTTTGTGTGAGTGTGTGCACCCTGCCACGAGCCTGTGGCCTCTTCCAGCCTCGAGAGGCAACCGAAAGTGACCTGCGCACCAGGAGCTCCGGCGAAGCGTCTTCGGCGACAGCGACTACGCACCATTTGTAAGTGCCGGCTCGACTCTTCTCTCTCTCTCTCTCTCTAACTCGCGGCAACTCGGGCCTCCTTCTTGCGCCCGCTGACCGCGAATCGCACATTGTGCGCTGTGTCCCCTTTTCCCCTCTTTGACTCGTTCAACAAACCTCGTTATATGGTATTTAATCCTCGCGAGTGATCCTTCATTTGCTACCCCCTTCTTCCACCTTTATTCAATTCTACATTCGCATGCGGCGTGCATTGCACGAGGCGCGCTAGCCTCGCCGTCGCATGCACTACATTCGTAACCGGATAATCCCGAGCAGCCGGAGAATTAATTATCCGTTACAAATTGGCGCCCCTCGAAAAATCCACATTATCGAGAACGTGGGTACTTATAGGAGAATTTAAATCCGCATCCGGAGTGGGGAAAATTGCAGCGCGCGGTAACATTAGTTCACGCAGCGCATCAGTGTATTGATAACCAAGAGGGCCATACTATAAATATATGTGAATTCAACAAAAGTAATCTAACTCATTGCCAACACTGTCAAATCATAAGACATACAGCTACTCAATGCCCTGTTATAAAGAAATATGAATTGATTGCGATCATTGCGGAAGCACGGGTCACTCAACTAAAGACTGCTTGTCAGCAGTATGCACGAAATGCAATAAAGTCGGGCACGGGATGAAATACTGCACTATAAACGAAAAAATAATGTGATGCGCGATATGTTCGGATGAAGGTCACGAAACCGCGGATTGCGAGAGCGTAAAAGTTTTAATTATGTAAAATAGACAACAAAATCACAGAAGAAAGAAATTTGTCAACTTTGCGACATGCCGGGACATTCAGCGAAAACTTGTAGAAAAATGAGTAATAATAAACAAAGTACGTTCTCAAGCAACAACTACAATTCTTTAAATAAACTTTATGAATACCGGGATAAAAATATTGTAGAAATGGATTTTTCCGAACAAATCATCAAAATGGTCATCATTTCTCAAATAATTCAAATAGTAACTATCGGGGAAACTTCAATACACAAAGTATAAAATGCGAATATTGTAAATTCACCGGACATACGTTGGAAGATTGTAGGAAATTAAAAAGTCTGACGGCACAAATTAAATGCTCTTATTGCAATAAAAATAGACATCAAATAGTCAATTGCCATGAAATCAAGATGCTCCAAAATAAATCAGATAAATTTTGTAAAATGTGTAAAAGCACGGATCATACAAATCAAGAATGTGAGATACTCAAACAATATCCAAGTATTAATACTGTTGAATCATACCATAATTCCACAAAAGAAATAATTAACGAATCAGAAATTCAGGAAAACAAAATTAATGCAACGAATATTGAAAGGTACAATGGTAATAAACTAATAACAGAAAATAAAGTAAATAAAAATAAACAGGAAACTAATATCATAGAGGAATCTACAATAATTAATGATGATAAAGAAATCAATTTAATTGTCGAACCTTTTATAAAAATACATGAAATCACTGATGAACCAAAAGATAATATAATTATAAAAAATCATAAAAATTCTAATTAAATTAATTTTATAGACTTTAACGAAATTTGCAAAAATAATCATGAATTTGAAAAAATTATGGAATCGAATTTAATTGATTTTATTGAGTCTACTGTAAAAAATTATGAGACTAATGATGAAATGAATTTCAATGAATCTAATATAAAAACTCACGGGGATTGTGATGAAATTAATTTAATTGATTTTAATGAATCTGATATAAATAACAAAAAGAATGAAATTTCGAATGAAAATAATAAAGAAGGCAATAATTCGTTAGAAACAGTAACCTTTTATGATGATCTTAAAGTCATTTTAGACATAACTTTTGCTTTAGCTGAACCATTTGAATCCGAAGATGATCAAATGGAAACTAAATTCCAACAAAACTCGCTTGAAAATTTGTTAAAAGAGAATATAGGATCAATACATTCTGAAGAGTCTTTATTAAATGATACAAAAAATCTAAAGAACTTATTAAATAATAGTAAAGTAGTTTTCGATAATGAAAATCAACCAAAAGATATGTTTGATAATTAAAAACTTCAAAAACATCTAGAGAATAAAGGTCATCTAAAAATATTTGATAATCAAGAACACCAAGAACAGCTTGAGAGTAAAAGTCAACTAAAAGAGACCTTTGATAATCAAGATCATAACGTAATAATCACTCTAAATACAAATCCTAATAAAGTACACCAATTGCAATTAGTTTTTAACTATCCTATCAAGGTAAAATCTAATAAAAACCTCAAGAAACTAAAATGGATATCTAATAATAAAAAACATTTTAAAGAATTTGTAAAAAATACAAGATTAAAATTAAAATCTAAAGATTACTACAATAAATTTACTATTAGAAAAAAGTTTAAAAAGGGAGACAAAACATGGCCTATGAAAGAACTAAATATGAATACATTTCAAAAGGATCAGCATAATAAAAATTTTCAACGCTATTAAAATGAACAAAAATAATATTTTATCCAATTATGGGAAACAAGCAAAGACAATAACAAATAATAATACATCATTTTTGTTTTAGGATATGGACAGCATACTCAAAATTTATTATAACCTCTACTAATTTTTCAAAATTTTTAATACAGCAACAGGGAATTATTGCAGCCAAATTTTTCATTGAAGCAAAACCGTCCTACTTCTTGGTCCACTAGAATATAATCCTAAGGTGATCCAGATTTTACCAAATATACAATTTAAAATTATAACCACTTATCCGTTTGTCTACAATTGTTTGTATCAACTTGTCAGAATTTTGTGAAAAGCAACTATATTTCCTAAGAATGTTAATAATTCTATAAAAATGCAATCGGAATAATATAAGTTTGAATAATGAAATTCTAAGAAATTTTTACGAAGAAAGCAAAAAGATTCATACATGAAAGATTTTAGAAGTAATGCTACGACTAACAATAACATCGTTGACAATTAAAAAAAAATATATATTGTTCTTTTCTTTTTTAACATCGAGCCACCGTCTCGGGATTACATATTAAAATACCTCAGTGAAACAAGCAAGTTTTATTTGTAAAAATTATGTGTTATTAAATAAAAGAAATATTTAATTATTTAGTCACAAAGTAGAAAACATTTCAGGGATCAATTTAATAACTTATTATTCTATCTATCTTTGAATAAGAACATATAGAACTAATCCAAAGGAAAAAGAAATAAAACCATTCCTAAACCTTGCAACCCTAAAAAACATAGATAAAAATAATTTGACTGTAATTTTATGCAAAATCAAACTGTATTTACCTACAGAAAAATTGTTCGCACTTATAAAAGTAATTTTATGAAGAACAAGTGAAAGGAATAATTCAGGTAGCTATGTTCACATTGCTAAGATTTAAATGGAATATATATATTGGAAGTGATCAGTTCAGTCATATACTAACATGATCATCCTATAAGATACACTATTCTGCACTGTTTTGAGTACTTAATACATTTTTATACTCTAACGCACTGCATACTATCTAAAGCAAATACGTGAATGCTACCCATGCCAGGATTATGTCCTGAGTTCTAAATCGAACTTTTGAAATGGCTGAAAATTTTCAAAGAAAGGCAATACAATGATGCATAAGAATAATAACAAGTCAGTTTTCTTAGATACGCGTTATAATACTTGAAAATTATAAAAAAGAAAATTCACTTTTAGAACAAATAGCCAAATATTATTAAAAAAATTAATCTTTACGAAATAAAATTGTACGATATGAACATTAGTTTCAAAATAACAGAATACGAAAATTGCGATTGTTGCGACTTTTTATATTAAACAAGTAATTATTATGTATTTATTTTATAAGCGTTAATTAAAATTAAATTATTGTATTATTTTAAGAGTAACCCATAAGCGAAGAAGGTATTTCAAAATTCTAAAATGTAACAGTTGCAATTCATCAGACTCAATCAGGGAATTATGCTTATTGTTCACGGTGGGCAGGAAGCAACGATAGGTTGCATGAAAATATCGACAAAAACGGCAAGCGAGGTTGTATTTATTGATGATTATAGATAAAAAATTCGTTGGATTTGAAATCCTAGCGGCTTCTATTTCAAAGATATTCACATTTTACATATTTCTGACAGCATTAGTTTTTACGATATAGAAAGGGCGTGTTTTTTGATCTTTGGAACATATTTATGCAATATATATTTGATATTTTATATTTTATACGTAAATTTACATATATTTATACAGAAATTCGTAAATAAATAAATATATATACCTGGGGAGAAAGGGGAAGCTTTATCTGATGATTCGCCCGAAAATAAATATTTTCTTACTTTACAATCCAGAGTGAGTTTTTTCTTTATTGCGTCGAATGATGAACATGAATACTCAATCAAACGGAGTAGTACGCAGGACTACCACCACGTGACGTAGTCCCTGGTGTGCATACAGAGCAGCATATACTAGCTTCTTTCCCACTATAAAAAAAACTGTCCGTAGGATATAAGTATACCGGCCCAACGATTCGCTTGTATTAATTTGCGACCAAGTTGTTTGTCACTCGATTGCTGGTTTCCGAATTCTTATCAACTGATTATTGTTGAAGGAGCTTTTCACCTGATTAATTTGTATTTTTTTGAAAATTGCATAGAGTATTGATATAAGTATCGTCGATATTTTCTGAATTTTTTAAAGTAAATAGTGCTTATTTGTATAGCGATCAGAACATTTTTCTATTGATAAATAATGTCCATTATTCATCCGAAAAATAAATGCGATCACGAAGAAAATCGGACAAAACGTATGCGCTCCATGCGGGAAGAAAATAATTATTAACAATAAACCTTCTCAAAATTTTTTATTAACTAAAGAACATATCAAAGTGATAAAAGAGCATATTAATGATCAGTTCGATACTTCTAATAGAAAATTCCAGAAAAGTATATGTAGTACTTGTCGACTAACTATGAATGAATATGAAAAAAAGACTTTCAAAAGACCTTGTCCAACTATGTCCAATTACGAGGATCTTAATTTGGCAAAAGAAACAAGAACGAATATTTGTAACTGTTACATTTGCCTAACAGCGCGACTTACTAGCCATTCAAAATCAAAGAAAGGTAAAGGTCACGTTCGTAAATTTTCCACCAAAATTGATTTAAATAATGGCCTTGATGGTACTGTGCGTCAAAATGCTTCACTTTCTGAAAGTGAAGCAAATGTAACTCAACCTAGCACTTCAATTGAAATTTGTAGCAGCTGTTTCCAGGTAATAGGCAAAGGCATTCCACACTCTTGCATGGATTCTTCTTCGGCTAGCGCACGTGATAACGTACTTAATATAGTAAAAAAGTTACCTGAGAAACAGCAGAACCAAATAGTGACTACTGTTTTAAAAAGAAAAATTTTGAACAGTGACGAAAAAGCCAACGGCGAACTTCTTTTGAATACGTCGGGATCTAAACTTCGCATAACTGTAAATAAAAAAAAAGAGAAGCAAATAAGCTTTTCTGCTCAAACTTTAGATAACTTTCAAGCTGCAACTGATCCTCTTCAAATTATATGAAAAAATTAGTAAACTTTATTCGTAGTTCTGCTGGGAGAAATTCCGTTCCAACGAATTACAACCAACATATGCATGACAAATCTAAGATGATGGAAGATATTTATAAAGAAGGTTTCCACGAGTTCGAAACGGCCAAAGGAGAAATTAAAAAAAGACCAGTCGTGTATGCTAATGCTGCAGAACTTCTTGACTTTATTTTTGATAAACAAAAAATTCAACATGTACAAGAAACAAAAATAAAATTAATGGCAGATGGAGGCCAAGGTTCCTTCAAAATTTCTCTTTCCATTTTAACCCAAGAAGATAAGCTAAAAGAAAATGAATCAGGTGAATGTAAAAGTAAAAACGTTTCATATTACTCCTCTGGTGGAAGTGTTGCAAACGACCGCAAGCAGACTAGTGTCTATAAATTAATTTTATTATGCAGAGTTCCTGCGATTAAAGAGACCTATGAAAATTTCAAAACCTTAGTCGAATTAACTAGACTGAATGAGATACCTTTCAAATTCATTTCAGACTTAAAACTTGTTCTACTTGCTAATGGACAGCAATCAGCATCAGCTACTTACCCTTGCCCTTACTGTTTTGTGACAACAACTGAATTGGAAAGTTATGATAAAGTGACTGACAATGATGGAAACAATAATGACAAAAATCTTAATTTGAAGACATACAAGTAGTTGAAAGAGCATTATTTTCAATTTGCAAGTATCGGAAGCGACAGAAAAAGAGCTAAAGAATGTCATAGCACAGTGCATCATCCTCTTTTTGTTGAAGAAGATAACGATGAAAATGATGACATATAGGTACTTCAAAAGGGCATTCCTCCTGAACTGCATCTATTGCAAGGGTTTGTCAACCATCTCTTTTGGGATGGTATAGTTAAAATTAAAGGTATTGGAAAGGAAAAAGCTTCGTTGTGGCCAAATAAATTAGGTATAAGTCATAAAAGCTATCAAGGAGATCTTTTTGAAGGCAATCATTGCCGAAAACTCCTTAAAGAAGCGGATAAATTACAGGATCCGGAAATTTATGAGCATGTAAGGCCGTTTCGATTGCAGCCTTATATTGTGGCATTTAAAGTGATGAATAAAATTGTTAACACTTGCTTTAATGCAAAAAAGCGGATCTTACTGATCTTGACAAAAATCTAAGCGATCTCCGTGAAGCTTTAAAATGTGCTAAGATTTCTCAAACACTCAAACTCCATATTTATTTATTTATTTCCAGAAAATATTTACATTACATTATTATATACGAAATATACATAAGTAAGTAAATCCTACTGAGGCAAATATTATTGCCTGTGTGTAGATCTGGTACACAGAAAACTTACAAACTAAAAAAATATTACAAACTACAAAATTCTTAAAAAAACTATATAATGTTATGTGCGTAGTGTTAGTTAACATCGATAAAATCCATTGTAGTACATAAATAACAGTTAAATAATTTGTTAGATATATTGGTTAAGATTTAATTATTATTTTGAAATTATATTGCATCTTTTACTATAAACATTTTTAATTTTTTCTTCATTAATTGTCTACTTAAATTCATAACTTTGAGATCCTTAGATAGCCCATTAAAGACCCTTATAGCTTCATTGTAGCTATTTTTATCACTAATTCTTTTATCACATTTAGGTAATTGAATTGTTTTGTTTCTGGTCTTGCTCGCACTGTTTATATATTTATTTCTTAATGTAGAATAATGTAAGGATATTGACTCTAACTGGAATAATTTTTTTATTTCAAGAGGTGGATTAGTTTGAGAGAATTTATTTTTATTTATGATTTTCAATATTTTGTTTTGTGTTGATTGTATTAGTTTCATATTATTATCGTACGCACCACCCCAGGCAATTACCCCATAATTGATTAGACTATGAAAGAAAGCATAATATATTATCATTAATGTTTTTGTATCCATCATATTTTTTATCTTGGCAAAGACCAAAATTAGGTATTTGGTTTTTTTAATGATATATCTTATATGCTTATCCCATTTCATATTGTAGTCGAAATACAGCCCTAAGTATTTATGACTTTCAACTCTTTTTATTAATTGCGTTCCTATTTTGATGTTTAGTGTGCCAGGTACACTATCACAGTAGTTTCCGAGAGTCATATAGACCGTTTTATCTATATTTAGCGACAGTTTATTTTGTGCAAGCCACTTGGCCACATGATTAAGGTAAGCACACATTTTTTCTTGAGCTGAGGACCACATGTTATCACTTGATATGATAACCGTGTCATCAGCATAGGACATGATTGTGTCATTTTGCATACTTCCTAGTAAGTCATTGACATAAAGTATAAAAAGTAATGGTCCTAATATAGTTCCTTGGGGAACACCCGTGGTAAATTCTTTATATTCACTTTTACAGTCTTGAATTTTTACTCTTTGCCGCCTATCTGTGAGATAGCTAGTCATCAGTTTTAAGGCACTACCCCTTACTCCATATCGTTCAAGCTTATCTAATAGAACTCTATGATTAACAGTGTCAAATGCTTTGGCTAAGTCTAGAAAAGCAACAATTATTGGTTTACTTTTATCTAAGTTTTCGTATATGATATTTGATATATAATTTAATGCGTCAGTAGTTCCCTATTTTTAACGAAGCCGTATTGTTTTTCTGATATTATGTTATGTTTTTCAAAAAAGTGGTATAATCTATTATAAATTATTTTTTCAAAAATTTTTGCAATGTTCGATATTAAAGAGATTGGTCTGTAATTATTGATATTAGATTTTTCACCAGCCTTGTAGATAGGGACTACCTCAGCATTTTTGAGCGCGTCAGGCCAGATAGGTTTCACAATACATAAATTGAAGATATATTCTAAGGGCACACATATATATTCAGAGAGAATTTTCAATGATTTAGCGTTAATATTGTCTACACCTCCAGATTTATTTTTCAATGTATTGATTATTTTGTATATCTCAGCAAAATCTGTCGGACGAAAGAAAATAGATTCAGGATTCCTATCTGGAAGTTTCAGGTTATTATTATTTATATTAGCAAATTGAGCACTCAAATTTGGTCCTATTTTACAAAAATAGGTGTTCATAGCATTTGCTATATCAGTTTTATTTTCGATTTTTTGATTGTTATCGTATATATATTTTATTGGATTATCATGCACACTATTTCTCCCTAATTTAGTTTTAATTATGTTCCATAATTCCTTAGAGTTTCCGCTATTTCGTTTTACCATTTCCTTTTCATATTTAAATTTTGCTTCTTTAATAACTTTGTTCAATATCTTAGTGTAATTTGTATACTCTTTTTTTAGGGCTTCAGAAGTGGGATTGTTTTTCCATAAGATATACAGTGTCTCTTTAGTAGTACACGAGACTATAATAGCACTAGTAATCCAATTTTTTCTCGGAAGTTTATTTTTAAATTGTTTTTTGGTAGTGGACGCATCAATACAATTATTTATCATGTCTATTAATGCGTTAACTGCAAGATTAGGATCCTGCATAGACAATATTGAGTACCAGTTTGAATTATTTGCAACATGTTTTAACTTGTTGTAATTAATTGATTTCATATTGAATTTCTTCGGCTGATTTATTTCTAATTTATCTATAGTTATAAATAATGGGTAGTGATCATTAAATGGATTCGTTATTTTAAATGAATTAATATTTATATTTTTAGTTTTTATATAGTTATTCCAGTAAAGCATGGCGTAAATTTATATTCCAAGAGATCATTTAAAAATTCTTGTGTTATAAGGTTATCTGTTAAGTCAGTCTTACTAAAATTTTCGTCTAATATATCAATGTTAAAATCCCCGATTATACAATGGTTCTTAGTATTTAATTGATCTCTTAGGAATTTTTTCAGGCTATGTACAAATTCATACTTTTTTATATTGTGTGATCTATAGATCGCTGAGATTCTTACAGTTTCGGTGCCAATTAATTTTATAACCGAGCTTAAGATACGTATGTTGTCGACCACTATAATTTCTGTGTGTTCAGATAGTTCATCCTTTATATACATCATAACTCCATCTGCTTTATTCATTTTACTCTCACTATAGTAACTTTTGTAACCTGATATGTTGTACAATGGAGTATATTGCACATTCCAAGATTCAGTACATATAATGACACTTGGTCTTACGGCTAAACATTCAATAAAAGTTTCAAGTTTTTCAAAGTTTTGTTTTACACTTCTAATATTTACACATAAAATCAAATTTTTACCTTTATCGATACTTTTATTGAGTGTTTGTACATTACCAAAAGCTTGTTCTTTTTGTGAGATAACTTCAAAATTTAGTTGTTGTTGATCCATGTTCAAAATTCAGAAAGTTCAGAAGTTGCTGAGTCTGTTGGGTAATAAATTTGTGATATGGTTCTGTTTAAATTTATTGGTGAGGTTGTGGCCGATAAATTACCAGCTGATGTTGCCGGACTGATAAAAATTCTACTTTGTCTTCTTGGTGTCGTTACGTCCGGTGATTTACCGGCAGCTGTATCAGTGTTTTGTAACTGTGATTGAAACTTTACTTTACCTACATATTTTGGAATGTGCGGTCTCACTGGATAATCTGTTTCAGCAATTAACTTCTTTATCTTGTGCAACATAACCTCGCATTTTTCGGTATCATTTACCACGTGTTTAGTATTATAATTTGTTTTATATTGATGATTACTGTACATACAATTAACACAATTGTGTTCGTTTGGGGTAGTACAGTTGATTGTGTTATGTTTTCCAGCACAATGTAGGCAGATCTTCGTATTCTTACACTTTTTACCACTATGACCAAATCGACCACAGTTAAAACACGGGGTTAAATTCAAGTCATCGAATGCTCTGCAATTTTGATAACCAATATGAACTCTATATTTATTACTCACAATTTGATTATATACTTCCGCTGGTGTTTCAATTAATATAGTGTTAATTTTTGTTTTAATGTTTTCAAATATATGTAACACTTTGCATTTGCTGTTTAGGTGTTTGAAGTTCCTTTTGTTAATATCTTGCTCTATTTCTTTAATCTCCATGTCTTCAAAATTGTCGAAGCCTGTTATTTTCATCTTGGGATTTTTAATAGATTCTCTTGTTATTTTGTAGTAGGCAGAATACTTTTGTTTTAGGATATTCTCAGTTTGTATCAAACTCTCCTCATTTATAAAGCTTATTATTGCTTCATCTTTATTCTTGATTTTTATACTTTTTGCTTGTATAGATGAATTTTTATTTATATAGTGAGCTATATATGGTTTTATATCTGGCACATATATTCCTTTATTATCATTCTGTACTCTTTTCACTATTAGTTTTTGTATCTTCTTTTCTAATTTCTTATCACTTACTACCACTTCTGCAAATGTTTTTTTGTTTTTGGTATAGTTTTCTTTGTCTAAAATTTGGTTTAGCATCAGATTATTATTGTGTACTTCTGTACTTATTTGTTTTAATAGATTTTTTTCTTCTTCAGGAAAACTTGTCAATTCTTGATTTCCTTTGATTTCCTTAGCTTTTATTAGTAGCAATTCTTCTTCAGCTTGTTTTAATTTTTGTTCTGTCTGTGCATTGGTTTTTATTAGTATTTCGTTCCTTGTCATTATCAGATCATTTTGGTTTCTCAGATTTTCTAGTTCCCTCCGTAGTAGCACTACTGCAACACGTGGGTCTTTAGAGGTTATGTCCTCTATATTATGTTCTTCACATATTATTTCTATGGCAGATAAGTAGTTTTGTGTTCTTTTTCTGTTATAATCACTTTTATGGTAGACATTGTTACACACTACACATATCACAACTCCCACTGTATTAATACAGTACAATATTATTCTAGAACATTTAAAACAAGCCATTATATTCTTGAATAACGATAGTTTAGGATTATGGTCTGAACAGGCTGGGGAGTCTATTCATAAGGAGTTCACGAAATTCTGGGAAAGATTTAAAATAAATATGATCTCAGAACCAAATTATTTGACACGGTTAAAGAAAGCGGTAGTAACATTTTCATCACAGCATATTTAAATCTGTTAACTTAGTATATAATAAAAATAATCGTAAAAATTTTTTTTTAAATATAAAAAACAATTAAAAACCCATAAAAAAAATAAACAAAAAAATGTATAAAAAATTTAAAATAAATAAAAAAAATGTTAAATATAAAAACGAAAAAAAAAACATAAAAAAAAGAAAAAAAACGAGGTGCAAAGTAAGTTGCCTCCACGTGGTGCACCTTGGAAACGTTAAAACCGGCTAAAAACTTACGTAAAATTATATGTTAATATACTACATACACACATATGCATATTTACACACGTACATACATTTGAAGCTTAAACACTCATAAGTTGTTTAATATTGACTGTAACAGGATGGCTGCTGGGGAAAAATCCCGAAAAGCCACAGGCCAGCGATGCCCTAGAACACGGTGCCGCGGGTGTCAAACTAAAATGACTTGCCCGGGGATCTGCTTCTGTAATCCTGAAAACAACGCGAAGATCGCACACGAACTTCGCTTTCCAACTAAATGGATCGCTGAGTAAAATACGCGCGCTCAAAGAGTAAAGCGCGCGGCCGCTAAGTTCAGCTATGAAAACGACCGGCGGAGTCGTTTTCCCGCGGAGGCGGCGGTATCCGGGAGAAGGTTAGGTTAAGGTCGATAAATGAAGAATAGCCTCAATTACTTCACAGAACAATAACAAGGTCTATTCTTAAATTATTACAACATAAACGCGTCGCGTTGCGCGCCGACAAGAAGACGTGATCCGCTGACGGCGCGGGCGGATCGATGTGATTGTTTTTCGCTGGGCCGGTGAACGCAACACCGGCCGCTCCTCGCAGCGAGCCGAAAATACAAATAAAACGCTGCGCGGAAAATACTCGAAGAGTCTTACCGGGAGGGGAGTGCACTCCCCTCGTCGCTCGCTCACGAATCCGCTCCTGCGTCAGGCCTTATCCTCCGGTCGACTTCGGAGTGTTCAGGCCGAGTCTTAACGTCCAGCGTTCACCTATAGACGCTTCGGACGCCAGGAGTGGCTCGGATTGCTCACGTGCGCTGCTCTTCGTGGTCGGTACGTGGACTGGCGCTGCGCTGCACCGGTGAGGACGCACGATACCGTTTCCTTCACGGACGATCAAAATTACTCGCGTACGCGCGGTTTGACAGCTCGAGAGAATCTGATTCAAAAAGAATCGGGCGCGACTTAGCAACGGTCAAAGTCGCGCCTGCCCCGCGCGTAGCTAACGCGAATAATCGTCCGAGCGATGTCAATACTCGCTCGAGATATACGAATTCGCGGGAACGAGAGCCTAACGGGTTCGATAGAATACGGAGGACCGAGATGCTTATCTTCTCCGTATTTTATCTTGGAACCTCGTTATACCCCTCTCCCAGACGTTGCGTAGCGGGAGAGAAGCAACTCGATACTGAGGCTCTCGTTCGATTCGACTTTACGTCGTCGTCGGCGGCAGAGACGACAGTTCCGGATACGCGCGGATCAGCTCGTGTACTAAACGGCTGATCAGACGATCCACGTCGAGGGATCGTCCGCACGCACACGGTGGGTCGCTCATCACCGTATTTCCGCTGAATTCCAACGGCGGTCGAGACCAATCCCAAGACGATTGATGGACCGGAGACGGTTGGCACTTCTGGCGCTGGGGCTCCGGTCGACAACTGCCGTCATTCCTCCTAGGTTGACTTGGCAGGTCGTCTTGCCTTCTTCTTGTCTCACTCTTCGGGCCCTTTTTCCGCTCCGGGCAGGCCCAGTGAAGATGCGTTGGTGACTTACACGTCCAACACAATTTTCTGGTTGGACTCGGTGGTGGAGAGTTATATACTCTGAGCGCATTCCTCGATCTTGACGAGCGGTATACTCTACTATCCAACTCCTGCTGGATATACCGCCGTTTGGAACGTCGAGGGGCTACCGTGGTCCAAGGATTCGAACCTGTCCCTTGGTTCGAACCCAGTCTACTCGAGGGTTTTATGCCTTTATCTCTTTCAGATAACTTTGGAGATCGTTGCGTGGCCGCTGCATACGCCTCTTTTTTTCCTGTAGAGCTGGACTGTTGAGGACTTCGGGACGACTTCTTGCTGTCTTTAGTCCCTAGGTCCGATCGAGGTTACTTGGCATGGCGCTTAGTTGCACCTGCGACTCGTTTCTTGTTAGGCACAGCGGAATTATGAAGCGACGACATTTGCGCGCGTAGCTGGCGCAGCTCGTCGTGCAGTCGCCTTACCTCTTCGCTTAGACGCCTAACTTTCTCCTCCTCCAATTTACGCGTCTGATTACATTCGCATTCGCAATGACGCTCGCCTTCTGCTTGCGTCGATACGTCGCGAAATTGCGAAGTAATCAGCGTTCTGTCCATCGGTTGTGTCGTCACCAGACTATTAATCTCTTCCTCGTTGCTCCTTGGAAGGCTTGTCTGCTCTTCGTCTTCAGGAGTCTGGGAATGAGTAATACAGCCGTCCGATGCCGATGTATTCCATAAACGGGCCATATCGGACGCTTCGGACCGGGGGAAGCTTGGAAAATCTCCCTTCCCCCAGGCTGCATTTGCTCCGTCGTCGTGAGCTTGGGAGTATTCAGCACAGCCGTTCGGTGCCCTCAGGCGGTCTGTATACGCCAAGCGACGTGAAGTGTCAGACTTCTTGAACAGGGGGAAGCTTGGAGAATCTCCCCTCCCCCAGGCTGTGCTTACTCCGACGTCGATTTCGTGGATGGAAGCTGAAGATGATGGCGATGGTGCGGTTGCTGCACAGTTGTCCGAAATCCATGTGCGGTCTGCATTCCCCGAGTGACTCGCGTTCTCGGATTCTTCGGGCTGGAAGGAGATCGGGGAATCTCCCCTCCCCCAAGCTGTGCTGCACCTTAGGTGCACCTGGACTTCACCCGGTCCTCCCGCTGGAGATAAAGTGCTCCGTGGTGACGTAAGAGCCTCGTGTCTTACGTCTGGAGGACTACCTGCTCTCTGCTCCATATTCTGGTAGACGTACCTCCGTATGGAACTCAGCAAGTTGTTGTCTACTGCTTTATTCGACATCAGTTGCTGAAACAGGCTGTGGGTCAAGGGGTCGGCGATTCGGTTCACTTCTGGAGCGCCGCTTGCATTGAGGGTCGTCGTGTTGACGAACTTATTCCTCCAATCGAGCCTCCTTGTGAACTGCTCGTAAGCACTTCCACTTATTTCTTGTGTGAAGTGGGCTGGGTTATAACTTCCCATTAGCCACTGAGCGATTCGCTTAGAATCCCCCTCGAGATGTCCGGTGCTTCTTAAATCTAGAGCTATATTTGCTTCTATTACAGCTTCAAAGCTCAGCTCTAGATTTTTGCGCCAATGCTCCATCCTTTCGGCTAGTTCTTCTGGGGTCGATGATTCCATCTTGCGAAGCTAGACCGACTGTATAAAATTGTGTGACGAATTGTGTTTGTATGCGCAACTAACTGCTGAGATTCTCTCTCAAATTGGCCGTCTGTTACGCAAATTACAATGTTAGAATTCTAACTACCACACACAATTGTTCCAAGCTGCTCGAGAATGACGTATCTCGATGCAGCTAGCTAGGGAGAGAGCGTGGCTTTTCCAAAAAAAAAATTCGCGACGATAACGATTTAAATAATTCCCGCAACCAAAAAAAAAGGATGAAAGTATTCTCACTTCCGACCGGCTGCACGCACAGGCACGGTCAAACCAAAAAAAAATCGCGTGAAAATCGCTTTAAATCTCGCGTCAAAAAAAGGAATTTAATTCTCGCCACATATGACGACGAAAACAACGATAATCGTCGTTTAAATGCTCTCGCCCTGGCTTTACAGCAGTTTAAAAGGCTCGAGCTCAGTATACACAATACTACCCGAGCATAAACATAAACACCTACAGAAACAAGCAATCTGCTGTTTTGTGTTTATGTTTCTATGCGCGCCGTGAGTCTTCTTGTCTGTTTGTTTACGCCCGGCACCTCGACTTGGCGAGTTTAAATCACTGCGCCTATCAGCTGTAACGGCTTATGGCCACTGGCCGTCTGCTGATTAGTCCGGTGCAGTGATTTGCGCGCGGGCGAATTTAAACGAAACGCGATTTGAATAGGCCGGTTTCGAATGTACCGGCCTCTAACCTTCTCCTTAAACCCAACACGTTAGGGCGCCATTGTAACGCGCGGACTAAAAAAAGACTTTACAGAAAAATAACTCGACGCGTTGCGCACCGACAAGAAGGCGGGAGATCCGCCGCTCGGCGCGGGCGGATCGATGTGATTGTTTTTCGCTGGGCCGGTGAACGCAACACCGGCCGCTCCTCGCAGCGAGCCGAAAATACAAATAAAACGCTGCGCGGAAAATACTCGAAGAGTCTTACCGGCAGGGGAGTGCACTCCCCTCGTCGCTCGCTCACGAATCCGCTCCTGCGTCAGGCCTTATCCTCCGGTCGACTTCGGAGTGTTCAGGCCGAGTCTTAACGTCCAGCGTTCACCTACAGACGCTTCGGACCCCAGGAGTGGCTCGGATTGCTCACGTGTGCTGCTCTTCGTGGTCGGTACGTGGACTGGCGCTGCGCTGTACCGGTGAGGACGCACGATACCGTTTTCTTCACGGACGATCAAAATTACTCGCGTACGCGCGGTTTGACAGCTCGAGAGAATCTGATTCAAAAAGAATCGGGCGCGACTTAGCAACGGTCAAAGTCGCGCCTGCCCCGCGCGTAGCTAACGCGAATACATCGTCCGAGCGATGTCAATACTCGCTCGAGATATACGAATTCGCGGGAACGAGAGCCTATCGGGTTCGATAGAATACGCATGCTTATCTTCTCCGTATTTTATCTTGGAACCTCGTTATATGACATATAAATATGTTAGAATAAGAATAGTTACGTTCGATCGAATCATTAGGCAAATCGCGACAAGGCTGCTCCCTGCCCCTTGTACATATACATTTTTTTATTTATGTATATATTTACGTATTTTATATTGCATAAATATGTTCCAAAGATTACAAAAGACGCCTTTTCTATATCGCAAAAATTGATGATATCAGAAATATGTAAAATGTGAATATCTTTGAAATAGGAGCAGCCAGGATTTCAAATCCAACGAGTTTTTCATCTATAATCATCACCAAATACAACCCTGCTTGCCGTTTTTGTCGACATTTTCATGCAACCTATCGTTGCTTCCTGCACACCGTGTGTTACAATTAAAAAATTCTGTAACAGAAAATTACTGATGGTTTAACTATTCCTGTACTTATTGAATCTCTACGATATTCAACAATCTAAGGGGGGAAGTGTTACGTCTGTGACGTATCTTTAAAATCAAATTAACAATGCATATTTATCGCCAGTAATTTTCTGACATACAAATGTCGTACATGCGAATTTTGACAACGTTGCTTTTTAATGCAAGCGGCATCACGCCGAAGCGAGCGAACTTTACAACGTTGCAATTTTTTAATACGAGGCAATCGTGACGTAGTAGTAGGTCATCAAACTTGCGTATTATATTTTCTTTAGAATCAGCATTTCGCAATGCGACTACCGAATTTAATACAATCGGAGACAATTACATTGCCAAATAAGATGATCTCAATCATCTTCAACCTAATTTAATCGCTTAATAAATACGGCGACTCTCAATACACAAATCAGTAATCGTGGACAGACGCGAGCTCCGTACAACTCCAGCCGACAATAGGAGCAGCTAATAATTGTATACAGGCCAATACGAGCCTATAGCGTTTTACGGGGTAATATATTGATGCCAAGAGTAGTACATCGGTTTTTAAGTGCAAGTCTGAATATTCACCTAAATTTGATACATTAAATGCTATCCAAACATTTTTGGCATGTTCGTAATCTTCATTAGATATGTCACTGCTATTTTATTTGCTATAAAATTCATCTTTCGTTGGCAGTCTTGAAACTTCAAGTTTTTCTTTAGAGTCTAGATAATCATAAGGTAAGACACCCTTTCTTCTCAACAGTTGAAATTTTTCTTCAGTTAATACTTCATCTTTAGAGAACTCTTGCTGTAGAATTTTAAGTTCTGCGAGGTATGATGAGAGCTTATCCTGTGATGATGCCATAAATCGGTAGGAATCAATAAATCTAAAGTTTATGTCACTTCCTTCGATGTCTTTGGTAAATGAGATGAAACGTTCTTTATTTAACGGTAAAAGATCAACCTGACCAGGGAAACCTTAAGCAGTGTCCTTGATGAGAAAGTGGGAATCATAGCCAATTAAATTGTGGAAAATTACTGGAATGCTGCGTGAATCTTGATAATTGAGGTTACATTTTTCGTGCGCTGTTCCTCGATATCTGAAACGTATAATAATATGAAATCAAAGTAATATACTTAAGTAATGAGGATGCATATTTAATCTTACCTCCCAGTCAAGTGACAGTGATCTCGGACACGTTTCTCGTCCAAGAATTCCTCACAAATGTGGCAGGTCGTTGCGCTTAGGAATGCTCGTTTTTGTTCCAAAGTTAAGATTCCATAGGTATTGCACAGCCTAAGGCAGTCTCCACATTCTCAGCTAAAACTTGTAATTCCCTTGCAAACCATTCAGCGGGGCTCGATCCTGTATAGCTACGATAATATGATAGAGAGTTATCATAGCTACATTTTAAATAGTAGCCCACACTGAATGCCTCATGCTTTTGATAAGCGTTCCCAACTTGTGTAAGTTTCAAGAGACACTCAAAATCTGCATAAATGACAACTGGTACTTTCTCTTTATTATTATAATTTTTAAATTCTAAAATTTGGTCTCTTGGTGTAGGTAAGTTCACTCTACACTTATTGATTTACGCACAATCTTGCTCATGTAATTCTAATTTAATTTTACTATCAAAATAATGTAAACATCTATCACAGATATTTTCTTTAACTTTATACTGTGATACTTGTCTCGATATTAAGTGGAACAAGTCTTTGATCCAAACATAGTGAGATATAACTGTAGTATCTTCCTCCAGCTCTTCCTCTTCCTCCTCATCTACATAATTATTTTGTATGAGAAGAAGGTTAACATGGGTTTCCTTCTTGCATGATGTTATGTGCAGTGGCGCAACTTTAAATTTTCCACTACACTTTTTCCAAATGTAAATATTGACTGAGAGATTATTTTGTTTTTCAAACTTTGGAATTTGTTTTGGTCTCACAGGAAAGTCGAATCCTCTAAAATTCAAGTCATTTTCATAGGTCTTGTATGATGATACTCTGTTTACATTATGGTGTACTGGGTGCAAAGCTGTTAGTATAGCCCACTTGAAACATTCATCGTCAAAATTGTGCAGATTAACACATGCATGTTTTGCTTGTATTTGTGGGGGTAGACTAATATGTGAGCTACCTTGCATGTGATTATACTTGTTAATATTCACAGATAAATAAAAAATTTCTCAAAGTGTCCAGCCAGAGTCTCTCTCTTGAAACTCCTCCATGTCTCTCTGAATGGGCTGTTGTACATTTTCGGTGAACCACTGTTTCAAATCTGTTGTTGGTAAAATTGATTCAGCCTTGGTATTGAAATACTTGATTTCCAGTGTCTCTTCATCATCTTATTGTATGACATATTCAGCTGATAACACAGTATACACTTTAAGAGCCTTTTCCTTCTTTAAGGTATTATTTATTCTAGATTTAAACAATGCTTTAACATCTTTCATGAAAGCAGTAATATCCAAGTTTTTCAAGTTGGTAATGACTCCAGATCGAAGCTGTTCATTAAAGGCACACTCCACATCTTGCCATCTTATTCTATCACTACGTCTTTCACGCAAACCCGCACCACTCTTTAATAAACACTTTAGTCTGTCTTATACACCTTTGAGTAGATCAATAGTGGATATAAATTTTTGTTTTTCAGCGACGCTTGATGCATTTTTTCGCAAAAGCAACCTCAAGAGCCTTAAATTCTTATTTCCAAATATAATCCACTTGGCAACTTCCTCAGGATTAATTTGTTTATATGCTAGAAGCCTATAGGCTTCCAACATTATATTCACAACTTCCTTACAGTCGTCTGCGGACATAATGATCACTTAGAGATTCTGTTTTAGACTGAACAAAAGCCCTGTACTCTTACCGTATTTATAGGGTGTGTATGACGCAAAAAATTAATTGGAATCTCTGATAATCTCAATTTCAAATCAAATTCTAAGAAGTGTTGATGAAGACTGCCTTATACCCTATACCGGAAACACATAAAAATTCTTACAGAGGAGTTGTTGACAGGAAATGGCTGTAATTTTATACCTCTTTAATATGACACACTTGTTCGTCATATAGATTTCTTCGCAACATTTTTTTTAACTTGATGCCATGAAATCATTCGAACTGTTGACAAAAGCGTTTACTCTTTGATATACCGCAAAAATTCTTTCCAAGGACTTGCTGACAAGAAAAGGCTGTAATATGATACCCTTTCGATATGTTACATTGTTACTGTTATAAAATTTCATTTATACGTCTCAATGTATAGTAAATTATTTTAAATATGAGCAATAAACTCATGCTAAAATCAATTTCATTCTATATCTCGTAAACGGCTCAAAATATTGAAAAAATAATGAAATTTTTGGTTCCTCATGAGATGTGATTATCGGGCCATCTACCCATTAACATTGTCAAATAAAATTTTTATTAACAAATTAATAATCCTAAATTTTATAAGATGAAACGAAAGAGAGTGGATAAGGAGAGCGCAATTGAAATACTCTCGAGTTCCATAAATCGAAACGATAAGATATACTTCTTTCAGGATGGTAATGTGTCATATGGCTTGTGCCGCTACACTCGCTCGATGACATTTGATCTGATACAGTATGCACGTGATGCACACAGCAGCCCCTGATCGACCCGATCCACGAGAGAGGAGAGAGAGAGAGAGAGAGAGAGAGAGAGAGAGAGAGAGAGAGAGAGAGAGAGAGAGAGAGAGAGAGAGAGAGAGAGAGAGAGAGAGAGAGAGTGAGTAAGTGAGTTGTATACCGCAGCTCTGATCGGCCAGCACGCAGTCGAAAAACTCATGGGTCATCCGCGCTTGTTCATTATGCGACGTTATCTCATGATACATCATCGAACATTCGGCAGAGGGATGGGGGCTGCCCGTGAGGCAAATGCGATTAGTAATATTTAATGACGTCAATCGGGATAAAAATTGTTTATCCGTAATTTGACACCTTTTGCAGGGTCTCACAATTGCGCATTTTTCAAACGTTTGAGGGCTATTGTGCAATCTTCGAGAAGGCTTGATGACATCACTGCGGAGACTGCCTCTCGAATGTTCTAGAAGGTTTGTGATGTCCTGCCCCATATACGAGGGGTGGGGTGGGGATGGGAGGTCGTGGATGGGTGAGCTGGTGGGAGGAGCCAGAAGCCCTGTTGCTTATCTACTGGCTTAGTACGTAGGATATGGGAAAAAGCGTCATAGAAATTACATTTTCTTCGATTAAGGATACTACAGTAAAAAATCATCTGAAAATGCATTTTTTTTATTTAATATTTGAGTACATATTAATCTGCGTTTGAAAAAAATATTTCAGGCAGAAATATTCAAAAGTTTAAAAGTTACAATATATAATACAAAACGCATTATTTGTCCAAAAAAACTAAAAATTTTCATGTTTTAGTAGATTGTTTGGAATACCAAACCGGCTAAAATAAAAAAGAAAGAAAAAAAATTCAATTAAGAATTATGGATTTTGCGCGTGGTTACAAGCTGTGAGTCCTGTAAATTTTACGTAACAATTAGTAGCTTAATATTCTTTCTCTTCTTCTTCTTTGCTGGATGGTAAGTTTGTCTTGCGATTTTTATAAATACTTTTATTCTTTTTGTAGTCCTCAAGTTTTTCTTCTTCTGTATGTCTCATTGTCCTTCTTCTTTGCAGCAGAAATGGCATTGATTCTGCGTGGTGCGCTCATTGTCCTTCTTCTTTGCAGCAGAAATAGCATTGACTCTAGGTGTTATGTCCAGTCACCGCATAATGTTCAAAATGCCACACATCCCATCATTAAAGAGGGCAGTTGAAAGCTTTGCACCAAGAGTAAGAGCGGCAAAGCCTACAAAAATAGTTTTGTGGTACAACTTCCAAAGAATGTTATTAAAACTTTCACTAAAGTTTGGTGCGTCCAAACGTCAAAAGAAATAAAACTGTGATAGTTATTTTAACCCTTGGATAGTGCGACCAGTAGATTGAATATACTCATATTTAATAAGCATCACTGTCAGTCGGATCAAAAAACACATCTTAATAATATGAATTTTTTTATTTATATCTTTAAAATCCTCTACTGGAAACTATTATTTATTATGACCTGCCATCACCTACAGTTTAAACAAATTAAGAGATTTTAATGAAACGTGTCTTAAAATTTTTGTTTTTTATATTTCCTTTGACTGAACCCATATAACATCCACTCTTTACACAATATTGTAAAAATATTGTTTTTTGCCTAGCGGGCCGAAAGTACCACTTTTGCTTCCGGTGCCCGATCGCGAAGGTTGTATTTTCGACCTCGCTAGGCAAAAGAATCATATACGCAACACAGGGATAAAGAGGGCCACCCCAGACTACATGTTTACCACCCTCTCCTTCGGCTCGGGTGGCAATTTACATGTGCTCTGGACTGGCCAACTCTTTACCTCCCTAGTTGTGTAATATACTATTTATAAGATTCGACAGATTTTTTTATATTATACAAGGATTATGATTCTTTACTAAACCCTTGGACAATATTGTCACAAGGCGTTATTTTCCTTTTATCATTATTATTGCAAATTCAGTTTTTAGTCCAAATTTTGGTAACATTGTTAAAATATTGGTGCAATGTTATTTGCAATATTGCTGGAAGGCTACACAATATTAACCAAAAATAATATTCTTAGAAATTGAAAAATGAGACTTACACGTACAGAAATGCCCTTTTGAGAAGTATCATCCGGATGGTACTACCCCCAGGGACATTTCCGTACGTGTAAGTATCATGTTTTTTATTTTTAATAATATCACTTTTGTGCAATATTGCATGACCTTATAGCAATATTACTCAAAACATTGCAACAATATGGTAAAAATCTTACAAAAAGTAATTCTCACTAAAAACTGAATTTGAAAAAATAATGAAAAAAGCGGAAATAACGTCATGTGACAATATTGTCCAAGAGTTTTGTAAAGAGTCGTCATCCTTATACAATATTAAGAAATCTAGCGAAATACGATAATTATTATCTCTGATGTATTTGTAGATTTCGGATGACACTTCAGCTGTTATACTATTTGGCTTTGCTTTATTATTCTTATACATGTGTAGCACTGATCAGTGAGCTGTCCGATGTATACTTGTTAAAATTTCTATCTTGAATGTCTTGCTGTATTTTTGTAACGTCTGATCCCAGACGAGTATCTATTCCTACTATTTTTATTTTTGGATTTTTTAGTTTTTCTATTTTAATTTTATAAATGTTTGATAGATTGTTTGATAAAATTGATTCCGCTATTATTACACTTTCATCGGTTACACAGCTTATAATAAGTTCTTGCTTGTTTTTTATCTGGATTTTTTTTGTTTGGATACTTTTTTCTTTTACCAAAAAGTGCGCTACATTATGGTACATATCACTATTATCGTTTTCATCAATTTTTTCACTTTTATTTTAAGAATTCTTTTATTAATCGTTTTAATGTTACTAATACCTCAGCATAGTTTTTTTATTGCTGTTAGTATTAATATTTGTGTTAGATAATTATTCTTTAAAATAGGTATTTTTTTCTGTTAACTTAGCGTTTAGGTGTTTAAGAACAGTATTCTTTTCTGTCAATTCTGAATTTAGTTGCTTTACTTGAGCATATTCTATTTTTATGTTTTCTAGTTCACTGTTATCTTCATATTATGGTAGTATTATTTAGCGTATTCTGTGTGTCGTCTTCTATTTCTCTAAATATATCCTGTTTATCCTTGAATTGATACTCGAGCTTTATTTGTGCAATAAGTATTCTAACCTTCTCACTTAACTGCCCGTGGTTAAGTTTTGAGGTTATGTTCAAGTCAAGGTGCTCTTGCCAGATTATTAGTTGTTTACTTTGTTATTCTTTTTGTTCCATTTATTTGTTCAAAATGACCCGTATGGTATTCCTCTTCACAGATTATGCACACTAGTGTTTTAACTCTTGTTTTAGGGCAGCACTTGTAATATTTTTCAGCGCACTTGCTAGGAGGCTCCGTCCCATCTCACGTCGACGCCATCCTTTTGAATATTTTTTTCTAAAATAATTTTTTTCTCAAAAAAGTGATGATAATCTCTTAAAATTTTAGATAAATGTTGTACTACATAAGTGTAATAAGTGATTACAATTTTTTTCCTGCCTGTCAATTCTTTGAAAATAACATAAAGGACGAGAAAAGGAGCTTAAAACTGAGTGAAATTATGTATTACATGCTAAAAAGCTTAGAAAACTGGGGAAATAGTAGCAGTTTGAAAATGAGATTCAAAAAATTTTTTCTAAGAAAGGATTTTCTCGGAATTTTTCGGCATTGCTGAACGCATGAAATTTTGATGCAATAAAAAAATACGTGACAAATAATTTTTGGAGAGGAACATAAATACTTTAATTTCAAAACGATCGGTGGTATAGGCATACGCGAATCACCTTTACGCTCCACCCCTTTCAAAATCTTCATCTAGTTTCGCGCTACACATAAGAGAGAGATGAATTTTCACAAAATTGTATTTCACGCACGATAAATTTAACTAATACAATACAAATAAAGAGATTACTTTATACTAAGGTCACGAGGTTAAGCTACTAATAGTGTTGAGTCATACAGGCGCTAATGTCAATGAAATCTTTCGCAACATTCAAGTTATCGATGAAGGTATCAGCTCAGCCATTCGAATTTATTAAACGCTTAAACCAATACAATAACGAAATTCTTTACATATTATATAATAGATTAACATAGTATATCAATTAGTAAGTGAGCCTTGTATGCCTGTGTCTTGGCGATTGAATTATTCGCCTCCCTGTTGAAAATATCCATGTGGATTTTACACTGATTTCCACATGGAATCGATATGGAATCCATATGGAATCTATACGGATTCCATATGGATTCCATGTCGATTCCATGTGGAAATCAGTCCCAAATCGTCCTGTGGACTTCCACATGGAATTCCATATAGATTTCTATATGAATTTTTCTACAAACATAATTTTATAAATAAACATTTTTATAAACATTTAAATTACCATATGGAAATCCATATGGAAATCTATATGGATCATATCATTTTTATCTGGATTTCTCCATGGAAATCTACATGGAAATCCATACGGATTTTGTTTTACAAATGTTTGTAGAAAAATTCATATAGAAATCTATATGGAATTCCATGTGGAAATCCACAGGACGATTTGGGACTGATTTCCACATGGAATCGATGTGGAATCCATATGGAATCCGTATGGATTCCATATAGATTCCATATGGATTCCATGTGGAAATCAATGTAAAATCCACATGGATATTTTCAACAGGGCTATGAATGGACTGTGACATGAAAAGAAATACATAGAGAAGTTGTTGATATAGCTACCCACCTTAAAATTTCTTCAAACGTGTAACATTTTATAACTCCTTTCTTATGCAAACATTTGATTCTATACACGGGGAAAAAATAACGCTGCCGTAACTGTGGTTAGGTGTGTTCTTTTTACTGGACGGTTACTCGCGTAGACACAACTGCGGAGTCAGGTCAAATCTACTTGAGAGTTCAGTAAATACCGTCCCATGACCGCGATCTCGAGACGTAAACAAAGTTTTTACTGATGACTCTAGTAACTTTAACTTGAGTTGCTATCGTTGATTCAACTGAATCTCGCTTACTGAACAGCTCAAGTTAGAGTTACGGGAGAGCGCAGTTGGTCCATTGTTATTTTTTTCCCCGTGTAGGGCTTTATAATTATTCACATCATATTGTCACTTGGAAATATACCTTAGTGCGGTAGGGTAGGAATTTATGCATAAAAGTTGGTCATACAAAATGAGGTAGGTGGAATAGTTGAGAGCTCTATAAAGGTATATGGTTGGTTAAGGTATGAAGTAGAATTCAGTTGATAGTTTATACCATTACATTTATGGTAGGTTTATCAATTATCGGTAGGCAACATATGCATCGAACGATTAAGTACACAATACCATAAATGATAGCCAAAACTATCTAGAGGTCCATAAGGTATTCAGCAAGGTAAATTTAGAATAGTAGACAAGCGATAATGTTAAGGGGGTTCCATACTCGATTTCAGACAACAAATCTGCCTTACCATCTAAGTATAGTGTTGTCCGTACACAATTCCAACCGTCAGATGGCGCTAGTCACGCAGTTGGTGACATAGTGTGGTATTTGCGCTGTGTGTGTGCGTGCTTGCGTGCGTGCGTGCGTGCGTGCATGTCTGTGCGCACGCGCGTCCGCATGAACATAGTCGTAAATTAAATAAAATATAATTTTTATTGTAAACTTTCCTTTTTTATATGAAAATTTATTATTTTTATAGTAATTCTGGGACACACACATCATGGGATTTTTACTTTTTAAATAGTAATTTTTTTAATTTTCGTAGCAAATTTTACTTTTTAAATAATTTTTATGACTTTTGTAGCAAATTTAATTATTTCAAATATTAATTTTTATGACTGCTTTAAGGAAATATCACAGTATCAGTCTATTTGCTATAAAAATAATAAAAATTACTATTTCAAACAGTAAAATTTGCTACAAAAATTATAAAAAATAATTATTAAAGGTAAAATTTTCTTTGAAAATTGTAATAATGCCGCATGTCTATTGTGTTCTAGCACTACTATAAAAAATAATAAATTTTCTTATAAAAAAAGTAAAGTTTATAAATAATTTTTTTTTTCGTATATTTTATCTTCATTAGCCTCTTGAGTAATTTATTATCTTCTTCTTGAATTCCTCTTGAATATCCTCTTGATTACTTTCTCTTGAATATTTTATCTTGAACATTTTCTTGAGTATTTCCTCTCGAACATCCTTTTGAGTAACTGCTTTTGGTAATCCTCTTCAATGTCCTCTTGAATATTCTCTTGAATATCCTCTTAAACATCCTCTGGATTATCCTCTTGATTATCTTCTTGATTATCCTCTTGATTATCCTCTTGAATATCCTCTTGAGTAATTGCTTTTGATAATCCTCTTGAATAGCCTTTTGAATATCCTCTTAATAATCCTCTGGAATATCCTCTTAATAATCCTCTGGAATATCCTCTCGAACATCTTGTTGATTATTCTCTTGAATATTCTCTTCCTCTCTCACCTGCACCGATTCCAATAAAAGTTATTGCAAACAATCTGTCTCTTCTATTGCACTTTTTATTCATCTTCTGTTAATTTGCTTTTTAAAAAATCATATTGAGTTATGTATAATTATTTTTATTGTTAAGATAAATGTTGAATATGCAGCAAGTCTTATGAAATATGAAAGCCCAACTGAAACTTGAGAAGCAGACAGTACCATGAGCAAAAGTAGATTAGTACATAAAAGTTGATAAGATCATTTTTTCCATGAGCACTTGATTATATGTATTATCTATTTACCATTAATTGAAGCCTTTTTGTGCACAGATGTTGAATCGAATTATATCTTATAATGAGCTCATCTAAATAATCTCACTTTTATCTTTCTTCTTCAATAGAAAAACACCAGTATAATGTCTTAATTTGTTATGGAAAATTATCTATTTTTGTTGTACAAATACAGACCAAATACTGATAAAGTTTTTCAGTTGCATTTCATTTGAACTACATCTATCTTCTTCTATATTTTCTGTTCTCAATTTCTATAAAATTCTCACTCTATAGATGATATATACACGGTGTCTCATTTTAATATATGCAGCCAAATATCTCCAAATGCAGGCTAGATACAGAAAAATGGTTCAGATGAAAATTTTTCGTGACGATGGGGGTCAACTTTTGGTCACCTTCAATTTGACCTTGAGATCATTTTTCAAGGTCATTTCAAGGTTAAGATCATTTTTTGAAATTTGAACCCCTATTTTTGACGTCGGAATCGGATAGAGCGGTAAATTTTACGTCCAAAACCGTTCTTTAAACATATTTTTGTGACCTCCACAAGGTTATATCAAGGTCAAATGCTTAAAAATTGGTCAGAACGCGAAATTTCATAGTTGTCTCAAGCAGAACAAGCCTTGATAAACCCAACCAATCAGGGGTTTCTTCTTTGTAGATACAGCTCAGCATGCCGCCTAGCTGCTGCACGATAATTGCCATTACATTGCTCTAAAACCATTATCATGTCAACTATTTGATCAGCTGGATAATTCACAGATACAATAAAAAAGGGATCTGTATCCAACACCAGACCCATCAACTCTTATGAATTTTGATGTGCTAAAACCGAATCTGGGTCCAGAATTATGCCATCACCTTCCATTTTTTATTAAAACTCAAGAAATCACCCTCCCACTTAAGAAAATTCATGATTCTATGGGAATAAGCGTAAAAATATAATGTAAAAGAAATTTTTATCTTTATCACAGGAATAACGATGTCAAAAGTTTAAAATCTAATAATTGATAACAAGATTAACTAAGTAAGAGGTTAAATACAAGTGTTAACTATTACATTGTTGAAAATAAGCAAGAATTGAATTTTCAACAATTTGTATTCAATTTGTAACTTAAGTTAAATTTCCAAGACACGAAGATCTATTTGTTCTCGATATTTTAAAAATTAAATCTTTTTCAATTGTCTCGTCTATAAGTAAAGTTACATCATGGTTGATTATCCAGCTGATCAAATAGTTGAAATGATAATGGTTTTAGGACAATGTAATGGTAATTATCGTGTAGCAGCTAGGAGGTATGCTGAGTTGTATCCACAACGGAGACATCCTACTGATTTGACAATCAGAACTTTATCTCAAAGAGCTCGCGGTGGCCACCTTATTCGTCAGCGCAGGCACCACGAATACGATGAAAACGATGCTCGTGTCGTGACTATTTTAGCAATTGTTCATCTCGACCCGCATATTGGCACACGCCAAATTGAAAGAGAAATTGGTATTTCCCGTCCGACGGTTTCAAGGATTCTGAGAGTTATTGACTATCATGCCTACCATATAACTTTAGTTCAGGAACTAAGGCAGAACCATATTCAATTGCGCATTGAATTTTGTCACGGGACTTTAAGAATGATAGAAAATGATCCAGACTTTTTCAAATACGTCCTTTTTTCGGATGAGGCAAAATTTTGTAGCAATGGGCGACTGAACAGGCACAACTGCCATTATTGGTCAGATGTGAACCCTCACTGGCACAGAGCGATGGATCATCAAAATCGGTGGAGCATAATGGTGTGGTGTGGATTGGTCAATGGTTACTTGATAGGTCCGTATTTCTTTGAGCGAAATGTCGATAGAAACAGCTATTTAGAGCTAATAAGAGATCATTTGCCAGTACTTTTGAAAAACGTCGACCTAGCTACAAGACAAAGAAGGCTTCAGCAAGATGGTGCAGCACCACATTTTATACGAATCGTTCGAGAATTTTTAAATAACAACTACAATGACAGGTGGATTGGACGAGGAGGTCCAGTTAACTGGCCTGCTAATTCACCAGATATGACGTCACCAGATTTTTTCTTGTGGGGGTACGTAAAAAATGTAGTTTTTGCTCAACGGCCTACAACAAGGGAAGATTTTAGGGATAGAATTCGTAGAGCTTGCGAATCCATTTCTAGAGCAACATTGCTCAGGACTGTGGATCATTTCCAACGGCGATTACGCCTGTGCCTGGAAGCCAACGGAGATAACTTTGAACATATACTTCGTGGATAGATAATGTCAACTGCAGTAATAATGGTGAGAGGCAAGGGGACTCACGTTAAACAAGCACCCCAGTGAGAGACAAGGGGACTCACGTAAATAAGCACCACAGTGAGAGGCAAGGGGACTCACGTAAACAAGCACCCCAAAGGAAACAGACCTTACTACGTCCGCGTCGTTGTTTCTGGGTAACGCTAAAAGTAAAGACCCAGTATTATCAAAAAGAGCTTAAAGCCAATAGAGCAATGTTGCTGGAACTTCTGTAGATAAGTGACCGCGAAAACTTCCAGGATAGTATTCTTAGCGATTTTCGTGGAAATTGGAAAATTGACCCCACTTAAAACGATTCAATCTCCATGTGGTACTCCGGCATCGCACCTCACAGAAACCTAACATCATATTCACAATTGGCGACAACAAAAATTTCTCAATTGGTTGGGTTGATCAAGGCTTGTTCTGCTTGAGACATCTATGAAATTTCGCGTTCTGACCAATTTTTAAGCATTTGACCTTGATTTAACCTTGTGGAGGTCACAAAAAAATGTTTAAAGAACGGTTTTGGACGTAAAATTTCCCGCTCTATCCGATTCCGACGTCAGAAATAGGGTTTCTAATTTGAAAAAATGATCTTAACCTTGAAATGACCTTGAAAAATGTCACGAACAATTTTCATCTGAACCATTTTTCTGTATCTGGCCTGCATTTGGAGATATTTGGCTGCATAGATTAAAATGAGACACCGTATATATTTTATAAAAAATCCATAATTTATTTGACAGGATTTTTGGACAAAATAAAAATTAATGACGTTTGATTTTGAAATGATTTTATAACAATTTTCTTGGCACCTCTTTACGGGCAAAAAAAGCAACATGAACTATCGACAGAAATTTACTTGTTTGCAGGTACCAAAATCTGTTATAACATCTGTGTAAACACAGAAAACTGTACTACTAAAGTAGCGGAAACGCAACCAGCAGCTCAGGTGACCCGTTACTGGCTCAACTAGAATTAGAAGCTGTAGGATAAAAATCAGGATGCCCCAAGCATTCTAGCAGCAACTGTAGCGACAGCTTGTCTAATAGTAGAGGCTAGTATTTTCTAGTAGGACTACTTATGAAATTTGAGCATAATCTTCCAATTCTGCGTGTGCTTCTCTGAAGAATTCTTTGGCGGTGATGAGGACGTGGAAATCTTTTCAGGACTCTGTCCTTGTTCAGCCAAGTCAGTAAATGTGTTTTGATCAATTCGCAAGTCTGTATCCCATAAGTCAAGAAGAAGACAAGAAGAGTAGTTATCAAATCTAAAAGCAGAATTATAATTAGATATATATTATTTTTACAATCGTAGTCTTCAAAAACTTAAATATACTTTTATACTATAGGTAAAAATATGAGAATAGTTGCAGTAAAAGAAAGCCAACTAAAATTTAACTTTCAAAGACTATCTTTGTTATTTACATCATGTGTTTATAAAGCCAAGCAGGAAGATACAGACAAAAAGACAGCAGAAAATTGTATACTTCCTATAAGCATATGATGGATGTTTTATTTGTAAAAAAATTAAAATAAAAAAAATAAATTAAAATTAAAAATTAAAAGTTAAAAAATTAATTAAATTAGCACCTTAAATGTAGAAATTTAGAAAATTAATTAACTTTAAAAATGAAAAAATTAAATTTAAAAATTTTTAAATTAAATACATATAGTTTAATTAAAAAATTAATTAAACTATAAGTAGGCATCACAGAATACTCATTATACTTAACATACTCATTATACTCATTGCCATGTGAAACCGTGAATTTCAATATTTTTTAAATCAACATTCAAGCGTTTATTCGGAAAACAAATTTTGTCAAGCGCTCCGTACACATAAACACTATATCCAGGAATTTTTTTGAGTGACTCTATTATCATTTTCGTTAGATATGCTCGTTTGAAAAGTAGGTCAATTGCAAATTCATACTTACCGACAGTACGGTTTTTATTTAATTAAATAAATTCTCATATTTTTTTTGAAAAAATACTTTTGTCAAGCGCTCCGTATATGTTAATACTATACTCAGATTAGTTTTTGGATGATTCTATTGGTATTTTCATGAGATGCACTCGTTTGAAAATTATGTCGGTTTCAAACTTTCCAAACGAGCATATCTAACGAAAATGCTAATAGAATCATTCAAAAAAATTCCTGGATATAGAGTTTATGTATACGGAGCGCTTGACAAAATTTGTTTTCCGAATAAATACTTGAATGTTGATTTAAAAAATATTGAAATTCACGGTTTCACATGACATTAAAAAAAGTTTAAACATTCAACCAACAGAGAGAAAGTAGTTACACCATGAGTACATATTCTCTGGGATTGATCGATCTACATGAGCTCATGTTGCTGTTGTTACTTCCCCTGCTTCTTCCGAAAAGAAATCACAATAGATAAGTATTAGCAACCAAGGTCACTTCTTAACAGCCACCCACATATGAGGCGTTTCACGTCAACTGCCCCAGCGCCGCGCGCGAGCGCCACATCGTGCTATTTGTAACTCATGTTTATGATACTAAAATGTAACTAAAAAAATTGTTTTATAACGCTTCCGACGTATTTTTTCCTCAGCTTTCCAATGGTGTAGGCAGTTTTTCCGAAATTTTCCATTTTCACCTTCAAAAAGTACAAAACGTCTTATATCTCAAAAAGTGTATTTTTAATATTTTTTTTTACCATTTAGATCGAAACCTGAGCATTTTTTATATAGGAAATGATTTTTTTTCATAATTTGCTCAGGATGTTTTCTTTGATAAATAGAACGTGAAAGAGTAGCACAACAGCTCTCCTGCGCGCGGGACGTCGCGCGGGACGTCGCGTAAACTAGGCCTGCCTCGCTACCTAATAACCTTTCATAATCTTTACCTGTTCTTTCGAATTCTTTGTAATGTAAGAATAATATTTTATTGGCTTTTTCATAAAAAAAACAGAGTTTCATAGCTAACAGCAATATAGAAACTATACTAACGCTTTTTTCTCAGTGCAGATAATTTTTCTTTGTTTTTTCTAACAGTTTTTCTTGGGAAGGCTTGATATTCAGAACTTAAAGGGGTTTTTTTGAGCTACAATGTACTTTCATCAATTGGAATAATAGCATGGTATTGTAATGTGTCTGGTATAAATTTAGCCTTGGTTTTAGTTTCAGGACAGTATCTTCATATGATTCTTTACTGCTATAAAAAACTTTGGGTTCTTTGCAATAATCTTTAACCCAGTTATAAAGCTTTTCTGTCGTTAAAATATGATTATTAGAAGAAACTTGTAGACTCGCTCGTTTTGCACCTCTTTTTAGGTTGGCGCCTATACCATCCCATGCACCTTTGCAATGCGCCGTTGCATAAAAATGCCACTCAACTGGAACACCAAAATTTTTCTCATGAAAAAGAAAATTTAGAAAATTAGATTTATTTTTAAAATGCTGACCTGCTCCATCAGTCAAATAATAGACTTTATTTACTATGAATTTAGGTTTGTGGTAAGATATTATAACTTTTTGATATTCATAAACGGCAACAGTATCATGGTTTAGATTGTCGGAAATCACAGTAATGCTTACATGTTTAAGCTCTTCATTTTCTTTATAATACACAACAACTGTAAAAACAGTTGCTTGGTTCTTGTTCCAGTGGAACGACTGTGTAGAATTTTGTAAAACAAACGCATAATTTTCGACGAAATCACAATACACAAGAAATTCTCCTTGTTGAAGGTTGTTTTTTAAGTCACTTACAAAAAGTGATTGATTCTTAGCGAAAAAAATCGTGAGATTTTAATTTTATCAATTTTTCTCCCAGTATGTCCATAAATTCATGAACATTTATAGTTTTAGAAGCTATTGTACACCGATCTGTTTGAAACCATGATTCATACTCTATTTGAAAAATATCACTTTCATGAAAATATTCAGGCAAATGCTTAGGTAATATGGACATATTGGGGCAATCTAAACAGTCATGCAAATAGCATCTATCGTGTGCATCATTACATATAATTGCTTGAATGCAATCGTGGTAGTTTTTAAGAGGCAATTTAGTATCTTTTGTTACATTTTCTAGATCCATAGCAATTAGCATGAACTTTACGTTTTCGTGATGTACACACACGCATACATTATGCGCACCACTACTTTCAGCTAAAACATCATGTGGTGGCCTCAATTATGTAAATTTAGTAAAACCAATATTAACGTGTTCATTTTCTTTTTTATATAAACTATACAGTTCATTTAAATTACCAAGCAGTAATCTTTTTTGAACATGCTCTCTTTTACAATTGCTCTGCTTAAGGGAGTCATAAAATGACCTGAAAAAAAAATTTTTTCATAATTAGAAATATTTAGAAGTAATATCCTAAAAATATATTCAATTTGTGATAAGATGAGACCAAAAAAAAAATTTTTAAGCGATTTTAACCAAATATATGGCCATTTCAAAATTTTTGCTCTGCCGTCGACTCCAGATTCAGGAACTGCATATATTTTAATGGGAGAGTTTCTAAAACTTTGGTATTTTATGTGACTATTGACTGAAGTTGTACGTATCCAATTTATTTGATTAAATAATTTTTTACGGTCAAAGATTGCTAAAAAATCTTAAATTTAAGTGAAATTCAGATTTTTTAGCGATCTTTGACCGTAAAAAATTATTTAATCAAGTAAATTGGATACATAAAAAGACCAAAATTTTGGAACTTCTCCCATTAAAATATATGCAGTTCCTGAATCTGGAGTCGGCGGCACAGCTCAAAATTTTACATTATGTAGAAAACGGCTTTAAAGATAAAATTACTAAAATACTTCCTTATTTCTTCTTCTTTATTTCTTAACTCCATCTCTGCCCTGAAATACAAAAAAGTATTGTTTTTAGCTCAAAATATTTTACATTTAGAACAAATATTCTGGTACCTCAGTATACGGTCCATCAGACTTGTAAGCTATGAGCACGCGTAACAGTCATATCCACATCAGTCAGTCAAGTTTGTGAAGTGGTTTAACATGTAGATCCTTTGATGCTTTTAAATCCACATGTTTGTAATAATCTTTATCACATATATTAGATTTTTATACATATACTGAGGTAAATAAAGAATATGTTGAGAAATTCAAAATCTTTCATGCATGTTATGAAGCCAGTATCGCCATAGCCAAATGCTTAAGAAAAATGTTTATAGCAGCAACACTCCTACATTGATCTTTTTTTAATGTCTAATAGGGTGAACTTCTTTACTTGTCCTTCATTATTCTTTTCCACATATAATATTATTACTTAATAAAGAGAATACGACTGATACATATTTATTGCTGGTTTTACTTCAGAAAATAAAATGTCAATTATATCATAGTGAGATTCAGGCGATGGCTGATAATAGTAGCTTTCTGGCAAAAGCGAATGTTCCATAACATTTTTCTGCAAAATAACATATCTTTCGCTTCCTTTAAAAGTTGATTTAAATCTGTACACTAAATGTTTTTTGTAATTGTCAGTATAGACTTAATTTTGCTTTAGATTCAATCCCTGTTATTTTAAGTATAAAGTTTCCAATAAAAGTTCAAGTACTAAAAGCTATTTCTAAAACTTTAATTCACTGTCACTCGCATTATTCAAACACTTCTAAAAACTTATTTAAAATACCTTTGCGTATTATAATAAACTAAATGTTTACTCCCAACTTCATTGGAAACTATGAAAATTAAGAACAACACTTTGTATAAAAAAGGTGCTGATGTTGATATCACAGTGTTCATATGAAATGACAGCTGTGCATGTTTACATTGCTTGCGGACTTTTGCATAGGTTAAAATCAGCTTACAATAAAGGAGTGAACTGTGAGAGGCTGTCGTTGATACGTCAGGTTGTTATGGTGCCAACTTAACTGCTATATAAGTTTTAAATTCAAATTTTTATTTTTGTCAAAAATACCGTCCATAAATTATATTATTTATTTTTTATCTTTATATTAATGTTTAAAATATTATTTTTGGATCTTTTAAAGTATATATAGATATGTAGAGTCAGAATTTTACATATATTAAGAACAGTGAAATGAAAAAAAAATTTGTAGAAATAATATATGATTATATAAATATGTATACAAGACGAAAAATGTAATTTGAACAGAAAACAAATGAAAAGCTTTATCAGTGTTTTGTGTATATTCTTAAAACAAAAATAGATAATGCTTTAAAACTAATAGGGACATATTCTACAAGTGTTTTTTTAGTAAAATATGTAATAAAAAGAAAATTGATTTTTCTTCATTTTAAAGGTGTCCGATCGCCTTAACAGATATGTAATCTTTCAAACCTGGCATAATTCGGCTTACATCATCTTTTTCATAAAATATTTTCACTGAATTTACAGTTTCAGCTGAAAGTTGCTTGCCACTTTTATTAGCAGGTATTGAAAAAACTTCACTTTTAGCTATTAAATTTTTTGCTTTGCGAGCTTCCCGTTCAGTGCAAGCTAATTCTCGCATTAAGTCCCTACGAGACCAAAACTCAGGCGCAAGAGTTAGTAACTGAATTCTCTCTTGCTTATTTTTTGATTCTGAAATTTTTTTCTTTATTTGTTCAAGAACTGCAACTCCAGCTTTGTTATATTCGTGGTTACACTCTATTTTTGCTTTTTTAGCATCTGCTGGAGGTAAACTTGATTTATTTTTGTAAATTTGGCGTTGACAGTTAGAATAAATTTTTGCTTTTTCTGGTACTAAGGGATATGCGCTTATTAAAGGTGTTGGAAAGTCGATCAAATCTTTTATTTTATATGAAGGGTGATCATTTTTATTTAAAGGATTTATGCATTTTAATTTCCAAGTTGAATCAATTTTAGTTGCTATAATAAACGAAAGAAATAACGAAACAAAGAGTTACCGATGATTTAATCATCATATACACGAAAGACACTATGAAATCTAAGTTTGATTGTATTGACAGAAATTCGAAAAAATTTCGAAGAGGAATAAGATGAGAAGTCATTGCATGAAAAGTCATCGTCACGTCAAAAGTATTCTTTTGACGTGACGATTCACATACGGATAGAAAATTCCTATATGAAAGCCACCTATCGAAAGAAAAATCAATCATGCTTTGCCGTGCGACGTCCCGCACGCAGGAGAGCCGTTGCGCTACTCTTTCGCGTTATATTTCTCGAAGAAAATATCCTGAGCAAATTATGAAAAAAATCATTTCCTATGTAAAAAATGCTCAGGTTTCGATCTAAATGGTCAAAAAAAATATTAAAAATACACTTTTTGAGATATAAGACGTTTTGTACTTTTTGAAGGTGAAAATAGGAAATTTCGGAAAAACTGCCTACACCATTAGAAAGCTGAAGAAAAAATACATCGGAAACACTTATGAAACAATTTTTTTAGTTACATTTTAGTACCATAAACATGAGTTAGAAATAGCACGATTTGGCGCTCGCGCGCGGCGCTGGGGCAGTTGACGTGAAACGCTCATATGCTTCATATTTTAATAAAAAAATTTCCTAGAATTAAAACCCACTTTTCAGATTTATCAGGCATTATTTTCTATATTTAGCAGATCCAAAACTTACTTGCATATCTACAATATATGTCTTGAACGTGTTTCCTAATTCTGACAGATAGCTTTTATTTTCTTTGAAGTTTTAAATTTGATTGACTATACTATACATTAGCAGGAATGGTTGCAATAAGCATGGCTTTTAATATTTACTTTAACATGGCATGGTTTACTAACAAATCTGTGGGGGCATCTAAGAATTATGGAAAAATTTACCATAACCTCTAACAATCAGTTTGCTTGCAGTATAAAATGGACAAGCTATATAATTATTCAAAAACCGCCATAAAAAGTTGTTTTCTGTGAAGCTGATCAGTTATGATAGCGGATCACCATAATTCTTACACACTTACAGTAAATATTAAATGTTATGCATATTTCAAATATACCCATAATAGATCAGACAGACACGCTCACATTACTGGATTCTAGATTTGTACAGAGGAAAATCATGCCAAAATCCACAGAGAGAGAGAGAGAGAGAGAGAGAGAGAGAGAGAGAGGGCGCTAGCGCATAAGTGAGAGAGAGAAAGAGAGCGCAGCGGCGCTAGTGCATGAGTGAGAGAGAGAAAAGACGAATAGCAACGTGCGTGTTGCGAACTGCCACGAGCCGCAAACATGAGGGAGAAAGAGGGAGCGCAGCGGCGCTAGCGCATGAGAGCGAGAGAGAAAGAGAGAGAGAGAGAGGCACCGCCGAGCGGAGTAAGTACACTGCCTGGCAGCCGTGTATGTATGTAAGTATGTATGTATGAGAGAGAGAGCGAGCCAGCGCAGTGGCGCTTGTGTGTGCGCGAGCACAATCGCAGGAGAGAGAACGCCAGCGGCAGCCTGCGAGCTGCATACGGTCGGTGTGAGAGGCGCGCGCGGGGTAACGGGGGGGGGGAGGCAGCGATCCAGAGGAAGAGAGATAGATAGATAGATAGATACGATTTATTTGCCTTCGCGGCAAAATAATTAATACAGAATTTATACAGTGCATAACTTAAAATAAAATACAGTAAAATAAGATATAATAAAAATATATAAAAATAAAAGTAATACAACCTGATACAAATATATAAATTATACATAAAAATATGTTTGTCTACGAGGACCTTCAATTACGATAAAAAAATAATAAAAAAATAATAAAAAAGAACCATAGGATAAAATAAAAATAAAATACATAAAAATCATTAAAAATCACGAGGACCCTTCATTAAGACAAAATAAATAAATAAAACTAGAGAAAATATCACAGCTGGTACTATACGCTAAAAGGAAAATAATTACAGTTATACATTAACCATTTCATAAAATATCACAGTAAGGTATCACAGCCGCTTAGTCAAAAAATCACAGATCAAAGTTAATCCGCAGTCTAATACTAAACTAGATAAAGGTCCCCGCACTGGCAGCTCTAAGCATCTTTATAGAGAGGCTAGGCGTCGAGATCAAGCAGGTGTTGGCGCACAGCCCTCTTGAATGATGAAAGTGATGGAAGGTAGCGCAGGGAGGGGGAGGGAGTTCCAAAAGCGGGCACCCTGAGCCAGAAACGCTCTATCACCCGTCTTATAGTTCAAGGCAGGGAAAGCAAGCTCCGGCTGCACTCCCCTGCTTGTTGGCCTAGGCTTGTGCACCGTAAAAAAGGCAGCCAAGTAACTGGGCTCACGCATCCGAATTATTTTATATAGTAGCAGGGCTGCGAAGTAGAATCTGCGTGAGTCCATACGGAGCCAGCCCAGACGTCTCAAGTAGGGGGTGATATGCTCATCCCTCCTAGCCCCAGTAACGTACCTCACACATGAATTGCTCAATCTTTGCACTCTCGCTCGCTGTTCGTCAGACGCGTCCAAGTAGACCACCGTACAGTAGTCAAGGTGGGGTTGAACTAGGGACTCGACTAATCTTTTGCGGAGAATCTCGGTGGTACACGCCCTAATAAACCGCAAACTGTATAGGGCTTTATTGACTTTCTTTGTGAGTTGGTCAATGTGCGGTTTCCATGTTAATTTACTATCCAGTGTAACACCGAGACTCGCAACTTCGCTACTGAAGGGGATGCGTTCTCCAGGCCGCACACCAATACCTGGCAGATCTAATGAGTTTATATGATTAACTCCTACCCTGGAGCCGAATACAATGGCTTTGGTCTTACCAGCATTGAGGTGCAGGCCCGAGTTCGCCGCCCATTCAGCCACCATTTGCGCCGCATGGGACAGCCGATCAATACCCTCCAGAATTTCGTCTTTTGTCGTGTGTAAGTAGATTTGAAGGTCATCTGCGTAAAATATATGTCTGATAGTATTACCGTCAAGTACGTCACGTAAGTCGTTAACGTAGAGACAAAAAAGCAGTGGACCCAGGACAGATCCCTGTGGAACTCCCAGATTGGTTTCTAACCAGTCAGAGTTACCTTTGCTATTTGAGGTGACTATCTGGGTACGTCCTTTCAGATATGATTGAATCCACAGGAGAGCTGCCCTGGAGAACCCCAGCCGACAGAGCTTACGCAGAAGCGCTGTTGGTGAGATGGTGTCGAAGGCTTTGCTGAAGTCGAACAGTAGCAGTAACGTCAGTTGTCTATTGTCGATGCCTATACGTATATCGTCGGTAAGCTTGAGAAGTGCCGTCTGCGTGCTGTGGTGCTTGCGAAATCCGGCCTGGAGGGGGTCAAGTAAGTTATTGCTATTAAGATACTCCGTGATTTGGTTGTGGGCAATTTTTTCAAGCACCTTAGAAAGAAAGCAGAGTAGTGCTATAGGACGAAAGTCCGAGACTGTAGACGGCGATGCAATTTTCTTGAGTGCAATTACCTGTGCCTGCTTCCAGGAGCCCGGAAAAATTCCCTGAGCGAAGGAGGAGTTGAAAATTCTGACCAAGTAGTCACCAATGACAGGGAGAGCCTTCACGACCACCTCCCGAGGAATTCCGTCCACCCCTTTTGCCTGTGAGGAGAAGTGAGAAATTGCAAGAATTACATCACTCAGTGTAACCTGTTTAAAGGAAAAGCCCTCCTCACTTGTTAGTAAAATAGTGTCCATAGCTTCTTCTATGTTTTCAAGGGGGGACACGGAGATTCCAGCGAAGTGAGCGTTTAACTCTCCCGGCGTGAACCCGCAAAGGTCCTCCTCTTTTCGCTTTGGAATAAGGCCGAGTTTACGCATTTCCTTCCATATATCCTTGTTAGCATCAAGAGCGTCTGAGAGATGCTTGTGAAGGAAGGAGTTACGCTCTTGAGCAAAGCGTGAGTCGACCTCATTGCTGAGCCGAAGAAACTCATCGAACACTGCCGCTCGCCCAGTGCGTTTGTAACGCCTATGGGCCGCATTACGTTTGTTGATTAGTTCCCTCAGCTCAGGACCAATCCAAGGAGCATTATTTCGACTGGGTTTCACAGTTTTTAAAGGCGCTAAATCGTTTATGACAGAGTTAAGGTTTGCGTTTAAGGAATCTAGTGCTCCCTCCAAATCGGATTCAATCGAATTCATGCCTACCCAATCGCAGCGCGCAAGCAATTCATTGAGAGATGAAGGGCATACGTTTTTATAATCTCTGTAGGAGAAGGACTTCCCTAGTCGCGCTGGCACAAAATAGTTGATGGTAACATCAATGATAGCATGCTTACCGAAACTGGGCAGGTGTTCATTCGCATAGTCAAGTACCTCGTCGTTTTCGTCCGTGAGGATTAAGTCAATCCATTTGTGAGACGTGGGCGTGTGATGTGTTGGGCCATGCTGCACAATATGTAATGACAACTCTGTGGCAAGGTTTCTGATGGAATATGCATCAGCATCGGACGCCGATGACAAGTCACCATTCAGATCCCCCATGATAAACTTGTGACTATACTCACTACTCAGGTCGCGCCAAACATCGAAAAGGCCGGTGTCCTTTTGCATGGCAATGTGTGGAGGTCTATAAATGACACCGACCAAAATGGGAGGAAAGGAACCCTGCTGCACACGACAGAATAAGTACTCAGGGATTGAGGGTTTTCCCAGTCCCTGAGTCATAGATGACGCCAGTTTCGTGATGGTGAAGTCGTTTCGTGCATACAGAGCAACTCCGCCCCCATTTATATTACGATCCTGCCTAAGCACTGAGTAGCCATCAATCTGAATGAGACTGTCATCAACGTCAGGTCCAAGCCAAGATTCAGCTATGCCAAAGAGGTGGTAGGAGGGATCTTCAACCAGGTACAGACGGAGCTTATTTATACGAGGTCTGATTGAGTTAATATTAAGAAACCCAGCCTTGAGAGGACATCCACCCCCCGTCCCCTTGCAAGCAGTCGATCCCAGTCATGATGTAGGCGCCGACCCAACAACCTCTTCTGCTCCCTGCCTCGCAACAACTATGTCGTTGTTAGTGGCTGCAGCATTTGACGGATTGCTTTTGGGCAGATGTTTTTTTATAGCAGACTGGCACGTCGTTTGAATGACTTGTAGGTCGGATGCTGTGGCGAAGATATGCGCACGCTCGCCCCCCTTATGCCTAGCCAGGAATCTACCACCCGAGTGCCACACATATTTAAAGCCCAGCCCCTGGGCGATGGACCTCAGGCTCTTAAATTCCTGGAACTTATCATGGGGCAACATCTCATTTATGAATATTTTATGGTGTGGCACACAAGCAGCTAAAACCGGGCCAAGCATTTCGGGATCGATGTTACTTGTGGTAAAGTAAGAATTGGCGAGCGAGCGCTTAGCTCGCATCACATCCCTGACCAGGCTCGGGCTGCTGAGCCTTACTATGCAGGAGGGCAATGCGCCTGCTCGCGACCCCAAGCCTCCCGCCGCCTCACCTCCATTTCTCTCAGACGGGTTCCGGACCACCAAGACACGCGTCCCAAGAATATTATCGCTGTTTAATGGGGGATAAATGGTTCCGAGCACCGCGAAGGCGATTTGGTTGGTTAATACCTCCGTGTATACAAAATCCTTCTTTAAAATACCATTAAGTACCACCTCGCAGGACTCAGATCCATCAATCCCAGAACACGCGGAAGAGGCCCCAGGGCCCGGCTGAGAGGACGGGCATAATAGCACTGAATTTGTGCTGGCAGCGGAAGTAGAGCTGCCAATGTCACCTACTTCACGTCTATTAAAAATTAAGCTATTTAAATTCGCTGGCTCCATGTGAGCACGCTGGAGCTTTTCGAAGCTGCTAAACGCTTTGTCTAATTTATCTTTTAGTGAAGAGTTGGCCTCGAGAAGCAGCTGGCACTTGGAATCAAGGGACTCAAGTAAGCAATTTTGGTTGCTCACCTGCCCCTCGACAACAGAGACCCGCGTGGGCAGCTCCGCATTATTGATTTGACCCTCATCGCAGTGAGTGGTGTCGGCGCTGCACGACGCGGGGCTCCGGCTGCCAAGGAGCTTGAGTTCGTCCAACTGCCTCTCGAGCATGTCGAAACGCTGAAAAAGAGCTCCAGCGTGCTTACAGGAATTAAAACATTTGTCACACCAACCAGGTTTACATCCCCCAGCGGCGGGGTAGTATCTGGTTGGTGGCGGAAGATTGCGCAATACTTGAGCTCGCCACTGCCGATGAAGTATCTCCCGTAACTTCGCAGATTTGTGATGCGTCTTTTGGCGCCTGAGTGTCGGTGACCCGTCCGGTACTCTCACTCAGAGCAGACTGCGCCTGTGGGCAGTTGGCCCGCTCGGCACCTCTCTCTGGCGCTCCTGGCCCCTGCGCTCCAGCTACCTGCCCGGCAGACTTAGCCACACTGGTAGCGAGTAGCGCGCACGACCCATGCGCGCTACTATTACGCGCGGAGAGCTTGGCAGCCGGCGTCGATGAGCCGAGAGGCGTATGATGGTGGGAGGCGGCAATATTAGATGTATTGGGCGTGCGTCGTTGCGACAACGATGCACGCTTGCTCACCTGCGCACTCTTCGGCTTGATGAAGGATGACGCCTCTGCTGACGTTGGTCTCTGCTCCGCAATGCGGCATAGGTCACACGGGGCACTCTTTTTCTTGCCGGAGCATTTGGCATGACACGGCTGGCCACATATCGGGCATAATCCCAGCACTCTCATCGATGACTCACCGCATACAGCACACCTCTTCTCCATGTTCCACTACAATAACACACGATCGCCTCTGTGATTGTTGACAGCTTTCCGTCTGCTGTCGGTTGGCCCGCTGAATTCAAAATTCGCCGTTGGGATAATTAGAAAGCTGCCGCAGTAGGAACCGTGCGCCGACTTGCAGTGTGGTGCAGTGCAGTGGAGGAGTGGTGGCCAGCAAATGCTGATACGTGGTGTTGGTGCTGGTGATGGAGTTAACACTCACCGATGGTGAAGGCCGGGATTTGCTCGTTGATGGTAGCTATGATTGCCAGCCTTGGAGGTTAGGGCAAGTGTCTTCAATAGAAAAGTAACTCCTGGCTCATAGGACACCGTGTAAAACATGGGCCCTTAGGCGAGGAGCTTGAGAGCCGGTGGAGCCACTTTTCTGTCAACAAAGCACTCCAAGGAGTGAAAGAATATTTCAGAAATGCACGAAAAAGTCGGGAGCAAAATTCAAAGATGTTGACACTTACCCGTCCAGAGAGAGAGAGCGAGAGAGAGGAAAAGACCACACTTAGAGGGAGAGAGAAATCCGACCGCGTGGAGTTACGGGAACGCGTAGACGAATAAAGGCACACCGCCACTGGAGCAGAGCTTAACTCGATTCATATTCAAATCACGCGCGCAACAGGTGGCAGCAGAAGGCGACGTGAAATGTAACTGCGCACCTACCGCCTGGAGAGAAACCAATTAGGGAGGCGCGGGTATTGTCCGGCCCTCCTAATTGGAGCGCGATCGGGGAAGCCGGCGCGGCAAGAGTCCTCACGCATCAGATGATGCAAGGATTCAAAGATAGCCCTATAGACCACCCTAGGAGTGAGAGAGAGAGAGCTAGCCGCAGCCGAGGAAGAAGACGGAAGTCTTGCGGGCGTTTGTCACCGTGGCCATTCCGTGTTAAGCATTGGCACGATTAGCAAGTGCGAGAAGAGAGCAGTTTTTTGTAAGCACGAGTAGTACGGAATTGTGTGAGAGTTGCGTCGTCAGTGAGTCAGAGAGAGAGAGAGAGAGAGAGAGAGAAAAGGAGGCCAGTGCGAGTGATAGCAAGGAAGGGTAGAGCGGAGGAGGGAGAAAGACGAGGGAAGTGGAGTAAACGTAATCGAGGAGAAAGAGAGAGAGAGAGAAATCACGAGAGGATTAGTCGCCAGAGATTGTAGCCGCCTTACCGCCGGATAGTAACGGTAAGAAATAAGTGGCTGTCGTCGGTTGGCTTTACTTTCCACCTCCGACCCTTCAATCGTACTATTAATCTTTGTACTTTTCTGCGGCAGCTCCGAGCGCAGGGCTGCACCATTGCGAGCCTCTCTCTCACGTGTGCGCGTTGTGTGAGTGCGTGTGGGCCAGTGCGGGACCATCTTGAATCGCGTGCGCGTTCGAACCGGCCCGCCCGTGCAACTAGTGCCGGAATGTCGGTGACGCGACGTTAAGAAAATAAGTCGAAAATAAACTTAGTTGTGCTTTCATTTAATTCCCCGGGATTGAGTTTTATTTGAATGTTTTCGTGTGCCCTCCGTTACCCGTCGTCATAGGTTTCACCGCGGGTTCCGACCGCCCCAGGTCGTCACCGAAATTCCACGCCCAGAGATTTGAGTCTAGCCAGGAAGCAGCCGTGCCAAGGAGGTTTCTAGACGCGTTTCGCCGTGGCCTGGCGCCCCAAATTAAATTAAAATTTGACGACGCGACCCGCGCGTTTGGACTGTGGGGTTGGTGTTAGAGTTCGCGAGTATTGTGGGTATTGTGCGAATTAAAGGGAGTAACGCGATCATACAACCCTCCGGGCGAGATTAAAATGTGGTATAAAAAAGGGAAAAAAATACTACGTCACAAGATATTAAACTATATCACCTAAAACTAAGTTTTGTGTGGAGGGCATAAAGCGAATATATCTACTAGACCTGATTGGTCACTTTTAGCATGATTTTCCTCTGCATAAACCTAGACTTCAAAAGTGTGCATGTGTCTATTCAATTTATTATGTATGTTTGTAACATGCATTGCATTTAATACTAACATTAAGGTGACATATTCAAGATGCACACCGCCTTTATATTGTTAAAAACACTTTGAATAGATCACATACCATGATAATTTAACCGTTAAATTCATCCGCTATCCTGAGTAGCACTGATATGGAACAAGACGTTCTCTTCTTCTCCTTTTATAGCTGCTTCAAACCACGTTGGGTCAAAGCAGCAGACACCATATACTTACTTGTTCAAATCTAAAATAGTATGCAATTTAAATAACATTACTGTTTGAGAATTCCATAATCTATACTGAGGACATGCTGTGGGTGTTTACAAAATAAATTGAGAGCTAACTTCAGTAAATTAAATTTCAATATATTATAAAACTGTCTATAAAATTAACTCTATTACATAATTGTCGATATAAAAGTTGTTGCAAGAATGATTATAAAATGTGTGTATAACTGTTACAATATTATTCGTTGAGTGTTTGAGTATTACAATTTGAGTGTATGAGTCTTACAATAATTGGTTGAGTGTGTGAGTGTTACAATTTGAGTGTTCGAGTTTTATTGTGTGAGTGTGGGTGAGTTTGCTGAGACACGTTGCCAATCACTGATGAGAGTTATAACCATGCAATAAGCACCACAATAAAGTATTATTGATTATATGGTGGTTGAGTTTTCTATGAGATGCCACGATTAGATATTATAGATATAATCATGGCTGCCGAACGTGCACACTGATATTTTCCACGTGGTCAACCGTTGCAGTGAGAGAGAGTTTGCTGAGTAATGAGAATGCCGGGTGAGGTGGCCACGCGGCCTCGTGGCGAGCACGCCGTCCAGACGAAGAGAAGTTTTTTGAATGAGTCGAGTGTCGAGCACGCTGTACAACCGAAGAGAGAGAGCTCCATCACATGAGAATCGCCGGCACAGTAGATTTCCCTCGTGGTAGACCATTACTGAGAGAGACTTTTATTGAGAGGTTTTGAGTGTATCCACTGAGAGCCAAAGTACCGTGAGTTTTTCCACAAGGCGAACCATTACATGGATACTAACTGAGTGAGAGCACATCCGTCTTCTTCCTCGATGATTCTTCCGTCGAGGCGTGAGTCAAATCAGTATCTCTCTCATTTACATGTGTGAAAATGAGAGAGACAGCATGATTTTTGCCATACTCGGCTAGTCAGCGTAGCGCGTCAGCTGTTCCGCCGAGAGCAGCACGTACGTGCTGCCATCACGCGACCGCCTGCTGAGTTGAACCTACTGTTGCGCAACCGCGGGAAATTCGAACTTGATATTTCCCAAACATTCCGCCCGCCATCAACCGATAGGTTGATTAAATTCCGATGATGCTGGTACGATGGCGAGTTGCTGACTTCCGAATGGATTGAGAGGTCGCCGTCTTGAGTTTCTTCTTATGTGGTTGTGAGTTCTCTGATGAGGTATTCCAATATCTTCTGATAGTAGCCATATACCATGTGAGGATTATCCGTACTGAGTACCATGAACTCCACTTGATTTCGTGAGATGAGTGATGCCTTTTTGAGGTTGATTGAGACTGTTGTTGAGACGACTTGCTGCCAGAGTTACTGAGTCATCCATGGAGGAGTTTTCCCAACAGGACAGGTGAGTGTATCTTCTGAATCCTTTTGGAGTGGTTGTAACGGCTTTGGGTTGAGCAACCTTCACTTGAGTCAGCAATGATAATGAAATTCCAATTTGAGAATAATGTTGTCCATGGTGTGTTGGCGATGAAATATTATTGATTTCACCACTGCCTTCCACTTATATCATACGAAATGCTGCAGGTGGGTTGAGTATCCATGGAGTGCCATCATTGATGAGAGTTGTACCAAGTTGAGTTTGTTGCGAAGGGAGCTCTCCAATTGAAATAAACCAAGTTTAAGCCGTAATCAAACCATTCGGATGTGTAACCACTGACCATGTATGGATGTACAGCTGATGGACGATGATGCTGTGAGAGCACACAAATACAAATCCAGCACTTGTATGATTTTGGATTCACGCCCCTTCAATGATTTTACGAGTGGTCCTGCTAAATTGATCCCAGTGTGAGTTGAGGGTGGTGATGGGGTGGTCCAGCGCGCTGGATAGTTTCCCCATGAGTTGCTGAGTCCGATGAGTCCGATACCTTGTACAAGTTACAGAATCTCGAGTAAATAACTTGGCCGGAACCCTGCTTCCAATAATCCAAATTTCCTGCCTGATGTGTGCAGAGTGAGTTTTCTCGGTGCCACCGAAAAATATTGTTATGTGAGAATGCCGAATGAACAGTGATGAGTTGAGTGTGCCGTTGAAATGTAGCTGGATGTTGAGTGATATTCTAGTTGAGTTTTGTAACCGACCTCCTACGTTGATAATTCCTTCTGAGTGAATGTATACAGTCAATCTCTTGAATAGATGATTCTGTGGGACTTGAGAATTTTCAGCATAGTAAGCTCAGATGGAAATGAACTCGCTGAGTTTCCTTGATCTAGAAGATTTTTTTTTCTTGCTGATCAGATCAGCTGTGAGTCTCGTCTCTGTTGAATTTTCCCTTTTGCGGACGAGATCCCATGAATTTTCCGAATGGGATGTGGCTGCAGTGAGTGTGACCTTTGCCTCTTTCTGGAAAGTGTTCCTTTTTTGTGAGTCAGCTTGAGATGTCCATGATGATTATCTTCCCTTGGTTGTCGGAATTACTCTTTGGCTGAGTGTAACCCTGGTTCCAACAGATTCCTTCCATTGTGAGGCACGTGAGATTATGTGTGTGCATACCATATTCTGATCTGTCCATAAATGAACATGAGTGCTTGGCAACTGAGCATTGTCCAAACATACCTTCTGAGTAACCTTGCCGCTCTGAACTCCAACCTTGATATGGAGTTCGGGTTGAGTGTTGCTTTCCTTCTTGATGAGACTAGGAATAATAAGCCAATTATGAGAAATGTGGTTTACCGTGGGGTGCTGTAGCCGTTGCCTATTGCGAAGCATTCGAAAAGCCATAAGTTTTGAGAACCGAATTCAATTGAGTGAGATCTTCTCGAATTTGCAGCCATTCTTCGCAATTGAGTTAAACTTGTTTGTCCCATGAGTACTTGAGTAGCTACAGCTCTTGTAGGAGAATTTGAAAAAATAACCACAGATGAGATTGTCCATGCGGGATCGAGTAGTGGTGAGTTTTGAAAGAGAATTATCCAGTTGTGATTATTTCTTGAGTGGTATGAATATCATTCAGATGTGAATTTAATTGATAGTGAAATCCGTTATAATTTGAGTAATCTCATGACGCAATCATCATAATCTATAGCTTGAGTTGCTGGTGAGTAATTCCTTGAGAAACATCGGCAAATTGAGTTTGCACATTGGCTAATGAATAGCCACCCGCCGTGCAGAACCCTGATAACTGCATGGCCCTTATGCATGATTGTGTCCTTTCATGTAACCCCGCCGAAGTTGTCATCCATATCCTTCCAAAGAGGATTGAGTCTGTTGCTCGCGGATTATTGGTTCCTTTATTCGTCACCAGCTGAAGAAGAGTGCAGATATCCAAGTAACGTTGCTCGCGTTCCATATGTCACTTTGCTTAAACGAAGTATGTGAGCTGGTCCGGCTCATCCATCCATGAAATGTGCAATACCATCCGTTGTAGATGCTATCATGAGTTAGATTGACAGTAACTGCTTGAGGTACGCTTGGGCTTTGCCAAATGAGTTGTTCAGTGCATCTGCTGATGTTTTGAGATAACCTTACTTGATGTTTTCATTGTGTGAACAAAGTGTCACTCACACAATGCTTCTTCCTTCTTGAGTTTGCTTATAGTTTTTGAGGATGGTTCTCCTTAACCCAGAAGCGACTGAGTAATTTCCTTAATTCTTCTGCGTTAAGTCCAATCCGATCTTGATGTATTGTTTCCGTTGAACAGATGATTTGAATTGTTTGAGTAATGACCAGCCAAAATTGACGATTCTGCGATAGGTTCTATCACACTGCTCTTGATAAGGTTGGGTTGATAATTTGACTCTAATAGTCAGCACTATCATGTGATGTAAATCACACATTAAAATGAAACAATTGATTCAACAGTACACCCTTGTAATGTCAGTTGAGAATACATCACGTTGAGTGCAAATCCGAGGAAGCACTGCCATGATGTAATATGGGCACCATTGTGCTACCTTGTTTGAGGTTACGTTCGATGATCTGACATTAATCGTCAGTGCCAATGAGCACATCCACAAGTTGAGACTGCCAAACTATGCGATGAGCCAATAAAGTTTGTTTTTGTATAATTCCAAATAAGATGTTCATATAGTTCTGAGGGCACTGTAGATGAGACTTGACGTATAATGTGAGCATTGATCCTAGCCTTGAGATTTTTGTGGATGGGCTGTAAGTCTATTTGAACCTTTCCTACTGTATGAGTTGATTGCGTACCTCCAATTCCAATGATTGGGATATATGAGTGTTGCCGTTGAGCGTTGAGTCTTCGAATAGCATCCTTTCAGATACATCATAATTCTGATATTAAACAACATGCAGTATAGGTTGCGTGAGCTGCTGCCTCGTGGTGTGCTCGCTGCATCGAGCGCCGGTGACAAGATGCCGCTTGAGTATCACCGCCGTGTGGGAAGTTTCCGTGTGAGAGACTGCTGCGTGAACCCTGCCGTGCGAGACGACGCCTTATGAGATGTTGCCGTGCAGCAGTCCATGTTGAGAGAGCCAGAGATACCACACTTGAATGTTTCACTTGAGAATCACCAAATGTGCACACTGAGTTTCTCCATGAGGCCGTTCGTCGCAGAGACAGACTTTGCGTAGAGTGAGCGAGACCACACTTGAGAGACTCCGACGTGAGAGTTGCCGAACGTGCACACTGATATTTTCCACGTGGTCAACCGTTGCAGTGAGAGAGAGTTTGCCGAGTAATGAGAATGCCGGGTGAGGTGGCCACGCGGCCTCGTGACGAGCACGCCGTCCAGACGAAGAGAAGTTTTTTGAATGAGTCGAGTGTCGAGCACGCTGTACAACCGAAGAGAGAGAGCTCCATCACATGAGAATCGCCGGCACAGTAGATTTCCCTCGTGGTAGACCATTACTGAGAGAGACTTTTATTGAGAGGTTTTGAGTGTATCCACTGAGAGCCAAAGTACCGTGAGTTTTTCCACAAGGCGAACCATTACATGGATACTAACTGAGTGAGAGCACATCCGTCTTCTTCCTCGATGATTCTTCCGTCGAGGCGTGGGTCAAATCAGTATCTCTCTCATTTACATGTATGAAAATGAGAGAGACAGCATGATTTTTGCCATACTCGGCTAGTCAGCGTAGCGCGTCAGCTGTTCCGCCAAGAGCAGCACGTACGTGCTGCCGTCGCGCCACCGCCTGGTGAGTTGAACCTACTGTTGCGCAACCGCGGGAAATTCGAACTTGATATTTCCCAAACAATTACAAATATAAGAATTATATATCTTTTGATTATTGTTAAAATAACAATTAATTTATTTTTGTGATGTAATCTACTATTTACCTTATTCGGAATCAGCCAAGGCACTTAGTATTTCTCGATTATCTTGCAAGTCCATTTTCATCCCAAAGTCCACAAGTCGACAAGTATCGTTGGTGCATCAGAACAGTAGTACTTCATTTCTGGTTACCACTTACTGGTAATATTTTCAAATGAAGATGAACTTATCACATAGAAACAGATAAGAGATACCTATCTGTGGATAAGTTAGTGGTTGGAGCCTATTATAATCTTCCTAACAACCATTAGTGCCAAGTAGTTATCAAATCTAGAAACAGAATTATCATTAGATATATTATTATGTATATTATTTTTACAAAACTAGTCTTTTAAAACTTATATATACTTTTGTACTATACATACAAAAATGACAACAGTTACAACTAAAGAAACCAAATTTACAATAGCAAAATCAAATTTAAAGAAAGACTAAATATAACTTTCAAAATACTATTTTTACTATTATATGTTACACCTAAAATGTTATGTTTACAAGGCATCTGGTAACTCCGAATGAATGAAAAAATATCATAAGCACAAAAAAAGTTAGAAAGACAAATTTATGAGTATACCTCTAATTGTAAGTGTGGTTATAAAGCTAAGTGGAAGGTAGTCAAAAAACGGTGTAAAATTAATTGTTTCCCGTAAGCATGTGGATGTCTTACTCTGCTAAACAAGTAAACTAAAAAAATTAATTATAATTAAAAAATATAATTAAATCAATAGTTTAATTTAAAAAATCAATTAAATTAATAGTTTAATTAAAAAATTAAATTAAATTGATAGTTTAATTAGAAAATTATTTAAACTATTAATAGACATCCAAGAATACTCATTATACTAAGAAACAAGTTTAAACAATCACCTAAAGAGAGAAAGGGTACTTACATCATGGACACATTCTCCATGAAAGGTGCCTGCCATGTACCATGCCACATCCATCGACCACATACTTCATCAGTGGACTTGAGCACATCTTGCGACTACTGTTACTTCTACTGCTTCTTCTGGAAAGAAATCATAATGGATCAGCATTAGTAACCGAGGCCATTCCATAAGACCTATCCACATGTACTTAATAACTTTAACAGAAAATTCAAACTAGTCCTAGAATATAAAAGTCGCTTATCAGATTTAACAGGGATATTTGCTTTATGCATTGTATATAAAACTTATTTGCACATCTGGAATGTATGTGTTGAAAATAACTGTTAAATCTTACTGGTTGCTTTTACTTTGTTTAAAGTTTTAAATTCTATTGAGTATATTTAAATATTCTACGCAAATGTAAAATTAAGTATAGTGTGAGCATTAAGAGGGCATGAGTAAGTAACAATTCTGTGGGAGTGTTTGACAATTACGAAAAGTTTACTATAACCTCTGAAAATTAGTTTCCTTGTAGTATGAAATACTGCAAAGACAAGCCATATTATTATTCAAAGACCAAAATCAAAATGTTTTATATGAAGTTGATCAGTTATAATAGTGGGTTTTCATAATTCTTATAAACATTTACAAATTCGATACTCAATCATGTCTCTTTAAAGTAAATAAGAAACAATGCATATTGCAAATATGTCTATGATAGATAGGACAAACACCCTTCCATTATTAGATTTTAAGTTTGTACAGATAAAAACCATACCAAAATACACTTGTCATCAGATTTAACGGACATATTCGCTGTGTTACATATAAGTCTTACTTTCAGGTGACATAGTTTAATATCTAACCTACAGTTATATTGTCAATAATTTTTAGAATTAATAAATTGAGTATTTTGTACTATGGTAAAATTGAAAAAATTTATAATTTCACTCCATTTCTTTAATCAATCATACCTACTTTCAGAAAAATAAAATCAGCTGAATGATACATGAAATATCAGAGATATATTACGGGAGTGGCTTTTGTTAATTCTTATGGTGTTATAGATTAGATATTAAACTATGTCACCTCAAAGTAAGTCTTATATGTAATGTATGTATCGAATATGTCTGCTAGATCTGATAGGTGGATTTTGGTATGATTTTCCTCTACACAAACCTAGAACATAGCAATGGGAGCTTGTCTGTCCTATCTATTATAGGCATGTTTGCAATATACATTTCGCTTAATGTTTACTTTGAAGAGACATGATTAGTATCCAATCTGTAAAAGTGTGTTGTTACTCAATCATGCCCTTCTAAAGTAACGATACCTGTTAGATCTGAGAGATACACTTATACTATACTGGATTTCACATTTAAAACTTAAAAAGGAAAAAATAAAATCCAGCTTTTAGATTTAGCAGACGTGTTGAAGACATGCATTTCTTTTCTATTGTTATAGATATAGATGACACTCACCATGATAAATTAGCCTTTAAATATTATCTGCTAGCCACAAAGCGCTGCTATAATACAAGACGTTTTCTGCTTCTCCTGCAGCTTTTACATGTGCGAAGACTCCATGAGCTTTACTAACTGAAGAATGTTTTGTACTTCACAGCTAGTGGATCAGTCTACTTCGTCTCGTCTTGTTACATGATGGGTCATGGCCTCTTGATGGCTGGCTTCCTGACGTCACTACTTTTTTACTGGTATCACTGGACTATTTTGCTGCTACGCTCATAGGGAACATCGACTTTTATTTTTTTATGACTTAGTGACCGTGAAGGTCATCTATTTCCACACTGATAGAAGGCTTGGCATTACTCCTTTATCTATTCCTGTTAGAGTCCCAAAATTGGCTGCTGCTTTTGCCTGATAGTCTCTGGAACATAATCTGCGAGGAAAACTTGATATTTGACCTCCTGTCGCGAGTGATGGTCGATATGACTGGTATATCAGCTTCCTCTCTTTATCACTCACCACGTTTTCTTCTTTCGCGATACTCCGCAAATAACTGCGATTTGTGAAGTCGGCCCGATTTTTATTGCACAGCTCCGGAGTCGCTGAGTCACCGTTCGCTGTGTGCTGTTAGCTGTGTCGACGGCAGCCAGCAGTTCGACAGTGATTAGGGTGAGTCCCGAATAGGATGGAAACTGCTCGCGCAAATATATGGTTTCGTAATTTATAGTGAAAATTTAAGAATATCTGGTAATTAAGGTTCAAAATGCGGAGATTTTAAACCTTAATTACCAGATATCCCTAAATTTTCACTAGAAATTACTAAAGGATATATTTGCGCGAGCGGTTTCCGTCCTATTCTGGACACACCCTTAGCGTTAGCTGCGCCGTTTGCGCCATAGCACATGCGCTTGAGACTACTTAAGCCCACACGTGAATACGTCGGGCGAGCAACAGTGTCGCCGCCATTGGTACTCTGTACCGATGCTACACATTACCCATATGACATAATAATCTATTTTTTTGCGAATTATGCAAAACGAAGAGTTCATTGCCCTAAGTTTTATAATGTTATACCTTTCTGCAAAGTTTCAAGTCAAAATATCTATTAGTTTTTGCGTAAACTTTGACAAAAATTTTGACATTCACTCAACACTACCTCGAAACTTTTATCAAAGTTTACGCAAAAACTAATGGATATTTTGACTTGAAACTAGGCAGGAGTATAGAGCATAATATAACTTAGGGCAATGAACTCTTCGTTTTGCATAATTCAGTTTATTTCTTTGTTTATAAAGTGAAAACTGCGGAACCGACTCGTTCGGTAAAAATTGAGTATAGTACCTCCTTAACGATAAGTAAGATATTAAAAAAAACAATAAAGTGGACGATAGATAGAATCTTTGGGATAAATGAAGGGTAAACGATAGGAAAATCTTAAAACAAGCGATAGGGTGAACGGTAGCAAAATCTTTAAACAAGCGATAGGGTGAACGATAGGAGAATCTTTAAACAAGCGATAGGGTTAACTGTAGGAGAATCTTTAAACAAGCGATATAGTAAACGGTAGGAGAATCTTTATAGTTTTAACGGTAGGCAAAGTTTGAGGGTAATCGGCAGTGGACGATAGGGGCAACGGTAGGGCAGTACATGAAGTAGGCGATAGGGTAAATGGTGTATTGGTAGGGTAGACGGTAGGAGGACAACAAAAATAAACTCTGGGTGGTAATTAGCAGTGACGACAGGGGTAACAATAGTGGTAACGGTAGAGAAAATCCTTGAGGAGAGCGGTACTGTGAACGGAAGGGGGGCATTAGGGCATCGGTAGAGTGGATGGTAGGAGGATAAAAATAATAATTCCAGCATTCTATAGCTGAAGGTACTTGCTTGGTAGAACTACCAAGGCAGGTTGTTTCGATGACGCTAACAGTGACCATAATTGAAGAGCTCAGGGCAACAGTCAGCTCATATTACGACTTGGCCCCCAGGTAAGCAGAGTAAACAGCAAATTCAGGAGCCATCTAAAAATATGAGCTGACTGTTCGTTGTTCTGAGCTCTTCAATAGTGTCAAAGCTGTTGCATTTGGGACAACCGAATTGGAACATTCAAGGACATTACGAAGAGTCTCTTCCAAATCACACATTAATATGTGAAGTTTTGATCCGAGAGGAGGTTTTTCCGAGCAACGCGAACTTAACAATAGGTGCGAGAAAGGAAAAGTTTAACGTCTGTATTTGGCCTACTACAGCGATAATAAAAGCGTTTTTGCCGCGGTTCAGCGCATTCTCTATAGGTATGTCCTGATTTGTCACAATTCCAACGGAGTGTGAAGAATTGTTCTGCAGATATCTCATATTTCGAGGGTTTTACAAAAATATTCTACTTGTCATCTTTCGAGTTTTGACTACTAATTTTCGAGGAACCCGATGTGCAAAAGGAGTTGCTTACGTACGAGTTATTAGCATTAGGCTTTCCAGTATTCGAGTTACGAGTTAAACTTACTTTGCTCAAGTTCCTAGTCTTCGAGTCAAAGAATATCGAGGAGATACGAGGTTATAACAGGTTAAACGTATCATAAGATTTTGAAATAATACGAGATTTCGAAATATTCGAGTTAAAAGAACTTCTAAAATTCGAGTTTCAAACACACAACTAAATATGACTTTTCTGATGGAGCTTCTCCCTCTATTATAACATGTGAAGACAGAGTTTTCTTCGATATTATTAAGTCTATGGAACCGAGTGATATAAAATCAGTTTTAGAAGGTTGTGTTTGATCCTTGTTATTCGAAGGTTGATTACAATTTGTGCATTTAGGAATGATGGTACCTGACTTGCCGCATTTGTAACATAAGATTCCCGATTTCATAGGGTAATCTTTTGCAAAATGTCCCACTAGGTGGAAAACCCACGGGATACGAAATATGTCGATACGAATAATGATCTCCATTAAAATTTGAAATTTCCCATCATTTGTCGACGAAATATTTCAAAAATTCGAGGATTGATTCTAGGTAAGTTCATTCGACAAGTATTTATTAAATTGATGTGACGGAATTTTCCGAAAATTTGAGGGTTGATTCGAGGTAATTTTATTCGAGGGATTATTTAAAACTAAATTCTTTGGATGGTAACTTTGAAGGTTAATGGGTTAATTCGAGGTAATTTTATCTGAGGGGTATTTGTTACATGCAATTAAATTTTTCGAGGTAAGATTTTACACCTCAGTGCATAGGTTGGTTAGACCAGGTGTTTCAAATCGTGAGTGTGTGTGTGTATGTGCGTGTATGCGTATGTGCGGTGTGCGCGTGAGCGTGTGTGTGCGTGCGTGCGTGTATGTGTGTGGCTTTGTGTGTGTGTGTGTGTATGTGTATATGTCTACGTATACCGCTATATCTCAGAATATACTCGATCGATTTTAACCAGACAGATCTTATTTTTCATGTTTTCTTTTGCCCGAATGCGGGACAAAAATAGATTTTTCGATTCGCCGATGAGCTTTTGTTTTCATTCGAATTTTCGATTTTAGCAAAATTAATTTTTGATTTTTTTTAATGATAGGGTTATGGTTTCTACCCGAAAGCAATTAACACTCATGCTGCACCATCTATAAGAACCCCTTTCCTACACTCCTATTAACTCAGAATCATTGTAGTGCAATATTCTTTATAATAAATGATGTTACTTGATGAAATATATATACCTATATATTTTATATATGCGCAGTTCTCTGGGAGATCGTACGCAAAAATTTTTTTTTCTTTTTTAGCCATCGAAATATCTTCCTAGGCATCCCACGAGTGCCCCTGAATTTTTTTAGATTTTTTGGAGCCCTCCAAAAAAAAACTGATGTCATATATATGGCCAGATCTAGCATTTTCAGCTTTTTTGCTTATTTTCAAGCCTAAATAACTCCAAACGATGCAATTATTACAAAAAGTGATAAATACATTTTGGCTTGCAATTTTCTCAATTTTCAGAAAAAAATTATTTCAAAGTCATTGGAAAACGTTTGAAGGTCATTTTGGTCATTTCAAGCCTTAAAATGAGTTTTTTAAAGGGTTCGATTACAGCTAATGTCAAGTGGATAGTCCTTAACCCTTAGAGAGCCGGGATTTCAAAAATTTTAAAAGCCCATAATTTGTACTGTAAATTTGTACTGTATTGAAAAGTGAACTGAGGTCCCCAAGTTAGAACCAAATCAAGGTCGGATGTTGGCGAGTCAGACCATGACGCCTCAAGGCGTCATCCCGGCCCTCTAAGGGTTAAAGTAGTGTTATATTTCCTGAAGTATAACTGATATAGTCTCAGAATATTGCAAGAAGTGATTTCCATGTAAAAATCCATTTTATCACCAAAAAAACTCCAAAATCTGCTATTATTGTACTCTTCCGAGTCAATAAATTAATTAAATTAACTTATAATTAGACCAATATTACGTCTTATGTATACGCATAAAAAATAACTCTCTCTTATAAAAGAACACTCAAAAACCAACAATTTGACCACTTTAGACTTTCCTATTCTTATAAACAAGTACCTAACCGACACTGGTTCTTGCTTTAATTTTGTCAATTTTTTGACATGTTTTCTTTGCTATTTTTTCAAGCTACTAATAACAGGTTTATTAAAATACAGTTTTCTCTTTTAATTACAATATTTCTTTTGCCTAGGAATATTTTAAGTAGATCTCTACAAATATTGAGTATATTTAGTGAAAGTCTACACCGCATACCCAAAAATATTAAAAAACCGCTGCCAATTCATTGGCACGTGGCTTCCTCAAAATTAATTTATTGATTCATTTAAGGGGGTGTCAAACTCAATTTTTACCGACCGAGCAAAAAATATATTGTTTTTAATAGAAAAAAAAAAATATAACGATATATGAAAAATAATGAGTGCATTGCCCTCCGTAATTACATTATTAATCATTCTGCAAAATGCCAAGTCAATATTCAAAAGCGTCTAAGAATGGCATTTGAACGAAAATTTCGTTCAAATGCCATTCTCAGATGCCTTAAAATATCGACGTGAAACTTTGCAGAATGATTCATAATGTCATTACGGAGGGCAATGCACTCATGATTATGCATAATATTAAAAAAAAAAATAGATTATTGTACCATATGGGTAATATGTAGCATCGCGAGATTCGCGAGTCGGCGACGGCAGCGACGGCAGCGACGGCAGCGGCCAGCGGCGCGGCCTTGCCCGTGCCCCGTATGTGTGTACGCGCATGCGCTGCTGGCTGCAGCACAGCTGAGCCATCAGTCCATCGCCGATGCCTGGGCCTAGGCCCTCCGGGAGGCGGTCCCGTGTTGCCGCCACCACCTCCGCCGCCACCTTCGCCACCTGTGCCCTCCTCTATCCATTGCTAATCGACGTGTCATCGGTGTGCCTGCCGCCTGGACCGCTCGCAGACGGCGCAGCCTGGAGCGCCGCATCAGCCGCCCACCTCGCAGACCGTAGCGTCCGTACCGCACCGTGTGCGTGCACACCCAACGGACCGTGCCGCTTGGACTTAGCCCCGCCGTAAGACAGAAAAGTAAGTCATTCAAGAATTTATTTATTTTACGGCGTTGTTATTTGTACGACAGATCTGTCGTACAAATAACCTATAACCCACTTAGAAACGTGTAAAAATCACTGTTTTGAAAGTCTGAGATGGAAGGGACTATTATTTCTTTAGTCAAGCGTCAATCCTTGCCTATTTTTTTCTTTAACCAAGCGTCAATTCTTCGGCTAAAGAAAATTTAAGGTTAGGTTTTACGTATATATAGGTATACCTATCTAGCAATCTGGCGTATAAATAACAACGGCCAACTATAGATTTGATGCGCTTTTTCGACTTTTCATTCCAAAGATTACAGATCTAAATAATCAGCAAGTGTGGAGATACTGCATTTTCTCTGTATTTTTCAAAATATTTTCAAGAAAAGTCATTTCCTCCAAACTGGCTGATTGAGTAGATCTGAAATCTAATATACAATGCCTCACCATGTACTGGATTGTATGTAAACATTCTCATAAACTTTAAGCGAGGATGAGGAGGTCTACCTTGGAAATGCACACGCGCTTTTTCGACTTTTCATTTCAAAGATCCCTTTCCATTCTCTACAAATATTTCAAACTTTACACACACTATGTAATACATGCTGAGGGACTGTTTATCAAGTTTAAGATCTAAATAATTAGCAAGTGAGGAGATATTGCAATTTGTATGCTCTTTAAGAAATGTTCAAGTAAAAAAGTTATTTCCCCTACACTGGCTGATTGAAAAGATCTAAATTTAATATACAGTGCCTCAGCATGCATTGCATTGTGTGAGAACATTCTGGTAAACTATGAGAAAGAGTGAGGAGGTTTTTGTCGCAAATGCACATGCGGCTTTTTGACATTTCGTTCCAAAGATCCCTTTCCATTCCCTACAAGTATCTTAAACTTTCCATACATAATGGAATACATGCTGAGGGACAGTTTATCAAGTTTCAGATCTACATAATTAGTAAGTCTGGAGATATTGCAATTTTTGTGCTTTTTCAGGAAATTTTTAAGAAAGAAAAGTAATTTCCTCCAAACTGGCTGATTGAATAGATCTGAAACCTAATATACAATGCCTCAGTATGTACTGGATTGTGTGTAAACATTCTCACACACTTTAAGCGAGGGTGAGGAGGTCTACATTGGAAATGCACACGCGCTTTTTCGACTTTTCATTTCAAAGATCCCTTTCCATTCTCTACAAATATTTCAAACTTTACACACACTATGTAACACATGCTGAGGTATTGTTTATCAACTTTCAGATCTAAATAATTAGCAAGTGTGGAGATATTGCAATTTGTATGCTCTTTTTAAGAAATGTTCAAGAAAAAAAAGTTATTTCCCGTACACTGGCTGATTGAAAAGATCTAAAATTTAATATACAATGCCTTAACATGTATTGGATTGCGTGTTAACATTCTGGTAAACTATGAGAAAGAGTGAGGAGGTTTTTGTCGCAAATGCACATGCGGCTTTTTGACATTTCGTTCCAAAGATCCCTTTCCATTCCCTACAAGTATCTTAAACTTTCCATACATAATGGAATACATGCTGAGGGACAGTTTATCAAGTTTCAGATCTACATAATTAGTAAGTCTGGAGATATTGCAATTTTTGTGCTTTTTCAGGAAATTTTTAAGAAAGAAAAGTAATTTCCTCCAAACTGGCTGATTGAATGGATCTGAAACCTAATATACAATGCCTCAGTATGTACTGGATTGTGTGTAAACATTCTCACACACTTTAAGCGAGGGTGAGGAGGTCTACATTGGAAATGCACACGCGCTTTTTCGACTTTTCATTTCAAAGATCCCTTTCCATTCTCTACAAATATTTCAAACTTTACACACACTATGTAACACATGCTGAGGTATTGTTTATCAACTTTCAGATCTAAATAATTAGCAAGTGTGGAGATATTGCAATTTGTATGCTCTTTTTAAGAAATGTTCAAGAAAAAAGTTATTTCCCGTACACTGGCTGATTGAAAAGATCTAAAATTTAATATACAATGCCTTAACATGTATTGGATTGCGTGTTAACATTCTGGTAAACTATGAGAAAGAGTGAGGAGGTTTTTGTCGCAAATGCACATGCGGCTTTTTGACATTTCGTTCCAAAGATCCCTTTCCATTCCCTACAAGTATCTTAAACTTTCCATACATAATGGAATACATGCTGAGGGACAGTTTATCAAGTTTCAGATCTACATAATTAGTAAGTCTGGAGATATTGCAATTTTTGTGCTTTTTCAGGAAATTTTTAAGAAAGAAAAGTAATTTCCTCCAAACTGGCTGATTGAATAGATCTGAAACCTAATATACAATGCCTCAGTATGTACTGGATTGTGTGTAAACATTCTCACACACTTTAAGCGAGGGTGAGGAGGTCTACATTGGAAATGCACACGCGCTTTTTCGACTTTTCATTTCAAAGATCCCTTTCCATTCTCTACAAATATTTCAAACTTTACACACACTATGTAACACATGCTGAGGTATTGTTTATCAACTTTCAGATCTAAATAATTAGCAAGTGTGGAGATATTGCAATTTGTATGCTCTTTTTAAGAAATGTTCAAGAAAAAAGTTATTTCCCGTACACTGGCTGATTGAAAAGATCTAAAATTTAATATACAATGCCTTAACATGTATTGGATTGCGTGTTAACATTCTGGTAAGCTTTGAGCAATGGTCAGGAGGTCTTAGTTGGAAATGCACTTGCGCTTTTTCGACTTTTCAGTCCAAAGATCCCTTTCCATTCTCTCAACATATCTTAAACTTTACACACACCGTGCAATATATGCTGAGGGACAGTTTATCAAGTTTCAGATCTACATAAATAGCAAATCTGGAGATATTGCAATTTTTGTGCTTTTTCAGGAAATTTTTAAGAAAGAAAAGTCATTTCCTTCAAACTGGCTGATGGAGTATATCTGAAACTCAATATGCAATGCCTCAGCATGCATTGCATTGTGTGAGAACATTCTGGTAAACTATGAGAAAGTGTGAGGAGGTTTTTGTCGCAAATGCACATGCGGCTTTTCGACAATTCGTTCCAAAGATCCCGTTCCATTCCCTACAAGTATCTTAAACTTTCCATACATAATGGCATACATGCTGAGGGACTGTTTATCAAGTTTCAGATCTACATAGTTAGCAAGTCTGGAGATATTGCAATTTTGTGCTTTTTCAGGAAATTTTTAAGAAAGAAAAGTAATTTCCTCCAAACTGGCTGATTGAATAGATCTGAAACCTAATATACAATGCCTCAGTATGTACTGGATTGTGTGTAAACATTCTCACACACTTTAAGCGAGGGTGAGGAGGTCTACATTGGAAATGCACACGCGCTTTTTCGACTTTTCATTTCAAAGATCCCTTTCCATTCTCTACAAATATTTCAAACTTTACACACACTATGTAACACATGCTGAGGTATTGTTTATCACCTTTCAGATCTAAATAATTAGCAAGTGTGGAGATATTGCAATTTGTATGCTCTTTTAAGAAATGTTCAAGAAAAAAGTTATTTCCCGTACACTGGCTGATTGAAAAGATCTAAAATTTAATATACAATGCCTTAACATGTATTGGATTGCGTGTTAACATTCTGGTAAGCTTTAAGCAATGGTCAGGAGGTCTTAGTTGGAAATGCACTTGCGCTTTTTCGACTTTTCAGTCCAAAGATCCCTTTCCATTCTCTCAACATATCTTAAACTTTACACACACCGTGCAATATATGCTGAGGGACAGTTTATCAAGTTTCAGATCTACATAAATAGCAAATCTGGAGATATTCCAATTTTTGTGCTTTTTCAGGAAATTTTTAAGAAAGAAAAGTCATTTCCTCCAAACTGGCTGATGGAGTATATCTGAAACTCAATATGCAATGCCTCAGCATGCATTGCATTGTGTGAGAACATTCTGGTAAACTATGAGAAAGTGTGAGGAGGTTTTTGTCGCAAATGCACATGCGGCTTTTCGACAATTCGTTCCAAAGATCCCGTTCCATTCCCTACAAGTATCTTAAACTTTCCATACATAATGGCATACATGCTGAGGGATGGTTTATCAAGTTTCAGATCTACATAATTAGTAAGTCTGGAGATATTGCAATTTTTGTGCTTTTTCAGGAAATTTTTAAGAAAGAAAAGTAATTTCCTCCAAACTGGCTGATTGAGTAGATCTGAAACCTAATATACAATGCCTCAGCATGTACTGGATTGTGTGTAAACATTCTCATAAACTTTAAGCGAGGGTGAGGAGGTCTACATTGGAAATGCACACGTGCTTTTTCGACTTTTCATTTCAAAGATCCCTTTCCATTCTCTACAAATATTTCAAACTTTACACACACTATGTAATACATGCTGAGGGATATTGTTTATCAAGTTTCAAATCTAAATAATTAGCAAGTGTGGAGATATTGCAATTTGTATGCTCTTTTTAAGAAATGTTCAAGAAAAAAAGTTATTCCGCCTACACTGGCTGATTGAAAAGATCTAAAATTTAATATACAATGCCTCAACATGTATTGGATTGTGTGTTAACATTCTGGTAAACTTTAAGCGAGGGTGATGAGGTCTTAGTTGGAAATGCACATGCACTTTTTCGACTTTTCATTCCAAAGACCCTTTCCATTTTCTACAGATATCTTAACTTTCCATCTATCTACTCCCTCTGTTTCTGGCAGGTCGATACTGCTATCCTCATTCCTATACTGCTTAACACTTTATTAATATATTCTGTTTTGCCCTAGGCGAAGAGCTCCTGCAGAAGACAACACGTCTTCATATAATTCTACTCTCCTCCAGGGCAGCCAACACAACTACCACGTCCTGAAGACATCAGCTAGACAAACATATCGTAGAAGTGAGAGCGAAGGTGTATATAAATATAATTTGATCTCCTGTGCCAGACTCGAGTAAGTATTTCACTTCGGATTTGGACTTTATCTTGTAGTACAGCCGAACCTAGTCTCCAACTTTCCATCGGTCTACTCCTCTGTTCCTGGCAGTTCGATACTGCTATCCTCATCCCTACTCCTTAATACATTATTAATATATTTCGTATTGTCCTAGGTGAAGAGCTCCTGTAGAAGACAACATGTCTTCATATAATTCTACTCTTCTCGAGGACAGCCAACGCAACTACCACTTCCCGAGGACATCACCTAGGCGAACACAACGGAGAAGGGAGGGCGAAGGTGTAGTTGAATGTAGTTCGCGCTTCCGTGACACTCGAGTAAGTACTTCACTTCGGATTTGGACTTTATCCTGTAGTATAGCCGAACCTAGCCTCCAACTTTCCATCTGTCTACTCCTCTGTTCCTGGCAGTTTGATACTGCTCTCCTCATCCCTACTGCCTAAAACATTATTAATATATTTTGTTTTGCTCTAGGCGAAGAGCTCCTGCAGAAGACAACAGGTCTTCATATCATTCTACTCTCCTCGAGGGCAGCCAACGCAACTACCACTTCCCGAGGACATCACCTAGGCGGACACGACGGAGAAGGGACGACGAAGGTATACTTGAATGTCTGTGCTCCCGCGACAGACTCGAGATGTAGTCTAGGCGCCAGGGGTTTCCGTGGCCGATGGATGTCCACACTTCCACCAAAGCTTTTCTTACGTATTTTTGACTGCTGATTCTGAATTTCGAAGGTGGAACGTCGCCAGACTGTTAGTTTTTTGTTATTAACAATTTAATTGTTTAAATTGCTGCCAAATCAATATGATTGATTATAACTGAATCTAACTGCCTAAAACTGTAGTAAATTGATCTAGAATATGCTCGTTTTTTCAGAATTGAAAAATTTTGATTAGAACCCGAATTATTGCAAATTTAGTGCAATAAGTCGCGAATTCGAGCGCAAACGTGCATAATTCTAGATCAATTTACTACAGTTTTAGACAGTTAGGATTCAGTTATAATTAATCATATTGATTTGGCCTCAGTTTAAACAATTAAATTGTTAATAACAAAAAACTAACATTCTGGCGACTGTCCACCTTCGAAATTCAGAATCAGCAGACAAAAAATACGTAAGAAAAGCTTTGGTGGAGGCGTGGACATCCATCGGCCACGGAAACCCCCTGGTGCCTAGACTAATGTCAGTATTTAGGGCACACCTGATTTTTAGGTACGAATTATATCTCCCCAAAAAGTAACAGTTTTCTGCGGGTGCACACGGAAAGAAAACTCTTACTGCTACAGTTAAAACGGCTTACTCGTGGAGTATAGGAGTTCCTTTACTATATAAGTAAGGTGGTTTTAGCAATCTTAGTAAGGGACCCATACTTTTACGGTATGTTGCTTTTCATACTACAACAATTACACAATTATACGATCGTTGGATCAGCGGCATATACCGACGTAACAGCGTTACACGATTTTAGTATACATTGCTTCCACCTTCAATTGTAAGGGAGAAATACTATAGCGGTAACGGTTGCTACCTGCTAATACGGAAATGACAACTATTATAAGGAAGTGTTACTTATCGATAATTGAAAGCATCGAATGCGTCGTCTAGGTCTTTGAGGTGGTCAATGATGGAGTCGAGGTGATGCGCTCCGAAGTTTTTTGCGTTTAGATCCCAGGACGCATCTAATATGTAGTCAAAGTGTTCGGGGTAGCCGATGATGATGTCTAGGTCGTGCGCTCCGTAGTTTTTTGTCTCTAGATGTTGGAACGTATCAAATGCGTGGTTTAGGTCTTTGTGGTAGCCGATGATGGAGTCTAGGTTTTTTGCATTAAAATATCAGGGCGCATCTAATACGCAGGTGTTCAGGGTAGCCGATGACGAGGTCTAGGTGGTGCGCTTTGTAGTCTTTTGCGTTTGGATATCAGGGCGTATCTAATACGTGGTCCAGGTCTTCGGGGAAGCCGGTGACGATATTTAGGTGGTGCGCTCCGTAGTTTTTGGCTAATAGGTGTTGGACATGTCAAAACTTAAAGTATTACTAATCACGTAATTTTATACTATAAGTAAAAATCGTGATTATAAATAAATACTTATTCGAACGTAATTACGTTCAAATTGACATGTGTTTGTAATAAAAAAAATAGTAAATATTAAAATGCGTATAGGCGAAATACGCACAATTATTCATAATAAATAATGCGTATATGCGAAATGCGCACAATTATTTATCATACAAAAATGCGTATAGGCGAAATACGCACAATTATTTATAATAAAAAATTCGTACAAGCGAAATACGCACAATTATTTATAATATCAAAAATATGTATAAACGAAATACGCACAGTTGTTTATAATGCAAAAATGCGTATAGACGAAATACGCACAATTATTAGTTATAAGGAAAGGTGTATGGGCGAACATATTTAATTATAACAGAAAAGAATTACAATTACATGAGTTTATTTAGTTATCTATTTATAAGAAACTAGATGTCTTGACATAAAATTAATTCTTTTCCGTTTTTTTTCAACAAAACTCATAAAATTTGAAAAGAAGCTAAAGAAACTTATGAGCCTAGCTCAATGAAATTATAGTAGCTCTACTTTTGCCAATCATTCAGTAGCATGACAAGTATAATGCAAAGTAATTATTAATGACAATACTTCTAATAATACAAATTTTGTTAAAATGTTCAATTTGCAGTTATGCGTTTATATGATGGAAGGTGTATATTTTAAAATGCGGATCAACTATATACCATACTCAGGTTCATTTGAAGTTCAACCCTTGGTCTCAAATTTTGTTACACCCTCCTGTTGTTTCACGTATGTGGGATATTTCACGTGAAGTCAGCAGCTCAAAATTTTAAAAATCCTCAAAACTCGTTTTCTTTTAGTTTTTATGAACAAAAAATGTTCCTCAAATTTTAGGTCGATATTTGCAAAAATAAAAAAGCTATGCAATATTGAAAATTCAATTTTTTTGCAATTTTTTGTTAAAATCCAAGTTTATTCATTTTTTAACTGAAAATCTTGAAACTTTTTGTATAGTACATTGATTGGCAAAAGGTTTGAATTTTTTCTGTAGAATGTGCCAGTATTTATTTTATGACCCTTTTTGAAAGTCTCTGATTGGCTGCTTCTTAGTATACCTTCATCAAAGGATATTGAGGCTGCGGCCAAATATTCTTTATTCGACAAATTTTTTTGTATTCTTCTTCAAAAACCCTTCAAAATGCTTTTTAACAATACTGGACGAGCATACGGAAAAAAGTTACAATTTTTTTAAATATCAAGAAAAATCCATAATTTCAATTTTTGATAACATGATTAATGAAACTGAATATTATTCATACATCTTATGGCATGGACCGTACCACTGAATTTTGTTAGAGCATCAAATAGAACATTAGAAATATCTATTTTCAATAATATTAGGCTTACACAATAAGCGATACCTAATTATGAATGAAATTATCAGTCTGTTGCCTGATTTCATTTTGACAGCTTTATAGTAATTAACCTCTATAGCTTAATTTATTATTAATTCATAATTAGGTATTGGTTATTGTGTAAGCCTAATATTATTGAAAATAGATATTTATAATGTTCTACTTGATGTTCTAACAAAATTCAGTGGTACGGTCCATGCCATAAGATGTATGAATAATGTTCAGTTTCATTAATCATGTTATCAATAATTGAAATTATGGATTTTTCTTGATATTTCAAAAAATTCACTTTTTTTCCTTTGCTCGGTCAGTATTGATCAAAAAAGCATTTTGAAGGGTTTTCGAAGAAGAATACAAAAAAATTTGTCGAATAAAGAATATTTGGCCGCAGCCTCAATATCCTTTGATGAAGGTATACTAAGAAGCAGCCAATCAGAGACTTTCAAAAAGAGTCATAAAATAAATACTGGCACATTCTACAGAAAAATGCAAACCTTTTGCCAATCAATGTACTATACAAAAAGTTTCAAGATTTTGAGTTAAAAAATGAATAAACTTGGATTTTAACCAAAAATTGCAAAAAAATTGAATTTTCAATGTTGCATAGTTTTTTTATTTTTGCAAATATCGATTTAAAATTTGAGAAACATTTTTTGTTCATAAAAAACTAAAAGAAAACGAGTTTTGAGCGATTTTAAAATTTTGAGCTGCTGACTTCACCTGAAATATCCAATATATTTTTAGCAGCAAATACTTAAAATCTACCAAAAGATAACTTGATTTCATATTGACATTTTTTTATGGTTAGATTGAATAAAAAAATAAAAACATTGAAATTTGTTTAAATTTCAATGAACAATTAAACCCTCAACCAAAAAAATAAAAACCAAATCTAAACTATCTCTTGGTAGAAATTTTGTAAACTACATCCAGAATATGTACAAAAAAGTGCAGTACAGTGCCACAAAATTTCAGATACAGGTAATATTTTGAAAATCATAATATTAAATTGGACTCCATCATCGGCCATCTAAACACCTAGACCTCGCATCCGACCTGTCCCTTCACCTGGACACAAAAACCTACGGAGCGCACTACCCGGACTCATCGACCATCTGGAACACCTAGACCTCGCATTCGATTTGTCCTGGCCTCTGGACACAAAAACCTACGGAGCGCGTCACGTAAACTCCATCATCGGCTACCTGGAACGCCTAAACCTCGCATCCGATCTGTCCCGACACCTGGACACAAAAATCTTCAGAGCGCATCACCCGGATTACATCATCGGCCATCTGCAACACCTAGACCTCGCATCCGACCTGTCCCTTCACCTGGACACAAAAACCTACGGAGCGTACTACCCGAACTCCATCATCGGCCGCCTGGAACACCTAGACCTCGCATCCGATCTGTCAAAACACCTGGACACCGAAGTCTACGAAGCGTATCATCAGCCGCCTGGAACAGCTAGACCTCGTATTCGAGCTGTCCCGACACCAAGACTCAAAAACCTACGAAGCGCACTACCCGGACTCCATCATCGGCCATCTGTAACACCTAGACCTCGCATTCGATTTGTCTTGGTCTCTGGACACAAAAACCTACGGAGCGTATCACGTAAACTCCATCATCGTCCACCTGGAACGCTCAGACCTCGCATACGATCTGTCCCGACATCTGGACACAAAAATCTTCGGAGCGCATCACTTACACTCTATCACCGGCCACCTGGAACAGCTAGACCTCGTAATCGAGCTGTCTCGACACCTGAGTACAAAAACCTATGGAGCGCATAACCCGGACTCCATCATCGGCCATCTAAACACCTAGACCTCGCATCCGATCTGTCCCTTCACCGGGACACAAAAACCTACGAAACGCACTACCATTTTTAAGAAAACAGTTGCAATCATGCGAGGCGACGTCCTGAATTTTGAAACGTCAATAATAACTGAGACTATATAATAAAGTGACGAATCTGCATCTCATTATTATAAGAAATTTGTATAGGCGAAATGCGCACATTTATTTATATAGAACATGTGTATAGTCGAAATACACAAAATTATTTATTATAAAATGCGTGTAGGCAAAATGCACACGATTAATAACACTGAGAAGTGCGTATAAGCGAAATACGCATAATTATTTATAATAAAACATGTGTATAGGCGAAATACACAAAATTATTTATTATAAAATGCGTATAGGCAAAATGCGCACAATTAATAACACTGAAAAGTGCGTATAAGCGAAATACGCATAATTATTTATAATAAAACATGTGTATAGGCGAAATACACCAAATTATTTATTATAAAATGCGTATAGGCGAAATGCTCACAATTGATAACACTGAAAAGTGCGTATAAGCGAAATACGCATAATTATTTAGAATAAAATATGTGTATAGGCGAAATACACCAAATTATTTATTATAAAATGCGTATAAGCGAAATGCGCAGAATTATTTGTAATAAATATGCGTATATATGTGAAATACGCACTATTATTAACAATAAAAATGCGTATACGCAAAATACGCATAATTAATTATAAAAAGAAATACGTATACGCGAAATATGTACAATTGTTTGTAATAAAAAAACGCGTATCTTTAATATTTTTGAAATATGTAGCGCCATCTATGTTAAAATCTATTACGATTTTCCAGAGATGGCGCTTGTGTCATATTTCATCAATAGTATGTACTTCCTACCTTACCGACCTATGGGTCGGTCAAATCGCAGAATTGAGTTTGACACCCCCTTAATTAATTTTTAAAGCCAAATTTGAAAATTAATGCACCCATTTCTGACATAATTCGAATTAAATTTATGTATTGTAACAGTCCAGTTCATGCACATATCATGTGAGGGACATAACGTGCGAGTATGTGCGTAGAGTTTCGATATACATAAGATAGGAGAGAGAGAGAGAGAGAGAGAGAGAGAGAGAGAGAGAGAGAGAGAGAGAGAGAGAGAGAGAGAGAGAGAGAGAGAGAGAGAGAGAGAGAGAGAGAGAGAGAGAGAGAGAGAGAGAGAGAGAGAGAGAGAGAGAGAGAGAGAGAGAGAGAGAGAGAGAGAGAGAGAGAGAGAGAGAGAGAGAGAGAGAGAGAGAGAGAGAGAGAGAGAGAGAGAGAGAGAGAGAGAGAGAGAGAGAGAGAGACGAAGAGCTGGCAATACCACTACTCCGCGTGAGTGCGTGAGTAGAGGGGTGCCGCGCGCGGCTTCTCTGCGAGCAGGTACACTTAGGATGTTTCTTATCGCGCTCCCCTCTTTTCGACTCTCTCTTTCCTTTTCGAGCGAGCGAGCGCGCTGGCTACCGACTTGTACAGTGCGAGCTTGGAACAGCACTCTTACTCCGGCAGACCTCCGAGACACTTGTCTACTCCCGCCGACGTACAACGCAAGGCGTACGCCGAACGGAAAGGACAATCGCATCCAATCCCTAACTGCATGGATATCGAGGCGATTAAAGTGGAAGAGCTCCGCTGTACCACAACGCAAGGCATGTTGCGAACGGGCGAACCACCAATAAAAACCAAATATCCTTTCCTTACTCCAACCCACTTAGTAGTGTCCGCGGCGTGTCAAGGCAAGGCGCATACACGTACAACGACTAAGTATGTGGGGTTTCGATTCCGCGAACTATTTTGCCACTCGGGTCACAAAAACCCGATCTGTCGCTCTCCTCCAAAGTGACAGGTCACAACATGGCGCCCGAACAGGGACCCGAGTGAATAGGATAGTGTGATTGGTGTAGAGCGGAGAAAAAGCGTGAAAGTTATAAATAGAATTAAGTACATAGACATTAAAAGAAAATTAGCAGCAAAGTTTATTTTTTTTGTAAAACTGTTTTCTTTTGTAAGGAATAGGAAAACGTTATTAATATGAAAATTTGAATAAGAAAGAATTTGATCATAATTCGGCAATTCCGAAATAATTAAATCAGATTGATATGTGGTGTGTTGACAGTGTTTCGTGAGCGTAGGTCGTGAAGCATAACAAACGCGCGGTTTCTATTTACCAGACCTTAAGTATTACGTATTTAATTCACAGGGAGTTTATTATTTTCGTGGTTGAGTTCATTGTATTAGAAAATTTTTCTAAATAGGTGAAATAGAAAAATAATTATAGAGTGATAGAATTAGAACTAAGGTTAAAAGAACAAGAATTATTTAATAAGAAAATATCGGAATTTAACAATTATATAGTCAATAAAGTCTTACGAATGGCGCGGAAACAACGCAGGATAGGTAAACACGTGGGCAAATTAACCGCATTTACAATCGGAAATTATAAAAATCTAGAAAAACGTTTAAAGGAGCGCGAAAAGGACATCGATGCTCTAATAAGCAAACTAGAAAATTTAAAATTAAATGAAGTATAGGTTAATTGAAATAAGAGAATTATATTGCGAATAGAGAATATTAAGATGTATGCAAACTAAAAAACTAAAAAATACAAAAAAAAAACTGAAAAGCACAAAATTAATACAAAAAAAAAGATGAGAAAGATTAGAGTAGCTGGTATAAATAGGATGCTAAATTTCATTAGTATTAACAAGTACAGAATAATATTCTAGCACAGGAAAATTTGTGAAACGAAATTAAAATTGAGAAAGTAAACATCAGTGTAAGCAAGTTCCTTTGATATATTGCGTGATACTCGTGTTCCGCAAGCGTAGGTCATGATCATAACAAATGCGCGCTACCTTCTTCTACTTGCTGTGTGATGATAAACACTAGGCGTTGTACACATTGGTAAGCGGCCTTTAGCTAATTACACATTAGGTCTATCATTTTCATTCTTAAAAATTTTTTTTTTTATAGAACCTTTCGGAAATGAAGGGACACAATTAAGCTGATTCCAGAAAGGTTACGTGAATTTGTATGATCACAATTTTGAAACATTATATTCGGTAAAATTATTAGATTTCAAAAGTTAAATTTTGCAGTTATTTTTGATTAGTCTCAATATTCTTTCAACTTAAATTCTTGAATTATCATTATTGTCAATTAGAATTCCTCAAAATGACTAAATCTCGTAGATCATTAGGTTTGTCTCGACAGTTACATAGCATATCTATGGACGAAGAGAAAGATCAATATTTATATAAGCAACAGGAATTAATTGACGCGTTAACGGATGAAATGACGGAATTATATAGGGGTTATGAGACAATGGAAACGAAGTTAAATAGGATTTTAGCGATAATAAGCAATGATCCCGAAAAGGTAGATGAAGTTAATATGCATTTATAGGCATGCCCGAGAAAGGACGAATTGGAGGCTTTGACGGAGAGTGTAAAATCGTGGACCATAAAAGTGGAAGATATGAATCACGAATTGAAAGAATTGAAAGAATTTTTAGATAATGACAACTTAATTATTGAAGTTAAAGATAATTTATTAGAAAAACTTAAAGAAAGTTGTGATGATTTGCAATTACAAATTGAGCAATTAAGAAAGACTAAAGTTAATAATGAAAATAGCAGTAGCGTAAATACTACTATAACTTCAGAAAAGTCAAAGATAAAAATTCCAATTCCTTCTTTCAAGGGTACTGATCAGGAAAGACCAGTTAAATTCTTGAGTGATTTAGACAGATATATTTCACTGATGAAAATCAATGAGAGAGAAAGTATTCAAATAGTTTCCCAAGCTCTAGAGGTGTTAGCAAAAGACTGGTGGTATATTCACGAAAGTGACGTACAAGAATACGAGCAATTTAAAAGTTTATTCAAAGATAGATTTTGGAATTCAACAATACAAAGGCAGACGCATCGAAAAGTTGAATTCGGTACCTTCTACGTGGGGGGCAAATTAGATAGGGTTATTTACGCGACAATGATTTTCGAGTACGCGAAGGAATTAGAGTTATCATATTCCGATGAGGAAATAGCAGAAAAATTAGTAGAACATTTTGAGAAAGGGATCAGACATGCTTTCTCCGGTTAACAATTAAAATCAAAAAGCACGTTTTTCCAAATTCTAATGGATTATGATAATGATGATAAGAGAGTCCAGAATAGGAGAAATATTAGAGACCAAAATAAAAACGAAGTAAAATCTGATGAGAGACGGGAAAATTACTCTCAAAATAAAAATAAAAATCAAAACACAGGCGAGAACCAACAAAAGAAACAATGGCATACACGAAATGTGAATGCTACTCAGATTCATAGCAAAAATAAGAATCCGAAACGTGAGACAGAAAAACACACACCGCCAGTGAGCAATAAGACCGCGCTAAAATATCATAACGATATAGATATTTTAGGGATGGAGATAGCAGCAACGACATCGACTCCGAAATCGGAAAACTAGATGTAGTTGTATCTCCAGACTCGGAAAGTACGCAAATTGAAAAATATCGAGATGCAACTCCGCGTAAATTTCCAAATAAAATCGAATTACTGTCTGCTGATTTAATAAAGGCTCCAGAAAAATTAACTTTTAACATAGATAGTTTAATAAATGTTAAAGAGGAATTAGCCCCGCCGTACCACAACGCAAGGCGTGTTGCGGACGGGCGAACCACCAATAAAAACCAAATATCCTTTCCTTACTCCAACCCACTTAGCAGTGTCCGCGACGTGTCAAGGCAAGGCGCATACACGTACAATGACTAAGCTTGTGGGGTTTCCATTCCGCGAACTATTTTGCCACTCGGGTCACAAAAACCCGATCTGTCGCTCTCCTCCAAAGTGACAGGTCACAGTATGAATATTAAATATTTTTTAAAATCATGTATAAAATTAAAAATTATTAATACAAATATGTACCTATAAAAATATAATTTTTTTTATTCGATAGTTGTCCATATCTCTCTTTATATTATTTTAATCTTGTTCTCATTCATTATTTAAAATTAATATATCGTTACTAAATTATCTATTCATTTTCTAAAATCTATTATAATATTAAAAAGCCTAAACGTCCGTCCGTCCGTCCTTCCGTCCATCCGTCAGACTACCTTCCATCACCCATCAACGAAAGAAAACAAGAAAATTAAAGTACGTAGCGAGATAGTAGATGCATTTGATTTTCGTAGTTTTTTCCCGCAGTTGGCACTGGCTGTAGTACACCCTCATGACTTATGCTCGAAGCAGATGCATGCAGACAGCTGCACGTTCTCAACTAACTGCGCATCTGCACCTATTCTGAACTTACCCTTATACTTCCCACGCACTTGCCATTGCGGTGACAGTCATATGTTGATTTCCTGATGAGTTGCCGACCGTCATGTCTGCGTCCGCATCTAATCTGTATTCTGTGCGCGTGAATTCTCATTTCTCGGTATGTATATAGGTATATGAGATTGACAACAGATAGCTGTGTGCTGTTCTCTGCGTCCTACGTGGTTCGCGGGTGCTTTTGGAGGCCTGTTCTGTATATTGTATAAGTAGGTCATGTACACTGTAGGGTCGTATATAGGTATTAACGACAGTGACATACTTTCAATTTTACAGCATTATAGGTACACCGACAGGCTCAAGTCAGCTCCCGCAGGGTTACAGCTGTTTGCTTTTGTAGTCATCTCTTCGTACATAACCTGCATAACGTATGCTCACATATACGCGGCAACGCACGGTCGTCACCATCAACTACTTACGAGCAACTGACAAGTTTATGTCAAGTAACTGTCAATCACGTCTTTTCGGCTTACGTTTGCTTCCCACACAGAAATATGCCAAACTTATTCACCTAATAATCATCGCTGTAGTAGCAACTGTAGCAGAAGTTAAAGTATATCATTATAATGACATGGCATCTGCTATACTTGCTTTAATAAAACAGTACAACAATCAGCAGATCTTGGAGGCGCATACTCTCATATTCTGCTCTATCTTCAACAGTGGTCATTCTTTCCAATAAACAACATAAGCATCAGCACCATGGACTTAGTAGTGATCTAGTTCCGAGTGTGGTGAAATACCAATAATCTACAGTTCATCGCAGTATATGTCTTTGTGAATACTGAGTGGACTGAGAAATACTATCTTGCCTCATTTTTATTAAGGACAAGCTTCATTCCGGATCAAGATGTGTTCAAAAGCAAGATAATCAGCGAACTTACATGAATAGTGTGAAGCAAGATACCATTTCGACTCAATTCAGTGCAAAGCACCAGTTTACTTCTCCAATATCCTCTAGTTATGCCATCATTTTTTAAATTATCAAACTACAAATATAAATAGATAGAAGTTGATGTAATGGCTTTAGCAGATATCAGTATAGCAGTATTATACGTTACTGCTTCTAGAACCATGACGAATCAAGCCTTCTAGCTTCCGAGCTGCAAAGAAGCAACCAAACAAGATTGTCAAACAATGTGATTTGCAATTATCCAGGCACGTAAAGGTGGAAGAGGAGCATGGCTGCAACATCTCATATATCCCTATATCAGTGTTATCCAAGGCAGTAGATAATATTTAATTAACTATCAGTTAATTCTCTATTCAGGTACACAAATCATAATTTATTTTTTGTGCAAAGCTGATAAACTTTCAAAAAAAAGATACCACATGAATATGCTCAAAATTTTTTTGCTATTATAGTACACGAATAAGGTTGCTTGTCATTCTAACGTTTATAAAAAAAAGTTAATTTTACTAAACCTGAAGAAAATTGACAATATAAAGAATCTGTTTTTTTTTTAATATCTGCATCTTATCAATGTGAATTATTTTTAGTTGTAATTAAAATAATTTTTTGCTTGATTTAAACGTCAAAGAAACTTATTGTTATACTATACCAGCATGAAATTTTTAATGTATTAAGGGGATGCCATACTCGATTTCACACAACAAAACTGTTTTATCGTGTGAGTGTAGTGTCAACTGTACAAAATTTTGCCAAACCGCTCAACCCAACCGTGGTATAGGGTCTGCGATCTTCCCTCTCGCTCTCTCTGCGAGAGTGGGGGAAGCGGGCATGTCGCGTAAAGCGAGCAGTAACTAGGAACTTGTGATACGCACTGCGGCGTAAGGCAATTTAGGCGTTTTATCAATCCTAGCAGGGGTTGTATCTTTTATCTCTAGTTTTACGTCATCTTCGGGGAGCGTGGGACTAGCTATTTTCACTTTGTTAGCCATAGAACTTGCTTTTATTTTTCTGCGTGTACCTTCAAGTCGCGTAGAAGCAGTCCTCGCACTCCTAGTTCTAGGCCCGCGCATATTCTTTTTCGCCAAAATGCCCGTAGACCAGGCAGCATTCGAAGCCATGCAGCAGCAAGTGCAACGGCTTTTAGCTAACAACGCAGGTAATCGTGCCGAACGAACCGTTTATCCAAACCGATCTCGACCTGTGGTTTTTGCAAGTAGAAGCAACATTTCGTAATTCGAATATCACGGTAGATTCGACAAAAGTATATTATCTTTGTCCGGCGCTCGGGGTGAAGCCTTATCCACCATAAGGGATATAATCAAAAAGGATCCCGCACCCGCGGATATATACAAACAAGTTAAAGAGCGTCTTATTTCCACTTTCGCAAGCTCTGCTAAACATAATTTCCGCAAGCTTTTAAAAGGTGAAGTGCTGACCGATGGCAAGCCCTCGAGAATTCTTCAGAGGCTCCGCGCCCTTAATTAAGGTTCCTGTGACGATAAAATTATTCAGTCCGTTTTCCTTGACCAACTTCCATCACAATACCGTGTAATTCTTGCTTTCTCGACTTACGAAGATCTTGACAAGTTAGTAGAAGCTGCTGACAAAATCGCTGAAATTTCCTCCGGGGCTGAGTCCCAGATCAATGCGATCTCTTCAAATAAGTCAACCCCCGCTTCCCTTGAAGCTGTTCTCAAGCGCTTTGATCGCTTTGAACGAAAGTTTGAGGCACTTGCTAAAAAGGTAGATGATATCTCAGGATCTTCAAAAGACTCATCTCGTCCTCAATCCAGAGGCAGCTCTAGGCGCGCTCGCTCCTCTAGCACCCCACTGGTTTATACCTCGCTCATCAGAAATACCCGAGCAACCCTTTATCGTGCAGGGAATGGTGCTCTAAATATGCCGTGTAGCAGGCTAAAAACCCTCAACCAAAAAACTAACTCAACCTTCTGTTGAGGAGACGTCTTCAGAAGCCTCTCGCGTTTGCAAACATCTTCATGTGCGTGATTGCATCTCGGGCAGATCGTTCCTTATCAATACTGGTGCGGACATTTCGCTCGTTCCAGCAAATCCTAAGGCATGCGGCAAGCCCAGCTCCTTCAGGCTTTTTGCGGCGAATAATTCGTTAATTAATACTTACGGTGAATCGATGCTCACACTTAATCTGGGCATTCGATGCCCTATTCGCTGGAGCTTTTGCATCGCGGATGTATCTCATCCTATTATAGGTGCTGATCTGTTATCTCATGATGGCCTTCTTGTTGACCTTAAAAGAATTTATCTTGTCGACTCATCCACCAATATTTATACTCTTGCAGTTGTAAAAGATGTTTCATTCGATTCAATTTTTGCAGTTGTTCCCGGCTCAGAGTGTGCTAAGATTCTCGTTGATTTTCCGGAGATCACGGGCGTTTCCAAACCCACAGTCCCTAGAAATAGCGATATCTTTCATCATATTTTAACCTCTGGCCCCCCAGTCTCGGAGCATCCTCGTAGACTTGCTCCGGATAAGTTAAAAGCGGCGAAAGCCGAATTCAATGCTTCGATTGAGGCTGGAATTTACCGCCCCTCCAGCAGCCCTTGGGCAAGCCCCCTCCATATGAAGTTGAAAAAGGATAACTCCTGGAGACCGTGTGGTGATTACAGGCGCTTAAACGCCGCCACGGTCCCGGATAAGTATCCGACTGCTCATATTCATGATTGCACGAATAATCTGTATGGTAAGAAAATCTTTTCAGCGCTTGATCTTCATAAAGCGTTCAATCAGATTCCTGTTGCCCCCGAGGACATACCGAAAACGGCCATTATAACCCCATTCGGCCTTTTCGAGTTCATGTACATGACCTTCGGGCTTTGCAACGCGAGTCAAACCTTTCAGCGTTACATTAATAGCGCGCTAGGTGATCTCGACTTCGTATACCTTTATATTGACGATATTTTTATTGCTTCATCTTCTATTGAAGAACACTACTCTTATCTTCGCACGGTCCTTGAACGACTTAAGAAGTTTCATCTTCGCTTGAATGTCGAAAAATGTACCTTTGCTGCTGAAGAGTTAGTTTTTAGGTTATCTTGTGAATGGTGAAGGCATTCGCCCCATTCCAAGTAGAGTTGAAGCCATTTTGAATTATCCTAAACCTCAAACAATAGGAGAATTGCGCAGGTTTGTCGATACCGTAAATTTTTACCGCCGTAATATGCCTCGTGCTGCGACTTCTCAAGCCCCTCTTAATGCTCTTTTTAGCGATTCTCGCAAAAATGACAAATGTCCCGTTCCGTGGACGCCTGAAGCTGAAGAGGCTTTTGTACGAGTAAAGGAGGAGTTGTCAGCAACAGCTCTGCTTGTTCACCCCCGCATTGGTGCGGAAATACGCATCGTCTCTGATGCTTCCGATTCTGGAATGGGTGCTGTCCTTGAACAGCTTTCCCTCACCGGAATTTGAGAACCATTAGCTTTCTTTTCAAAGAAGTTCTCCCCTTCACAGCGGAAGTACAGTGCATATGACCGTGAGTTCATGGCCATATACGAAGCTGTCAAATACTTCTCATTTTTGGTTGAAGATAGAGACTTCAAGATCTTAACAGATCATAAACCTCTTATTTATGCTTTCATGTAGAAGTCTGATAAGGCATCACCGCGTCAAACGCGTCAGTTGTCCCTTATCGCCCAATACACTACTCAAATCGAATACATAAAAGGTGCAGAAAATACTGCAGCTGACTCGCTTTCACGTGTAGAATCCATCAGGCTTCCCGTTGAGATTAACCTCAACGATCTTGCCGAAAAGCAGGAAGCCGATGAGCAGCTCATGGCCCTTCGCGAGTCTCCGGATTATCCGTTATCGTTGAAACGTATCCAATGGGATCCTGCACATACTACCATATACTGCGAGATCACTGGTGAATCCATTCGTCCGTATATCCCTGAGTCCCTTCGTGAAATGGTGTTTAACATGTTTCATAAGCCTGCTCACCCAGGCCCCAAGGTCACCGATCGACTCATACGGCAGCGCTATGTGTGGCCCAATATGCACCGTGATATTCCTCGCATGTGTAAAAATTGCTTAGACTGTCAACAGTCAAAAGTCTCTCGCCATGTCAAACTCGTACCTGATAAATTTGTCGCTCCCGATGGTCGTTTCGATCATGTTCACATTGATCTAGTCGGTCCCCTCCCTAATCGCAATGGTTTCGAGTACATTCTCACCATGATCGATCGCTTTTCGTGCTGGGTTGAGGCGGTTAGTGGAACCGCCTCAACCCAGCGCGAAACCTAGTCCCTGTCGCACACAATTATAAAAAAAGTGCATTTTGTTTTAAGGACTTATATACCTGTACACATGTATTTATGCGCAATATGGCCAAAAAGTCATTAGAAAGGCCATGTACGTGTCCATATAAAGTATTAAAGCGTCCCTTCGATCATGTATTTGACATTGAAGTCAACGGTGCATCACGCAGTGTGTCCGTTGAACTTCTCAAACCCGCATTCATGATTTCTGATAATCTTCCTGAAGTGCCTCCCGGTAGTGATTCAAATGGCAATCAGCTCACTACCGTTGATTGCCCAACATTACAAACCTATTCTAAGAAAAAAGTGGTATTTGCTCCTAATACAAAAGCGTAATGCGACTGTGATATTACTAGCATAACTTGTAAGTGCTATCGAGCACGATAGGTATATTTATATCATATTTATATTTATCATATATTTATGTATTGGGTTGGCACTCGGGGGGAGTGTATAGGGTCTGCGATCTTCCCTCTCGCTCTCTCTGCGAGGGTGGGGGAAGCGGCCATGTCTCGTAAAGCTAGAAGCCGCCTGCAAGCGGCAGTCGTTGCTCAGAGTTTAGAGCGCATGGACGTGTGTCCACTGTAAACTCCAGTACACTTCAATAAACCACCTCGTTACTTGTTAACTCTCTGACTCCTTATTTCTTTCTCCCTTCCTATCCTGGAACTAGAGGAGACGTGGGGTCCAAATCTCCACAGCGGGTTACCGACCGTATTATGAATTTATCGAATATGCGCATACGCACATGAGTTTATCGGAAGATTTCTGTTTTTATAAATCGCCTATAACTTACTGATGTGACATGCTGCTCTGAAATATAAAGTCAAACCCCCAGAGCGTGCGGTGCAGTACTCTCTGAGAATAAATAAGGAAAAATTCGCTTACTTGTGCGAATAAGAAAAAAAATCTACTAATTCTTTAGTGAATTTTCACTTATGAAAATTTGCACTTCATAACAGAATATTCACTGTAGAATTAGTAGATTTTTTCACTATTTGCACAAGTGAGCAATTTTTCATTGATTCATTTTCATAGCAGACATTGAGATTATACCGCTCTAACCGTATGATGGGAGACATCACTTGCTTTTCGCGGCGCACCCACGATGAAACACACCATGCCTCCACTTACGTTTAAGAAATCCTACAGAGATATACGGTATTTAGTCGTGCATATATTGCGAAAAGCAAGTGATGCCTCCCATCGCTCACTTGTGCAAATAGTGAAAAAATCTATTAATTCTACAGTGAATATTCAGTTATGAAAGTAATTTTTTTTCCTATTCGCAAAAGTAAGCGAATTTTCCCTTATTTATTCTCAGAGAGTACTGCACCGCACGCTCTGGGGGTTTGACTTTATATTTTAAAGCAGCATGTCAGATCAGTAAGTTATAGGCGATTTATAAAAACGAAATTATTTTTCCTACGTATGGGCAATGCGGGCCTGGAAGTTGAGGTAAGTATTGATACTGTACAATTTCTCAGATAATTATTATAATATAATTATAAAAGGTTTTGTTGAATTGAACGATCAGAACAAACCAATTGCGTAAATAATATAGTTTATTCGGACGTTTTGGCAATTTTCTACTGCCTTCACCAGCTCTTATAACATTTCCGTAACAAATTAGATCGCTTATAATAGCTGATGGAAGCTATAAAACATTGCCGTAACGTCCGAATAAACTATATTATTTTACCCAATTGGTTCGTTCCAATCGTTCAATTCAACAAACTTTCTATATTTCCTCACGATCGTTTAAATCTCTTTTGCAAAATAATACAATTATAATTTCTCATATTTCTCATATCAGCCCCGTGCTCTGAAAAATAGTACATAATAATGACACTGGTGTGGATGGTGATCATCTACCGCACTAGACGTTTTTCGCAAGAGCAAAGCGAGCAAGAAAAGTGGGTAAAAATTCGGTAAAAATCACCTTACGCATGAGTTTCATACAGTATTTTATACTACGAGAGCTAAAAAATCACGTCCAAGTTGTGATTTTTAGGTTAGAGTGGTATAAAACCAATATGCGACTTATGTATATAATATGAGAAATTGTATAATCAATATTTAGTTGAGGCTGCACATTATCCATATGTGGTATGTACACAAAAATCTCCGCACAAGAGACGAAACATAACTCTTCTATTAGCAGGAACACACGCTCTGGTGCTCTCCTTCTATAGTTCTGCATCAAGTGATGGCTTATTTATTTAAATCCTCTTGAACTATCGTCTTTTATCCACTTGTATCCTCTTGAACTATTCTCTTGTATCCACTTGAATCCTCTTGAACTATCTTCTTGTATCCACTTGTATCCTCTTCAACTATCCTCTTGTATCCACTTGTATCCTCTTGAACTATCCTCTTGTATCCACTTGTATCCTCTTGAACTATCCTCTTGTATCCTCTTGAACTATCCTCTTGTATCCTCTTGTATCCACTTGTATCCTCTTGTATCCACTTGTATCCTCTTGAACTATCCACTTATATCCTCTTGAACTATCGTCTTGTGTACTCTTCAACTATCCTCTTGTATCCTCTTGAACTATCCTCTTGAAGTCAAATCACATACTTTTGAAGTATCCTCTTGATGCTTATATTTCCAAATCCAGAAGTCCTGGAGGAGTTTCTAGATTTTGGAGATGCAGGTGGAACCACTGACTTCATGAATGTAGGGACTGCGATCTTCTCTCTCACTCTATCTTCGAGAGTGGGGGAAGTGCCGGCGGTGTTGGAAGAAGGAGAAGCCGGTAGTCGTTGCTCAAGCTTAAGAGCTTGTGGATGTGTGTCCGCTGTACACCTATTGAATACCTCAATAAACCTCCTTGTTACTAGTTAACTCTCTCTTCGACTCTCATTTATTCTCTCTCCTATCCATTCCTTTCCCGGAACGTGAAGAAAGTGGGTGTCATAAACCCCACATGAATTTCAGCTGCTGTTTACCAGCAAAGAAAGAATATATTTAGAAGAGATACTACCCCGTCGTAAATTATAATGTTAATAACAGTTAATAACTGTTGAAAATTACTTAGAAATGTTTGTAACTGTTTAAAACTGTTTATAAATAGGATTTTGGATACAATAGTTTTTAGGAGTTTTAAACAGTTTCAAATAATTTTGAATGATACTTAAAATGAATTAATAATTTAATCATTCATCATTAGATCATTGGAATCGGTCATCATTGCACATGGATAATCTCTTTTAAATCCTCTTGGTTCATGTTCTCTGTTCTTGCGATTATCATGCTCGTGCTAGGGGATCTGATCAAGCAGCAAGTATACGAAAGCCCGGTTCCCCGTCGTCTATTTTTCGAATCAGTTACACGCTGCAGTCCGTTGTAGCTAACTGGATATTGTACAACTGGTCAATCGGCTTATCATCGTCTTTATGAAGTAGCACTAGAGGATCTGAAGAATAGATATTAAAAAATAAAAACTGTTCAAGCATCCACAACACAAAATCTACTTGGACCTGAAGCACTAGAGTTATTAGAGGCTTTCAACATAAACAGTGTTAAGCATTATTTGTCCAAAAATTTTTGTCACCATTATAAAGCTTCCTCTTTGAGGAAGCAATAAAACTCTTGAGTATTTCATCTTCAATGTTCTCTTGAGTACTTCCTCTTGAATATCCTCTTAACTATGTCATCTCGAATATCCTCTTGAGTATATCCTCTTGAATACCCTGTTGCATATCCTCTTGAATATCCTCTTAAGTATTTGGGTAACATCATGTCAAGTGTGACAGGTCAAAATTTTAAAATTGATCAAAATTTTTTTACTAGTTCCAAATTAGCCCCAAAACACAACCCTAGAGTTTTAGAGCAAAATATTCAATCGTTCAAAAGTTATAATTAATTGAAAATTTAAAAATTTTAAATTTTTTCATAAACCTTCAACATTCATGATTTTTTAACTCAAAAACTTGAAACTTTTTGTATAGCACATTAAATGGGAAAAAGTTTACAAATTGTAAGAAGAATTGCTCAGAATTTTTTCAGATTAATGCCAATTATATTGCTAATTCATACGTAAGAAAATACCATACAAAATATTCTAAAGGCGGCTGTGACATGATTAATATCCCTCGACAGAGGCTAAAAATTTGATAGAAAATGTTGCTTTTGAAATGAGACCTTGATGAAAGTGGAATGCAACCTCAGAAATAAGTAACAGACAATTGAAACTGTCAAAACAGTGAAAAATACTATTATAGTACTGTTATAGTATTGTTATAGTACTATTCTGTAACAGTCCAGTCCATGCACATATCATGTGTGGGACATAACGCGCGAGTATGCGCGTAGAGTTTCGACATACATAAGATAGGAGAGAGAGAGAGACGAAGAGCTGGCAATACGACTACTCCGCGTGAGTGCGTGAGTAGAGGGGAGCCGCGCGTGGCTTCTCTGCGAGCAGGTACACTTAGGATGTTTCTTATCGCGTTCCCCTCTTTTCGACTCTCTCTTCCCCTTTTCGCGAGCGAGCTACCGATGTACAGTGCGGGCTTGGAATAGGCACTCTGATTTCGGCAGTCCTAAAAGCCACACGTCTTCTCCCGCCGATACACAACGCAAGGCGTGTATCGAACGGAGAGTCAATCCCAACCCATCCTCGCTGAACAATCAGAAGGCCATAATATAGAGCTAAAGAGCTCCGCCGGTGCACAACGTAAGGCGTGTAGCGAACGGGCCTCACTCTATAAAAACCCAAAATTACTCCTTCACTCCGACCCACGCAGTTGAGTCGGCGACATATGTCTGCAAGGCGCAGACACGTTCAACGACAAGACGCGAGGGATTATCCCGACTATACGCGAACCCAAACTCGGTCCTACAAAAACCCTGACTTGACACTTACTGACGGACGTGACGACGGACGAGATAAAGTGACAGGTAACAACATGGCGCCCGAACAGGTACCCGAGTATTCGAATTAGCGTGGACAATCGGGAAAGGAACACATAAATTAGAATATTGTATAGTGTGAGTGAAGGGAATCGAAAGTGCATAATTTCTTATGAATTGAGTGATTGCTATTTAGAAATATTAGTATAAACAAACTAATAAATAGTAGTAGATGGTAGATTAGAAAAGTGAAAAAATAATCCCAGAAGTAAGAAAAATTACACGGTATCGCGAGCGGGTATAGAAATATACAGGGGCTAAAATAAGTCGGGACGCGATAGCATTGTAAGGAATGCCGCGGGTACCGGTAAGTATTTGGCTCGAGGCTTCGTTTCAGGAGAAGCGTGCGAGAGAAGTTAACTGTCAATGTCACTATGAAAGATTAAACGTAATAATACGGGAAATTAAAATACTTAGACATAGACAGGAACAAAGATTCGGGAGGTTAGAGAATTATGGTAAGAGGTTACATGATTTAGAACGGGAGTTGGGAGGTGCTGCGAACGCCGCCAACAATAGCACGATTGAAGCGGAAGCAGCTCTCAAAGCGTGTAAAATATTAGAATATAAGTTACTTAAAACGCTAGATTTCGGGGAGGACCAAGTGGATAGAAAATTCCAAGATGTATATGAAGAAATAGAAAAATTAAAAAAGGTTAGTAAAGAATAAATTAAATAATAGTTTCGAGAAAATGAAATAAAAATATATTAAATTCCATCGTACCCTTAAAATTGAGACTTCGGGCTATGTAATGTTGACAATTAGAAATTGCGACAGAAAAGTACTTGTTATGATAACCATGTTGACAGGCCGTAGTGAGCGTAGGCCAAAAACAATAACACGCGAATGCTGGATCTTATAAGCGGGTGTAGCGATAGCTAGATCGGATTTTAGAATATTTTCGGAATAATAATAGCGGTTAAATATAATGAAAAGATTGTAAGAGAAATTAGTAATTAAAATTATTCAAAGTATCAAATCTTGTAGTTGATGGGTCACAAAATTAATTAAAGTATACATTTTTTTTGGTTTGTTGTTTTTACATTAACTAATAATTTTGAGGCTCGAAAATGGCTACATCACGGAAATCGATATGTTTGTTCAAAGAACTGCATGACATGTCGATAGAAGAGTCTCAAAATGAATATATGCATACGCAGCAAGATTTGATTGATGCACTAACGAATGAAATGACCGAACTATATAGAGCGCAGGAAACCACGGAACAAAAGTTAAATGGAATTTTAAGATTGATAGATGACGATCCGGAAAAAGTCAATGATATAAGTTGACACTTGCAGGAATGCCCGAGAAAAGAGGAATTGGACGCTTTATCGGCGTGTGTAAAATCTTGGACTACGAAGGTCGAAAATATCAGCGAGGAATTGAAAGAATTTAAAGAATCAGTCGATAATGATAACTTAATTATTGAGGTTAAGGACAATTTATTAGATAGATTAAATGAAAGTTGCAGTGAATTGCAGTCGCAAATAGATGAATTAAAGAAATCAAAGATAAATAATAGAGTAGAAAATCAAACAAGTTTTGAAAAATCGAAAATAAAGATAACAATTTCGATTTTTAAGGGAACGGATCAAGAAAGGCCAGTTAAATTTTTAAATGATCTGGATAGTTATATTTCATTGATGAGAATTAACGCGCGGGAAAGTATTCAAATTATTTCTCAAGCGTTAGAGAGTTCAGCGAAGGATTGGTGGTATATACACGAAGGCGAGGTAGTGGAATATGCTCAATTTAAAAATTTATTTAAGGAAAGATTTTGTAATGCGACGATACAACGCCAGACGCGCCGGAAAGTAGAATTGGGAACTTTCTACGCGGGGGGCAAATTAGATAGAGTTACGTACGCAACAACGATTTTCGGTTACGCAAAAGAGTTAGAATTAGTATATGTTGATGAGGAATTGTCGGAAAAATTAGCGGAACATTTTAAAAAAGGAATCCGGCATGTCTTTACGGGTCAGCAGGTAAAATCAAAAAACACCTTGTTTCAGATTTTAACCGATTACGACAACGATGATAAAAGGGCACAGAATAGAAATAACTTTAAAGACCAAAATGAAAATGAGATAAAATCCGAAGAAAGTAAAGAAAAACCGGGTCAAAGTCAGGATAAAAATACAAATGATAATACCCGAAGACCATGGCAAACAAAGAATATAAATGCAACGCAGTATCAAACCAAAGATAAAAAGCCTAAGCGAGAGGCAGAAAAGCATACTCCTCCGGCAAATAAGAAAACAATACAAAAAACTCACGAAGAGTTAGCCGTTTTGAATATTCAGATTGAGCCAAAACCATCGTGTCCGAAATCAGAAAACTAAATACAGTTGTATTTCCAAACTCGGAAAATACGCAGATAGATGATTCTCGAAATGCAACTGTGCGTAAATTTCCAAATAAGATTGAACTACTGTCTGCTGCTTTAATAGGGGTTCGAGAGGACTTAACATTTGATATAGATCCGATGGACGAAAGTACTGAATACTTGCGATGTCCAGAGATAAATATTTCTTTAAATGGAAAATTAACCGATTCATGAATAGATACGGGTAGTAAAGTAACAGTCATATCGGAAAGTATTTACAACGAGAATTTTGAATATTTTAAATCGTGTGCGACTTTACCGTTATGCGGAAAATTTATTAAGGCAGCAACGGGAAATAAATCGGTAAGGTTAAAGTTACAGGTAATGATACCAACACAAATAAATAATTTGAAAATGAATTTGATTTATATCGTGGTATCGAAAATAATAAAAGATTGTATAATCGGGATTGATTCCCAGGAAAAATTAAAAATGTTAATTAATACTGAGGCGAAAATTATAAAGATTACAGTAAATCATAAATCAGAGTCGATAGCGTATAACATGATGAGTGCTATTGAATCAAAACAATATTCATCTTTGAATATTATTGAGTGTCTTGATGGCGAAAATGACCTTAAATCATTACACTCAAAGGCGGATCTTGATTTCCAAGATTACGTCGATAATGAGTTCGATGTCTCCATTGAAGAGATCGAAGACAAAGTCAATACAAGCGACATATTATCAATCGAACAAAAACAAATCTTGAAAAGATTAATTATCAAACAATTATACTCATGTGTTGCGAATAAAAGATAACACACCATTTTTCTCAAAACCTTATCCGGTACCTATTCACTATAGAGATAAAGTGGAAAAAGAAATTAATAAAATGTTAAAATTAGGTATTATCAGACCCACTCAAAGTAACTATATAAGTCCGATGTTAGTCGTACCAAAGAAAAAAGACGATATACGGTTGGTTGTGGACGGTCGAAAATTAAACGAAAAACTTATGGACGATTACGAATCTCCACCATCGGTAGATGAAATATTGCTTAGATGCACAAAGAAGCCTTTCATGTCAAGTTTAGATTTAACAAGTAGTTATTGGCAAATTGGTTTATCAGAAGAATGTAAACAACATACCGCGTTTATGATTTTAAATCGGGTATTTGAATTTAATGTATCAGCTTTTGGAATTAAGACTAGTTCAGCGGCATTAATTCGTGCATTCGGAGGAGTAAAGGCTGACTTGCAGCACTTCTTATTAACGTTTGTAGACGACGTGCACGCGCGGTCAGATACGTTCAAAGAACACTTAAAACATTTGGAATTACTTTTCCAAAGAGCCTTAAGGGGACAAGCCATGGTTAGGGGGTCGAAAAATCGATTTTTTTATGTACTATTTTGATAGCAAATTTTCCGCTGAATACTATGCTTCCAACCGCATTTCCAAATTCGATTTCGTTTAGAAAATACAGCTAAAACCGTGAAGTAACTTTTTTGCATATTTAGTGATTTTTCTTAAATTATCCATTCTAGATATACTATTGTTAATCTTATATTATTTTATGCTTCACAGCATACAATACTGAATTTAGAACGTAAATGTACATTGACATAGTAGGCAAACTTAACTCGAGGTATAAACCTCGTGTATTTTACTTTTACTCTACTTATACAAAAGTATAATACGTACAATACATATAGATGGTTTAAAATCTCATCTGTTTACGTTCTGTCAGCGCCATAGTCGTTGGGATTTAAACTAAAAGTGTTTTGAATATAATTGAATCTGCATTTTTCAATGCAATTTATTCAGTATTGCCAAAAAATTTTTTTGTAAATAAAGTGCTGTGTAGAACTCTTTTAACTGAGAGTATAGAAGACAGCGATTTTAGGTTAACTGTACTGTGCAAAGTGTTGTTAATATTTTTAATTTAGTGAGTTCAGTGAGTGACTTTTATTTGTGTTTTTTAATAACTAACATTATAGAGGATTAGATATTAGCCACTATGGATTCTGACAAGAGAAATAGAACATCAGGAGCTCCAGGAAAGAAGAGAAAATTTGGAAGAAAAAAAAAACAAAGGATTTAACAAAAATTCAGAGAATGTTCAACAAAAAATCACGAACAAAAGGAAAAGAAGTACAACTTCAGGGAAAATAAAAGATATATCTGTAGAAGCGTCACAAACAAGAAACAGAATAATAGATATAAACATTCTGTTCTTACAGCTGGAGAAATTTTTTGTATGTGCAACATGTAAAGGACAAGTTAAAATTATAGAAGAAGATATTCGAGGACTTGGCTCCAAATTTAACATTATGTGCAAAAATTGTTCAGAGAGAAGAATTATAAGCACGAGCAAGCAAGTTGGAGCTCAAAGCAATGCTTATGAAACCAACAGACGCAGTCTTCAAGGAATTTCAAGTTTGATTGGCTTGCGTTCTCAACAAGTTCTTGACATATTTATCAAGAACAGTTTTTGTAAAGCATGTTTAAAGTGGGAAAATAGAAAAGGCACAGAAGAATATGAAGACTAGTTCAGTGATCATCAAGATAAATGTGCAGCAAACCATGAAGGAAGTGCTGGAAAGATGGAAGTCGATGGAGTTGTGGAAATGTTTAGAAGATCTCAAGAAAAGTATAATGTAAAATACCATCATTACATTGGAGATGGAGATTCGAAAGTGTACAGTGCTTTGTGCCAGGCCAAACCGTATGGAGATGAAGTTAAAGTTGAGAAGAAGGAGTGTGTGGGACACGTCCAGAAACGAATGGGAACCAGACTCAGGAATTTAAAGAAAAATTTTGGAAAAAAGTTATTAGACGATGGAAAAACCATTGGAGGCCAAGGACGATTAACAGCAAAAGTAATTGATCAGCTCACCACATATTATGGCAATGCCATCAGAAACAACACGGACTCTAGAAAAAATGCTGAATGCTATATGGGCTACGTACTACCACAAGATTTCCACATACCAGAATCCTCAACATCATTTATGCCCACCAGGACAGAGCAGTTGGTGCAAGTGGCAAAAAGCGAAGGCTCAAAAAAAACTAAAAGATTTTCATCATAAAGACAGTATTCCTGCAGTGATTATGGAGCAGTTGAAACCAATTTACAAAGATCTCTCTGAAAAGGAGCTGCTTCACAGATGTTTAGGTGGTTACACCCAAAATAGTAATGAGAGTTTTAATAATTCAGTTTGGAAGATTGTAACCAAGACCTCCTTCAGTGGTGTACATGTGCTCACAGCAGGTGCTTGTATTGCTGTCACTTCAACGATGGAAGAGTTGGTTTTCTGAATATTATGGAAGCCTTTGATGTGAAACCTGGAGTAGCTGCAATTGAGTGGGCACAGAAAAGCAATGACATCAGATTATTTCATGCTGAGAGGAATGCCGAAGAAAACACTTTAGAAAATAGGAGAAAACGAAGGAGACTGCAATTGAATTTACCTGAAGAGTCATATGCACCAGGTTCTTACTAGAGTAGGTAAAAAGTTATTTTTATGCGATAATAGCTAATATAATATTTATTAATTTTTTTCTTTTTACAGGTGTGTTATTGGCTCTCATAAAAGGATTAATTTATTTTGAGGTTATTTTTACTGTCAATAACATTTATGACTAACAATGTTTTCAGCCTAGTACGAAAAAAAATAAGTACAACATTTATGTATTAATCTAAAAAATTTAAAAATATTGTTGAATTAATGAAATTCTTTTTTATAGGTTTATTCAACAGTTAAAATGATTTAGCCAGGACTACTTTCATCTAATTGGCATCTGTTTCATTTTTCCACTAAAGTATATCATACAGAATGAAAAAAAAATTTTTGGTAAGTAGTTTTGAAACTTATATAAAGTTATAGAAAACCAAAACTTTGAATTGAATTTCTGAATAACTTGTTTTTTGTATTTACAGGGACTTTGCCGCAGGATTTCTTTTAAATAAAGCAAGCTAGAGGTTTGGAAATTTAGGAGTATCTTTAAAATTGTGTTGGTTATAGAAAATGTGGGGTACTTTTTTGAAAAAGGCTTTAGAAAAAAAATTATAAAATAAAATTACAAAAAATATTGAAATTTTAATAAAAAAAAACATAAAAAAATTAGATTTTTCATTAAAAAACAATTTTAAAAATTTTTTAAAAAAAAAGTAGCTCACATTTTCTATAACTGGTATAACTACAAAGGTACTCCTAAGTAACCAGACCCCTGCTTTGCTTTGTTCAAAAAATTTCCTGCGGCAATGACATGCCAGTTTCTAATTCAGAAGGGTTTCTTAATCTAATGGACTGCAAGACCAAAATCTTAAACACCTGGATGATGTAGTCTTAAATTATAGGTAATTCTTTAACTTAATAATAAAAAAAAGTTTGAACTCTTAAAATTATATATTGGCTTTGTTATTAAAGAATTAATACAATAGCTTTTTTTTCAGGTTCAACCATGGCTTGTCCCCTTAAGTCATAATATAACCTTTAATTTTGTTAAATCAATATTCTGTCATGAACGTATAGAATTTTTGGTATATATATTAACGCTAGCCGGCATAATCCCGGATCCAGAAAAGATCACTTCGATAAAATGTTTCCGGGAACCAATAAATTTAAGAGGAATTCAAGCATTTTTAGGTTTTGTTAACTTTTATTCGAGATTTGTAAAAAATTACGCAGAATTGACAATTCCTCTATTAGAGTTAACACGAAAAGATGTCAAATTTAAATGGGGAGAGTATCACTTGTTAGCCTTTCATAAGATAATTGGTGCTTTTGATAACTGCATGATATTAGCGTATGTAGACAAAAATAAACCATTTATTCTTACGACTGACGCGAGTGATTACGCAATCGCTGCGATTCTATCACAATTAAACGACAGAGAAAAAGAGCAGATAGTTTGTTTTGTTAGCCGTACATTAAAAGGCAGTGAAATTAATTACTTTACCTCAGAAAAAGAATTAATCGTCGTGGTATGGTCATTACATAAGTTAGAATCATACTTAAAAGGGGCGAAAAAGATCGTAGTGAGAACAGATCATCAGGTAATTACATTTTTGAATACGAGTAGATTCAATAACGCGAGAATGATGCGTTGGAGTTTGTCAATCCAAGATTTCAACATTGAACTTGAACATATCGAGGGTAAGAGAAACTCCAGTGCAGATTATTTAAGCAGACAAATGCATCCTAATTCTAAGTTGAAAAATGATACGGACATTATCATAAGTGTCGTAAATAAAATAGAATTAAAAAAAGAAACGGTTAAATTAATAAAAAGCCTAGTTAATTCACAAAAGTTAGACGGGTATTGTCAAAAAATAAAAGATAAGTTAGAGAAGAAAGACAAATCGATATTAAAGAATTATAAAATTCAAAATGATTTATTGTATAAAATGATAATTACGGTAAACAAGGTAGTTATTCCGGATAGGATTTTAACTCCATTTGTAATTGATATTCATGAGGCATATGGCCACATAGGAGCGTATAAAACATTTAAAATAATAGATGAATCATTTTTCGCTCAAAAAATGCATAAAAGAATTAAGAAAATTTTAGAACCATGTAAAATTTTTCAGCGTTCTAAACATTTAACGGTTAAATACGATGAATTAATAGAACCAATATTGGTAAATAAACCGAATGAAATTTTGTCGATAGATTTTTACGGACCTCTCCCGACGTCAGTAGGAGGGGTAAAATATATATTAACCATAGACGTTTTTTCGAAATACGTTGTAATTTATAAAATTAAGAAAGCCAATACATTGACAGTAATAAATAAAATCTTTAAGGATTACGTTATAGCATATGGTAAACCGATCGCGATAATGACGGATCATGGAACCCAGTTTACTTCCAAGAAATGGATAGACAAGCTTACAGAAAATGGAATAAAACCAATTTTCTCATAGATTCATCACCCACAATCTAACATAGTAGAGAGAATACACAGAGAGTTAGGGAGATTTTTCCGGGTGTACACACAACACGCGCACAATGGTTGGGCGAAGTACACGGAAACAATAGCTAAAATTATGAATGAAACTTATCATGATACAGCCGGTCATACACCATTAGAGTTGCATTTTAATAAAAAATCCACGCGTATATGGGAAAAACACATTAAAGTACAAAATAGGGATGAAGTACCGTATGAGAGAAAATTGTTTTTGGCAAAAGAAAAAATGCATGGGAAATTAAACAAAAGAGCAAATAGAAAAAATAAAAATAGAAACCATAAAGAGAACGATATAGAGGAAAAAATATTACTAAAGGCACTAAATGTATCGAGCTCGGAAAATAAGCAATTACATAAATTCTTTGACGTATATGACGGCCCATATAGGGTGAAGAAAAAAATTGCTGAAGACACATATATCATCATGAGCGAAGATGGAAAGGAAAAAGGCCAATTCCATATGAAAAATTTAAAGCCTTATCTTGCAAAAGATTGCAATTAGAATTATCATCATTGGAATTTAAAGCATTATTTAAAAAAAAAATTGTAGTTAAAATTAAGATGCAATTAAAAGGTTGTAACTAAAAAAATGAAATGTAAAAATTTTAATAAAAAATAAAAAATTCAGAATTCCAAGCTCGCACTAAAAATGAAAATACTCATAATGTACATAGTTGAATAAGTAGAAGGTGAAATGGCGAGAACAGGGAATATTAGGCAACGAAAACCCTTTTGGGAAGGTTACAAGAGTAGAAGTAAGGAAATAAAATATGATGACAAGCACGTATACACACACATATCAACATAAACATAAAAACAAAAACAAATACAAACAATTAGACAAGCACATATAAATACAAACATCAACATAAACATAAACACGCAAGCAGAAAATAAATAGTCGAATGAGATCGAGAGACATTTAAACTTTGATATATGGTCAGTAGTTGCCCAGTAGCCTTGTCAAGGTCCTTCGTAGGAAGATCATTAACGATGGCGACGAAAAAGATCAATAAAGAGGCACAGACGTGCAGTGAGATAGTGCGCTATTGCGACAGTGTAACGCAGACAGGAACTACTAGTGATCTTTCGAAATCGTGCACCCAACCAATGCTAGAGAGGCAGGATGCACAAGTCAAAATTGTAGTGTCATTTACCATACCTTTTCAGCTAGACGATTTTGGTTGGTATGAGGAGGGGAGAAGTACCCAGACGGATCCTTGGTTGACAAAAAAGGCAAAGATGACACAAACGCCGACGAATAAAAATAAGAGAAAGATGGAAAGGGCGCGAATATCGAACATGGTGATGAAAGGGTAGAACAGAAAGTTAAATGAAGAATCATGGTGTCGAGGTAACACACACAAACATATACAAAAACACAATGACAAAATCAAAGTGCAAGTTCAATCTAATTTTATATTTTTTTTTTTCTGTTGGGTCTGTTAATCGGGTTTAGAAAAACAAAACAAGGTATTAAGGACAGGCATAGCTACAAATAGAGAGGATTTACAAGAGGAGACTCCGGATTTTAAATCTTGGCTATTAAATATTAAGAGAAAAGAGAAAACAAATCAATAAAAAGCTTAATATTTCATGAAATTTGCTGTGATCGTCATTTCACCTTTCCGAAAATACTTAGCAAGTAAGGGGGTAGAACATAATAAACAAAAAATTTTTTTTTTGGAGAAATGCGTTACATATGAAGAAAAAATTAAAAAAATAAGGAAATAGTTGTAAATATAATAGAAGAAGCTTAAATGGGTGATATATGAGGCGTTTCGCCTCAACTCTCCCAGCGCGGCGCGCGAGCGTCAAATCATGCTATTTTCAAGTCGTGTTTACGATATCAATATGAATTTCAAAAAATTATGTGATAAGCGTTTCCGACGTATTTTTTCCTCAGCTTTCCAATGGTGTAAGTGGTTTTTCCGAAATTTTCCATTTTCACCCTCAAAAAGTATAAAACATACTATATCTCGGAAAGTATATTTTTAATATTTTTTTTGATCATCTAGATCGAAAGCTGAGCATTTTTTACATCGGAAAGGATTTTTTGCAAAATTTGCTCGAATGTTTTTCTTAGAGAAACAGAACGCGAAAGAGCAGACGCAGTGTCTCCTTCGTGCGCGGTATGCGGCGCGCTGTACAGCGCGTGGACTAGATGTATTTCACTCTCTAGTAACCTTATTATTTTTATTTATCATTTTTAATTCTTTATGGAATATCTTTTTGCACTTCGAATTTCACTTATATGCACGATTGACATTTTCATAGGTTATTTCGCAAAAAAAAACCGCTGCCAATTCTTTGACACTTAGCTTCCTCAAACTAATTCATCGTTTCCTAATTAAAAATTGAAATTCTGATAATACATTTTTCATAAAAAGGAATGCTAAAGAATTTCAATAATACTTTGAACCGATGCGTCTTATACCAGTTTCTTGCAAAATAGTATATTACGTACCTATTTTAAAAAAAGCTTTGACAGACCACCAAGTTTAAAAAAATTGAGATTAAAAAGAGATAAAAGAAGGGGCTAAAAATGGCACTATTAATACGTTTTGATATTTTAATTTACTACATTATATAAAAATATTAAAATGATAGTTCTCGAAAATAAATGTATAATATATATTCATATAGATAATCACTTAAAATTGCAACACAATATTGCCACCAACAAGTGTAATAAGTAACAGTTAAAATTTCAAGTCGATAAATAAATTATTTTTTGAGATATTAATTTTTTAATATAAAAAAGTTTTCATTAATAACAAATGACAGAGTGAAGATATTTTAAATTTTAAATTTTAAAAAAAGAAAATGTAGGTAATTTGAATACCTTTTAAGAGAAGTATATTATTTTATGTAATAATTACTATAAGATACGAAAAAATCAAAAAAACTAAAAATTCAAAATCGTTTTTGGTTATAAAACAAAAGAAAATCAATAAAATCCCAAATCCATCAGGGTATTTTCCTTTTGCCGCAAGACGAAGCGAATAAGCTTTACCCGACGAAAATCGGTTGATTAGTTTCGGAGATATTAAGAGTTGAAATATACACACACACACGCACACACACACATACATACATCCACGAAATAAAAAATCATCAAAATCAAATAATATACACATATACCACCATAAAACATCTTTTTGAAGACTTTTTTTTCGAAAATTTTTTCACCGTTACAAAGCTTCCTCTTTGAGGAAGCAAAAACATTACAATCAATTTGAAATAGCAGACGCAACGCTTCTCACTTACTTTTTACCCGATAGGTGGCTTGCGTATAGAAAATTTTTGCCCGAGAGTAATTTGTTGTATCCAATTATATAAGTCTGATGAATTTTCGATCTTTGTTATCCTTGAAATTGTTTAAGAATTTTAACGCTGTTTCCGTTATATTTGTGTTCTTCGTGTGTTTGCTGATTAAATCATAATTTATTTTTGGTTTATTTATTGCATTTATTTTCTCGCTACTGAAATGGATCCAGCTTTGAAGCTGAAATGCATAAATCCTTTTAATAAAATTAATCACTTTGTGCGTAAAAATTTGTCGAATTTTCCTTCAATATTTAGGAGTGCGTATCCCCTCGTACCAGAAAACGCGAAAATTTGTTCCAACTGTCAACGTCAACTTTATAAACATAAATTAGATTTACCTTCATGCGATGCCAAAAAAGCTAAAATTGAATGTACTGATGAATATCATAAAGCAGGCGTGGCAGTTCTCAACCAATTAAAAAAAAAATTTTTAGAATCACCGGGTAAGGAAGATAAAATTCAGATACTCACGCTTGCTCCTGATTTTTGGTCTCGCAGAGACTTAATCAGAGAGTTCGGTTGTACTGAGTGGGAAGCTCGAGAAGCGAAAAAGTTAGTAACTGAAAGTGGAATTTTTTCAAAACCTGAAAAGAAAAGGGGCAAAATATTTCCAGTTGAAAGTGTAGATTCAGTTAAACGTTTTTATGAGAGGGACGATATTAGTCGTGTAATGCCCGGATTAAAAGATTGTATATCTGTTAAGCAGGATAATGGTAAAAGAGAACATGTACAGAGAAGGTTACTACTTGGTAATTTACGTGAAATTTATTGTTTATTTAAAAAAGAGCATGAATCTGTTAATATTGGCTTCACTAAATTTACTCAATTGAGGCCGCCGCATTGTGTTCTAGCGGGAAGCAGTGGTACGCATAATGTATGCGTATGTGTACACCACGAAAATATCAAGCTGATGTTAAATGCTATTAATTTACAGAGTTTAACTGAAGGTACTCGACTATTTCTTAAAAACTACCACGATTGCATCCAAGCAATCGTATGTAGTAATACTAGTTCGAAATGTTACTTGGGAGACTGTTTAGATTGCCCCAATATGCCTGTATTACGGAAACATTTGCTTGAATGTTTTGAGAGAAATGATATTTTTCAAATACAGTATGAGTCATGGCTTCAGACAGATCGTTGCACAATAGTATCTACAACTGTAAATGTTTATGAATTCATGAACATACTGGGAGAAAAATTAATAAAATTTAAAACTCATGACTTCTTTGCGAGAGAACAATATCTTTTCTTAAGCGATTTGAAAAAAAACCTTCAAAAAGGATAATTCCTTGTTTGTTGTGATTTTGCAGAAAACTATGCGTTTATAGTGCAAAATTCAACACAATCGTTCCACTGGAACAATAATCAAGCAACAGTTTTTACAACAGTGGTATATTATAACGAAAATCAAGATCTTAAACATATAAGCATTGCTATAATTTCTGATAATCTAAATCACGATACTGTTGCTGTTTATGAATATCAAAAAATTATAATATCGTATTTAAAAAGTAATTTCATAGTCAAGAAAATTTATTACTTAACTGATAAAGCAGGTCAGCATTTTAAGAACAAGTCTACCTTCCAAAATCTTCTGTTTCATCAAAAAGATTTTGGAGTTCCTGCTGAATGGCATTTTCATGCAACAGCGCACGGTAAAGGTGCGTGCGATGATATAGGCGCAAATTTGAAAAGAGGGGCGAAAAGAGCAAGTCTTCAACTCTCTTCGAGTAATCATATTTTAACACCAGAAGACCTTTACAACTGGGCTTTACGTAATTGCAAAGAAACTAAAGTTTTTTACAGCACTAAAGAGACCTATGAAAAAGCCGTTTTGAAACTAAAATCAAGGTTAAGTAAAATTAAATCTATACCGGGAACTTTACAGTACCATGCCGTTATTCCAATGAATAAAACAACATTAATACTAAAAAAAAACGTCAATGAGTTCAGAATATCAAATCTTCCCTGAAAAACCCGTAAAACAAAACAAAATAAAATTATCTACTTTAAAAAAAAAAGAATTATTAATATAAATACTAGTTTATTGTTGCTATTATTAAGGAAATCAAAATTTTAAGTGGTTGTTAGAGAGCGAAATGCATCTAGTTCACGCGGTGTACAGCGCGCCGAAAACCGCGCGCGAAGGAGACGCTGCGTCTGCTCTTTCGCGTTCTGTTTCTCTAAGAAAACATTCGAGCAAATTCTGAAAAAAATCCTTTCCGACGTAAAAAAAGCTCAGCTTTCGGTCTAGGGGGTAAAAAAAAATATTAAAAATATACTTTTCGAGATATAGTATGTTTTATACTTGTTGGGGGGGAAAATGGAAAATTTCGGAAAAACCACCTACGCCATTGGAAAGCTGAGGAAAAAATACGTCGGAAACGCTTATCACATAATTTTTTGAAATGCATATTGATATCGTAAACACGACTTGAAAATAGCATGATTTGACGCTAGCGCGCCGCGCTGGGAGAGTTGAGGCGAAACGCCTCATATGTTTGATTATATAAATAGATATGTGATTTATTTTGTTTAAATAGGGGGGCAAAGTTACACATAAAAAATTAAGTACAAAAAATAATATTGGATTATATAAGGTGCTGTAACAAGTAATTAATAGGATGATAGATGATTGTATATACGTTTATTTTTGCCTGGACTTTTCTAGATCGAACAAAATCTCTGTAACCATTTAATTTTGTTTGAGGGGGGCGATGTAACAGTCCAGTCCATGCACATAACGCATGTGAGGGACATAACGCGCGAGTATGCGCGTAGAGTTTCGACATACATAAGATAGGAGAGAGAGAGAGAGAGACGAAGAGCTGGGAATACCACTACTCCGCGTGAGAGGGTGAGTAGAGGGAAGCCGCGCGAGGCTTCTCTGCGAGCAGGTACACTTAGGATGTTTCTTATCGCGCCCCCCCCCCCCCTTTTCGACTCTCTCTTCCCCTTTTCGCGAGCGAGCCACCGATGTACAGTACGGGCTTGGAATAGGCACTCTGATTTCGGCAGTCCTAAAAGCCACACATCTTCTCCCGCCGATACACAACGCAAGGCGTGTATCGAACGGAGAGTCAATCCCAACTCATCCTCGCTGAACAATAAGAAGGCCATAATATAGAGCTGAAGAGCCCCGCCGGTGCACAACGTAAGGCGTGTAGCGAATGGGCCTCACTCTATAAAAACCTAAAATTACTCTTTCAGTCCGACCCACGCAGTTGAGTCCGCGACGTATGTCTGCAAGGCGCAGACACGTTCAACGACAAGACGCGAGGGATTATCCCGACAATACGCGAACCCAAACTCGGTCCTACAAAAACCCTGACTTGACACTTACTGACGGACATGACGACGGATGAGATAAAGTGACATGTAACAATTCACTGTTTTGACAGTTTCATTTGTCTGTTACTTATTTCTCAGGTTGCATTCCACTTTCATCAAGGTCTCATTTTAAAAGTAACATTTTGTATCAAATTTTTAGCCTCTGTCGAGTGATATTAATCATGTCACAGCCACATTAAGCATATTTTCTGACGTATAAATTAGCAATATAATTGGCATCGTTCTGGAAAAATTCTGAGCAATTCTACTTACAATTTGGAAACTTTTTCCCATTCAATGTGCTTTACAAAAAGTTTTAAGTTTTTGAGTTAAAAAATCATGAATGTTGAAGATTTATGAAAAAATTCAAAATTTTCCAATGTTCAATTAATTCTAACTTTCGAGCCATTGAATATTTTGCTCTAAAACTCTAGGGTTGTGTTTTGGGGCTAATTTGGAACTAGTAAAACAATTTTGAGCAATTTTAAAATTTCGACCTGTCACACTTGACATGAAGTTACCCATTTGTTCTTGAGTATTTCCTCTTGATGACTGTTTTGAGTAGTTCCACTTGATTGTCTTCCTGAATATCCTCTCTACTTTTTTTTATTTTCTGGAGATTAACAAAGTACAGGTTGTAAAGGGCATCGTGTACTATGCTCCAAGAACAACGTTTACCTGTAAAAGTATAGAAAATAGAAATTAATAATTTGAAAAAGGAATTTAATAATTTAAAAAAATTAAATCTAAACAAATTCTTTAAAAAACTATTTTATATTATTTACATTAATTTTTAATTTAAGATTTTTGCAAGAGTAGAAAGTTGTTCCCGTGAAGAATTAATCCTTACTGTTATTATACTTTTTTTTTTTACTGGCAAGATCGGCAATGATCAGAACTATACCACCCCAGCAGCAGAAACTCAATCAGCAGGTCAAGTTACTCGATACTGCTTGACTTACAATTACAAATCATAGAAAAATTACTCCCCTCCCCCTCCTCTGTCTACGTACAAACTTTGTTTTGATATTACAAGCACGACCGCATTTCTCAGAAGAATTATATATTTTTGTTGGGTATTGACAAGTGTAGGATTTTGATAGGAGAAATCACACTAGGACGATTGAGAGTAGACGTAGTTTATTTGACAATTTGCTCCACATCTCCTTGGCCGTAGTGCAACTCAGCAAGCACAGCAGTTGGTCGGGCTCCATAGCTGAGGAGATGATGTACATGGCCTTGGCGTTGTCCTTTGCCCACGCTTTGCCCTCGGCACTCGCGTCATTCTCCGGCTTCTCGCTCGTCCCCTTGACCATGCCCAGAAGCTCTTGAGACGCGAAGATGGCGTTCAGTTGAAATTTCCAGGCTTGAAAGTTCCTCCCATCGAACCTCATCACATTCCGTGTGGAGATTTCGCCGGTCATTTTTCACCTATCGCAGTCGTGCACAGATTGTCAATTATCACGCCCAATAGAGAGTTTTTTTCTTTCACACGCACAGTGTAACGTGACCTGGGCCCATAACCTGTTGGGTATTTACAAGTGTAGGATTTTGATAGGAGAAATCACACTAGGACGATTGAGAATAGACGTAGTTTATTTGAACAGTATAAAAGCAGTTATACAGGCGTGCCGCTCAGGCTCGTGTCTCGTGACAGACTGACGCAATACTCGCGCGATGAGAGCGCCGCACTCTAGTGTATGTATACGCACACTACGCGAGTCAGCTCTAGATCCACGATTAACTATAGTAAAAAGAAAAGATGAGCTCGAGAAACACGTACTCAACACTTCCGCCATTTCTGGAGCTAGTGCGATGTTACAATTACGTTGATTCAACATCCAACCCTAAAAGTTCGCAAAATCGTTCGAAACGATCTCTGGGTAGCACTTTGGTCATGATGTCTGCCTTCTGAAGTTCGGATGAGACATACTGAATATTGATTTCGCCGCTTTCGTGCTTTTCTCTTAGGAAATGATATCGTATGTCAATGTGTTTGGTTCTTTTATGGAATTCAGAATTTTTAGCAAGTTTGATAGAGCTTTGATTATTAACCAACAGAGTAATGCTAGGTACCTCCTGACACACGATATCATTTAACAGCTTACGAAGCTACACAGCTTTCTTTGCAGCTGTAGCCACTGCTACATATTCGGACTCAGTTGTACTAAGTGTGACCAGCTGCTGAAGCTGCGAGGACCAGGTGACGGGGCCACCGGTCATACAAAAAAATGTATCCCGTTGTTGACCTACGAGTTCCTAAGTCACTTGCGAAATCCGCGTCTGAGTAACCGATAAGTTCGTTTGCCGTATCAATACTTTTATACGAGATTCCGAGAGTTTGCGTTCCGACTAGGTAGGCTAAAACGCGTTTTAGGGCACGACAGTGATTTTCATCATAGTTATTTAAAAATCTGCTTAAAGCGCATACAGAAAATGCAATATCCGGTCGTGAGACTATTGCTAGAAACATCAGTGAGCCGATCGCTTCACGATACGGAACTTTAAACTCGCGTTTACAATTTGGGTCTGTGGGCTGCAAACGTACATGAGGATCCGCGGGTACGCTGATCGGATTTGCGCTATCCATACCGAATTTACACAAAATTTTGTTGATATACATGCTTTGATTAATGACCATTCTTTCATTCTCTCTGTCGCGGTGAATCTGTAATCCAACAAAATAGCTACCATCGCCTACTGTAATTTCAAAATTTTCATTCATTTTTGCAAGTATACATTTCAGAACTTTCGCAGATTTACATGCAATCAGACCGTCGTCTATGAATAATGCAAGATATACTCTACATTCGTCGCATTGACCTATAAAAATACAGATGTCCGCATCACTTGCCTTGAACTCAAACAGGTTAAGAAAATTTTTTAATTTATTGTTCCAATAACGAGGAGCCTGTTTAAGTCCGTACAGTGACTTATTGAGTAGACAAACTACAGTTTTCTTGTCGGGTTCGTGGACTTCGATACCATCGAGAACTTCCATCATGATCCTTTCCTTGAGTTCACCGTGCAGGAAAGCAGATCGAACGTTGAAAGTTGTTATCCAAGTCGAGCTGGGTGATGTGAGCCAAAAGAATGAATCGTCAATGAATCGTACCTGACGACAGGAGAAAATGTATCGGTGTAGTCCTCCCCTTCTCTCTGCATGAATCCTCGGGCACAGAGACGTGCTTTACAGGTGCCGTTCTGACGATGCGCTTCAAGCTCTTCTTGTATGGCCTTCCACCATTTTTTGCATCAGGACCGTTTACTGCCTCGGCGTAGGTTTCCGGTACGTTGACGGAGGCGAAGTTGGCGACGTACCGTGAGGGCTTGTTTAGCGTTGCTCTGTCGCGTAACACTCTTGGCTCGATCGGTTGAGCCCGATTGTCTCCGACTATATCAGCCCAAGCCTCGTCGTTGTCACCTCGCTCTAGCTCGCTGCTTGCATCTGCAGCGTTGACAGGCGCCGCCACGTCATTAGCTGTTCGGCCGCTCGCGGGAAGCTTCATTCCTTCGTCATCAGAGAAGTGAGCCGACTCGCTCGGATCCCAGGAGTGAGTCTCATTTATTACTACGTTGCGTGAGACGGAGACCTTTCGGCTTACTGGATCGTACAATCTATAATTTCTCAAATCATTTTCATAGCCCACGAGCAACATCTTCTTCGAGCGAGCGTCAAATTTCTTCGTTAACTGCTTGGGAATGTGCATGAATGCTTCAGCGCCGAACACACGCACATGCGCAAGATCAGGCCTCTTGCCTGTCCAGGCCTCGTAAGACGTCTTACCTGGATCGTTAGGCGCCGACGATACTCTGTTTAATATGTAAACAGCTGTGTTTACTGCCTCAGCCCACAGTGACTCAGGGAGGTGTCGAGTCCGGGGCATTGTGTGAGCGCACTCAATGATGGTTCTGTTGTCCCTTTCGGCTTTTCCATTCTGCTCGGGCGTGTAGGGAGCCGTGTGCTCGTGAGTAATTCCACGCGAGGCGAGGTATTTTCTGAGACGCTCGTTCGTATACTCGGTACCCTTATCACTTCTGAGCACTTTCATGTGCCTCTTGAACCTGTTAAACACTTCTCGTTCGAACTCGACGAAGCGCTCAAAAACATCGGCCTTATGCTTCAAGAAAAAGGTTTTTCGACAACCTGTGGCATCGTCCTTGACTGTGAGAACGAAGCGCGCTCCTCCGATGGAATGCTCGGGCATGGGCCCGCACACATCCGTGTGTATGAAATCACCTGGTCTAACCTCACGTTCGACTGTTTTGCTGAATGGCAGTCGGTGTGCCTTTCCCAGCTGGCAGGGCTCGCAAAAAAACTTCTCTTTGTTTGTTACCTTGATGCCGTCAACTAATTCTTTGGAGGTTAGCTGACTGAGTGCCGCCGCGTTGATATATCCCAGACGCTCATGCCAACGTTTTAGGCTTACCTCTGCAACATTGGCCTCGAGTGGCTGAACAACGAGCGCGCGCAAGAACATTCTGTAGATTTTGTTCGACTGTTTGACACCGGTAACAATCACATCTCCGTGTCGCATCACTCGCACACTGTTGTTGTCGAAACACACATCGAGACCACGCGACGTGCATGCACCAACAGATAGCAAATTCCTTTTTAGCCCAGGCACATACAGCACGTTTTCGATCCGCGTATCGAGCCATCGACCATCGATGAACCTTCTTGCCAGCACGGTGCCCTCGCCAATAACGGCGAACTCATCATCGTCACCCAGAGTGATCGTGGTGCCATTCCTCCTCGGACGGTAATCCGACAGCCACTCCCGTCGGTACGTCATGTGCGCTGAGGCCCCGCTGTCGGTAAACCAGACATCTACACTGTCTATGTCTAGAAGCTTCTGCCTTTGTTCGGCCAGAGGTTCCCAATCACGATGGTTTTCCGTGCTTGCTGCTTCGTGAGCACTTGTCGCGACAAACGCGACTTCATCGGAATTCTCGAATGCTTTTGAAGTGTTCGAGTTGCGCTTGGAGACAGTATTTTTCCGCTTAGGACATTCCCGCGGGAAGTGTCCTTTTTCGCCGCACACATAGCATTCGACGTCCTTTTTATCTCGACGTTTCTTAGCCTTATTCTTCGGCTTTGAGCCATTGTCACCTTTTTGTTGAGTCTTGCTAGTTGTAGCGGCCAAAGCTGCCTGTTCCTCGTTCTCCGCGGTAAGGTATGCTTCCTCCTCGATCAATCGCTCTGCCAGATATTCCACAGTTTGACGTTTCGGGTCCACACTGCTCCACGCCGTGCGTAAACCGCGATACTTGGTCGGGAGACTGGCGAGAATTTTGGCTATTATTACTAAATCCGGAATGTTTTGGCCGAGGTCGATCAACTGAACAGCCAGATTTTGCACTTTAGCCACATGCTGCGAAACTGAGTCCTTCGAGTCCATTCGATATTCGTGGAAGCGCTGACTTAGCAACAGCTTGTGTGTCTTACTCTTTTGCACGTGTATAGACGACAATTTGCTCCACATCTCCTTGGCCGTAGTGCAACTCAGCAAGCACAGCAGTTGGTCGGGCTCCATAGCTGAGGAGATGATGTACATGACCTTGGCGTTGTCCTTTGCCCACGCTTTGCCCTCGGCACTCGCGTCATTCTCCGGCTTCTCGCTCGTCCCCTTGACCATGCCCAGAAACTCTTGAGACGCGAAGATGGCGTTCAGTTGAAATTTCCAGGCTTGAAAGTTTCTCCCATCGAACCTCATCACATTCCGTGTGGAGATTTCGCCGGCCATTTTTCACCTATCGCAGTCGTGCACAGATTGTCAATTATCACGCCCAATAGAGAGTTTTTTTCTTTCACACGCACAGTGTAACGTGACCTGGGCCCATAACCTGTTGGGTATTTACAAGTGTAGGATTTTGATAGGAGAAATCACACTAGGACGATTGAGAGTAGACGTAGTTTATTTGAACAGTATAAAGGCAGTTATACAGGCGTGCCGCTCAGCCTCGTGTCTCGTGACAGACTGACGCAATACTCGCGCGATGAGAGCGCCACACTCTAGTGTATGTATACGCACACTACGCGAGTCAGCTCTAGATCCGCCATTAACTATAGTAAAAAGAAAAGATGTGCTCGAGAAACACGTACTCAACAATTTTTATCAGAGCTGAATTTGCAACAATTTAATATTTTTATACATAATAATATGCGAAAAATGACTATTGTATATGTATTTAGAAATTAAAAATCATTTTTATAGGCCTATAAGCTCATCAGGAATTGATTGCACGTAAAAATGTCAAATACGAAAAAGTTTTGTTTTAATGTTATCTTCCGTATTTAATATTTTTGTGTAAAGCCAAATCCTGAAAAGTAATATTCAAACATCGAATTTTTAGAAGAATTGTGGCTGTTTTGACATTTATTTTTAAAAATATTGCTCACAGAAAAAATTGATCAACATGAAAAATATGTATTTTAATTATTGTTAGCAGATGCACTTATGGTTTTTGGATTTAAACTTAATTTTGTTCACATTATGATCAAAAATCGTTTTTATCAAATTTTTAGTTTGAATTCGGCTCAATATAGGACTAGCTCTTTCCTATAATTAGACGGGTATGCAAAACCATGTTTGACCTGATCTGTTAACTTTTCGCTGAGATTATCCATAAACTTGATTACATAGGAATGTACACCCAAGCGTACTTGATTGTTGTAGAACATGCCTAGTCAATTTTAAAATTAACAATTCAAGTGCAAACATCAACTCAAAATTGGAATCGTCCAATGGGATTGTAGGATTTTAAAATAGATTAGGCACGTTCGACAAGAATCAACTTCCATCGGATGTGCATGTATGTATACATACATCATAGAAAAAGCTTAAGGGTACACTGAAGTAAAAAGTCAAAAAATCGATTTCTTTTTATCACGAAATAATATTTAGAAATATCGTTAGAACTAAAAAAACGTTATTTATTCACACATGAAAATTGATTTTTACATTTATTTACTAACATAAGTTTAGAATAAGAGCAACTGGAAACTCGCATAATTTACAATAATTATAAAGCAATAAAAAATTTTATTTTATTGGTTCTAAATTTAATATTTTCCAATTTTTAAATGTTGTACTACATTACATTAAATCTTCATTTCATAACTGTTGGGAATTCTACAATTATTTTCATCATAATTAGTTTGTAAATTGTGAGTAGAATTACATAGAATTTTTACAAATGGATCAAACAAATTTTTGTCTTTGATAGTTGAATAACATTCCTTTACTTTATGTGAAAGGCGAACTCGACAAAACCTATTTTTCAAAGCCCAAAAAGTATTTTATTACCTTTAAGAAAAGATATTGTTTTTGATGGTAGAAGGCCACAGAAAGAAACTGTGAACTTTTTAAGGAGTGAAATAAGGCAAAAAAACACATTTATTGGTCATTTTTTGACACATCCAATATGATTATAGTCATATTACAGCTAATGTTATTTCACAAAATTTTATAGGTTAGAACTTTTGGTTTTTCTACAAAATATCTACTATGCAATAGAATTCCATCCTAGAAAGTATTACATTGAAATGAAGTTATAACATATATCATATTCGATGTTAAAAACTATTATGCCAGCCAAATACTTTTGCTCGTGCTAGTTGTATGTCCATTGTCAGTCATTCAACATTATTTACAATATAATAATAACTACTAAAAATAGTTTTACCATTCAAAAGTAATAAATATGTTTAAAATTCAATCTTATAATATTGTAATAATCAAGAGCGGATCTTCTATATTCCAGTTTTTGTTTTACTCATTTTCTGTATACGGCATACATACAAAATTATATAATTACATATTTCTGTTATATAAAAAAGCTTTCAATAACTGAATATAAAATATTTAATTATTAATAGCTTATTACTTATAATGCTATACAAAATGCTTCGAAGCGTCTTACTTATAATTAGTTGTTTCAGCTATACAAATAAATACCTTTAACATACTGTAAAATCATAATCGGAATTTCATAATACAATTATTTATTTGATTGTTCAATCCGAAACCTGAAATATAATTTTGGCATGTGTATGATAATATTACATTCAGTATACAATATCTTCAAAACGTATGCCTGTCAAATAATTTTTTTTTATTTTGTTGATTGTAAGCACATGACTATTATCGCCTGAATTATTGCATTTGAAACTTGATCTATGAAAAAAACATAATAACAAGGTATCATTATTTTATTATAACAAAATTAAAATTTTCTTTTATGATAGCTCCTCTTGAGGTTTTTTGCTTATATAAAATATTTATGAAAACAAATTAGATGATCAAATAAAACAGATATTTTAATGTTAATTTTTGTTTTTAATTTTTTTTTTTAATTTTTGTTCTTATTTACTGCATGTAATGATATTAACCATTAACCTTATATATTACTTTTATAAATTATATATATTTCAGTACTTAGATTTATATGGTAAATAATATGCAGTATATGTTAAAGGTATTTGTATAGCTGAAACAACTAATTATAAGCAAGACGCTTGAAAGCATTTTGTAAAGCATTAATAATTAAATATTTCAGTTTTTGAAAGCTTTTTTGTAGAACAGAAATATGTAATTATATATAATTTTGTATGTATACCATATACAGAAAATGAGATATATTGTAGAAAAAGCAACAGTCTAACCTATAAAATTTTGTGAAATAACATTAGCTGTAATATGACTATAATCATATTGGATGTGCCAAAAAATGACCAAAAAATTACTAAAAAATGTGTTTTTTGCCTTTTTTCACTCCTTAAAAAGTCCAGTTTTTTTCTGTGGCCTTCTCTACCATCAAAAACAAAATCTTTTCTTAAAGGTAATAGATTAAAATACTTGTTGGGCTTTGCTACAAAAAATAGGTTTTGTCGAGGTCGCCTTTCACATAAAATGAAGGAATGTTATACAATTATCAGACAAAAAATTTTTTGATCAATTTGCAAAAATTCTATGTAATTCTACCCACAATTTACAAACTATTTCCCATTTAATGTGCTATACAAAAAGTTTCAAGTTTTTTAGTTAAAAACTCATGAAAATTGAAGATTTATGAAAAAAATCAAAATTTTCAAATTTTCAATTAATTCTAACTTTAGAACGATTGCACATTTTGCTCTAAAATTGCATATTTGTGTTTTAGGGCTAATTTGGAACCAGTAAAAAATTTTTAGCAATTTTATAATTTTGGCTCTGAACAGTTAACATGAAGTTACCCGTATAAAAATTTATAAAATATTTTTCTATTAAATTGTTATAATAACTGTACTTTAGATTTTTTACTCCGGTCTACCCTTAAAATGTACTAGTTATTAGTGGAAAATTATTTTTATACAGAAAATTGTTAGTTTTTGGGGAGATATAAGCCGTACCCAAAAATCAGCTGTGCCCGATATACTAACAAAGCTGTAGGTATATCCAATTACAAGAGCATAACTTGATCCCACCGGAAGCTCATTGTTATAATCTGCAAGAAATTCTCAGTATCTTATGCTTATTAGATGTCCCCAGGAAATCGCAGTGGCATTGGCTACCCTCGAGGAGAGTGGAATTATATGAAGACGTCTTCTGCAGGAGCTCTTCGCCTAGGCCAAAACAAAATATATTAATAATGTGTTAAGTAGTAGGAATGAGGAGAGCAGTATCGAACTGCCAGGAAGAGAGGAATAGACAGATGGAAAGTTGGAGGCTAGGTTAGGTTATGCTACAGGATAAAGCCCAAATCCAAAGTGAAGTACTTACTCGAGTCTGTCGCGGGAGCGCTGACTACATTCAACTGCACCTTCGCCGTCACTTATCCATCGTGTTCGCCTAGATGATGCCTCGGGAAGCGGTAGTTGCGTTGGCTACCCTCGAGGAGAGTAGAATTATATGACGACGTGTTGTTTTCTGCCGGAGCTCTTCACCTAGGGCAAAACAAAATATATTAATAACGTGTTAAGCAGTAGGGATGAGGAGAGCAGTATCGAATTGCCAGGAACAGAGGAGCAGAAAGATGAAAACTTGGATGTTAAGTTCGGCTATACTATTAAATAAAATCCCGCCGTCAAAGAGAGCGGCCCCGTGGTACTGTCTCACCTGCCGGCGCCTGGTCCATCTTCGTGCGGCTGCGGCCTACGGCTGACGACTCGCGCGACTCGCGGTCAGCGCCACGCGCCCACTCTCCCTCCGTCACTAGCATACGGCTGTCGGCTGCTCCGGCTTCCTACGATTCTTCCCATAATTCCATTACTATTCTTTCTTAAACATTACCTGAAAAGGCACAAAAATTGCAATATCTCCAGACTTGCTAATTATGTAGATCTGAAACTTGATAAACTGTCGCTCAGCATGTATTCCATTATGTATGGAAAGTTTAAGATACTTGTAGGGAATGGAATTATGTATGGAAAGTTTAAGAAACTTGTAGGGAATGTAACGGGATCTTTGGAACGAAATGTCGAAAAGCCGCATGTGCATTTGCGACAAAAACCACCTTACACTTTCTCATGGTTTACCAGAACGTTCTCATAAAATGCAATGCATGCTGAGGCATTGCATATTAAGTTTCAGATATACTCCATCAGCAAGTTTGGAGGAAATTACTTTTTTTTCTTAAAAATTTCCTGAAAAAGCACAAAAATTGCAATATCTCCAGTCTTGCTAATTATGTAGATCTGAAACTTGATAAACTGTCCGTCAGCATGTATTGCACGGTGTGTGTATAGTTTAAGATATGTTGAGAGAAGGGAAAGTGATCTTTGGACTGAAAAGTCAAAAAAGCGCAAGTGCATTTCCAACTAAGACCTCCTGACCATTCCTCAAAGCTTTGCCAGAATGTTAACACCCAATCCAATACATGTTTAGGCATTGTGTATTAAATTTTAGATCTTTTCAATCAGCCAGTGTAGGACAAATAACTTTTTTTCTTGAAAATTTCTTAAAAAGAGCATACAAATTGCAATATCTCCACACTTGCTAATTATTTAGATCTGAAACTTGATAAACAACCCCTCAGCATGTATTACGTAGTGTGTGTAAAGTTTGAAATATTTGTAGAGAATGGAAAGGGATCTTTGAAATGAAAAGTCGAAAAAGTGCGTGTGCATTTCCAATGTAGACCTCCTCACCCTCGCTTAAAGTTTATAAGAATGTTTACACACAATCCAGTACACGTTGAGGCATTGTATATTAGGTTTCAGATCTACTCAATCAGGCAGTTTCGAGGAAATTACTTTTCTTTCTTAAAAATTTCCTGTAAAAGCACAAAAATTGCAATATCTCCAGACTTGCTAATTATGTAGATCTGAAACTCGATAAACTGTCCCTCAGCACGTATTCCATTATGTATGGAAAGTTTAAAATACTTGTAGGGAATGGAACTGGATCTTTGGAAGGAAATGTCGAAAAGCCGCACGTGCATTTGCGACAAAAACTTCCTCACACTTTCTGCTAGTTTACCAGAATGTTCTCACAGAATGCAATGCATGCTGAGGCATTGCATATTGAGTTTCAGATATACTCCATCAGCCAGTTTGGAGGCAATTCTTTTCTTTCTTAAAAATTTTCTGAAAATGCACAAAAATTGCAATATCTCCAGACTTGCTAATTATGTAGATCTGAAACTTGATAAATTGTCCCACAGCATTTATTGCACGGTGTGTGTAAAGTTTAAGATATGTTGGGAGAATGGAAAGGGATCTTTGGATGGAAAAGTCGGAAAAGCGCAAGTGCATTTCCAACTAAGACCTCCTGACCATTGCTCAAAGCTTACCAGAATGTTAACACGCAATCAAATACAAGTTGAGTCATTGTATATTAAATTTTAGATCTCTCCAATCAGCCAGTGTAGGACAAATAACGTTTTTTCTTGAACATTTCTTAAAAAGAGACCACAAATTGCAATATCTCCACACTTGCTAATTATTGAGATCTGAAACTTGATAAAAAATCCCTCACCATGTATTACATAGTGTGTGTAAAGTTTGAAGCATTTGTAGAGATTGGAAAGGGATCTTTCAAATGAAACGTCGAAAAAGCGCGTGTGCATTTTCAATGTAGACCACCAAAGCCTCGCTTAAAGTGTTTGAGAATGTTTACACATAATCCAGTACATGTTGGGGCATTGTATATTAGAATTCAGAACTACCAATCAGCCAGTTTGGAGGAAATTACTTTTCTTTCTTAAAAATTTCCTGAAAAAGCACAAAAATTGCAATATCACCAGTCTTCCTAATTATGTAGATCTGAAACTTGATAATCTTTCCCTCAGCATGTATTCCATTATGTATGGAAAGTTTAAGAAACTTGTAGGGAATGTAACGGGATCTTTGGAACGAAATGTCGAAAAGCCGCATGTGCATTTGCGACAAAAACCACCTTACACTTTCTCATGGTTTACCAGAACGTTCTCATACAATGCAATGCATCCTGAGTTATTGCATATTAGGTTTCAGATCTACTCAATCAGCCAGTTCGGTGGGAATTACTTTTCTTTCTTAAAAATTTCCTGTAAAAACACAAAAATTGCTATATCTCCAGACTTGCTAATTATGTAGATCTGAAACTTGATAAACTATCCCTCAGCCTGTATTCCATTATGTATGGAAAGTTTAAGATACTTATAGGGAATGGAACGGGATCTTTGGAACGAAATGTCGAAAAGCCGCATGTGCATTTGGGACAAAAACCTCCTTACACTTTCTCATAGTTTACCAGAATGTTCTCACACAATGCAATGTATGCTGAGGCATTGCATATTGAGTTTCAGATATACTTCATCAGCCAGTTTGGAGAAAATTACTTTTTATTCTTAAAAATTTCCTGACAGAGCATAAAAATTGCAATATCTCCAGACTTGCTAATTATGTAGATATGAAACTTGATAAACTGTCCCACAGCATTTATTGCACGGTGTGTGTAAAGTTTAAGATATGCTGAGAGAATGGAAAATGGATCTTTGGTCTGAAAAGTCGAAAAAGCGCAAGTGCAGCTTCAACTAAGACCTCCTGACCATTGCTCAAAGCTTACCAGAATGTTAACACACAATCCAATACATGTTGAGGCATTGTTAATTAAATTTTAGATCTTTTCAATCAGCCAGTGTAGGAGAAATAACTTTTTTTCTTGAAGACTTCTTAAAAAGAGCATACAAATTGCAATATCTCCACACTTGCTAATTATTTAGATCTAAAACTTGTTAAACAACCCCTCAGCATGTATTACGTAGTGTGTGTAAAGTTTGAAATATTTGTAGAGAATGGAAAGCGATCATTGAAATGAAAAGTCGAAAAAGCGCGTGTGCATTTCCAATGTAGACCATCTCACCCTTGTTTATAGTGTATGAGAATATTTACACACAATCCAGTACATGTTGAGGCATTGTATATTAGAATTCAGATCTACTCAGTCAGCCAGATTGGAGGAAATTACTTTTCTTTCTTAAAAATTTCCTGAAAAAGCACAAAAATTGCAATATCTCCAGAATTGCTAATTATGTAGATCTGGAACTTGATAAAATGTCCCTCAGCATGTATTCCATTATGTATGGAAATTTTAAAATACTTGTAGGGAATGGAACGCGATCTTTGGAACGAAATGTCGAAAAGCCGCATGTGCATTTGCGACAAAAACCTCCTCACACTTTCTTACAGTTTACCAGAATGTTCTCACACAATGCAATGCATGCTGAGGCATTGCATATTGAGTTTCAGATATACTCCATCAGCCAGTTTGGAGGCAATTTCTTTTCTTTCTTAAAAATTTCCTGAAAAAGCACAAAAATTGCAATATCTCCAGACATGCTAATTATGTAGATCTGAAACTTGATAAATTCTCCAACAGCATTTATTGCACGGTGTGTGTAAAGTTTAATATATGTTGAGAGAATGGAAAAGGGATCTTTGGACTGAAAAGTCGAAAAGTCGCAAGTGCATGTCCAACTAAGACCTCCTGACCATTGCATGAAGCTTACCAGAATGTTCTCACATAATGCAATACATGTTGAGGCATTGTAAATTAAATTTTAGATCTTTTCAATCAGCCAGTGTAGGAGAAATAACTTTTTTTCTTGAAGACTTCTTAAAAAGAGCATACAAATTGCAATATCTCCTCACTGGCTAATTATTTAGATCTGAAACTTGATAAACAACCCTCAGCATGTATTACGTAGTATGTGTAAAGTTTGAAATATTTGTAGAGAATGGAAAGGGATCTTTGAAATGAAAAGTCGAAAAAGTGCGTGTGCATTTCCAATGTAGACCTCCTCACCCTCGCTTAAAGTTTATAAGAATGTTTACACACAATCCAGTACATACCGTGGCATTCTATATTAGGTTTTAGATCTACTCAATCAGCCAGTTTGGAGGAAATTACTTATCTTTCTTAAAAATTAGCTGTAAAAGCACAAAAATTGCAATATCTCCAGACTTGCTAATTATGTAGATCTGAAACTTGATAAACTGTCCCTCAGCATGTATTCCATTATGTATGGAAAGTTTAAGCTACTTGTAGGGAATGGAACGGGATCTTTGGAACGAAATGTCGAAAAGCCGCATGTGCATTTGGGTCAAAAGCCTCCTTACACTTTCTCATAGTTTACCAGAATGTTCTCACACAATGGTATGCTGAGGCATTGCATATTGAGTTTCAGATATACTTCATCAGCCAGTTTGGAGAAAATTACTTTTTATTCTTAAAAATTTCCTGACAGAGCATAAAAATTGCAATATCTCCAGACTTGCTAATTATGTAGATATGAAACTTGATAAACTGTCTCACAGCATTTATTGCACGGTGTGTGTAAAGTTTAAGATATGTTGAGAGAATGGAAAAGGGATCTTTGGTCTGAAAAGTCGAAAAAGCGCAAGTGCAGCTCCAACTAAGACCTCCTGACCATTGCTCAAAGCTTACCAGAATGTTAACACGTAATCCAATACATGTTGAGGCATTGTAAATTAAATTTTAGATCTTTTCAATCAGCCAGTGTAGGAGAAATAACTTTTTTTCTTGAAGACTTCTTAAAAAGAGCATATAAATTGCAATATCTCCTCACTGGCTAATTATTTAGATCTGAAACTTGATAAACAACCCCTCAGCATGTATTACGTAGTGTGTGTAAAGTTTGAAATATTTGTGGAGAATGGAAAGGGATCTTTGTAATGAAAAGTCGAAAAAGCGCGTGTGCATTACCAATGTAGACCTCCTCATCCTCGCTTAAAGTTTGTGAGAATGTTTACACACAATCCAGTACATACCGTGGCATTGTATATTAGGTTTTAGATCTACTCAATCAGCCAGTTTGGAGGAAATTACTTTTCTTTCTTAAAAATTTCCTGTAAAACCACAAAAATTGCTATATCTCCAGACTTGCTAATTATGTAGATCTGAAACTTGATAAACTATCTCTCAGCATGTATTCCATTTTGTATGGCAAGTTAAAGATACTTGTAGGGAATGGAAAGGGATCTTTGGAACTAAATGTCGAAAAGCCACGTGTGCATTTGCGACAAAAACCTCCTCACCCTTTCTCATAGTTTACCAGAATGTTCTCACATAATGCAATACATGTTGAGGCATTGTAAATTAAATTTTAGATCTTTTCAATCAGCCAGTGTAGGAGAAATAACTTTTTTTCTTGAAGACTTCTTAAAAAGAGCATACAAATTGCAATATCTCCTCACTGGCTAATTATTTAGATCTGAAACTTGATAAACAACCCTCAGCATGTATTATGTAGTGTGTGTAAAGTTTGAAATATTTGTAGAGAATGGAAAGGGATCTTTGAAATGAAAAGTCGAAAAAGTGCGTGTGCATTTCCAATGTAGACCTCCTCACCCTCGCTTAAAGTTTATAAGAATGTTTACACACAATCCAGTGCACGTTGAGGCATTGTATATTAGGTTTCAGATCTACTCAATCAGGCAGTTTCGAGGAAATTACTTTTCTTTCTTAAAAATTTCCTGTAAAAGCACAAAAATTGCAATATCTCCAGACTTGCTAATTATGTAGATCTGAAACTCGATAAACTGTCCCTCAGCACGTATTCCATTATGTATGGAAAGTTTAAAATACTTGTAGGGAATGGAACTGGATCTTTGGAAGGAAATGTTGAAAAGCCGCACGTGCATTTGCGACAAAAACTTCCTCACACTTTCTGCTAATTTACCAGAATGTTCTCACAGAATGCAATGCATGCTGAGGCATTGCATATTGAGTTTCAGATATACTCCATCAGCCAGTTTGGAGGCAATTTCTTTTCTTTCTTAAAAATTTTCTGAAAATGCACAAAAATTGCAATATCTCCAGACTTGCTAATTATGTAGATCTGACACTTGATAAATTGTCCCACAGCATTTATTGCACGGTGTGTGTAAAGTTTAAGATATGTTGGGAGAATGGAAAGGGATCTTTGGACGGAAAAGTCGGAAAAGCGCAAGTGCATTTCCAACTAAGACCTCCTGACCATTGCTCAAAGCTTACCAGAATGTTAACACGCAATCCAATACATGTTGAGGCATTGTAAATTAAATTTTAGATCTTTTCAATCAGCCAGTGTAGGAGAAATAACTTCTTTTCTAGAAGGCTTCTTAAAAAGAGCATACAAATTGCAATATCTCCACACTTGCTAATTATTTAGATCTGAAACTTGATAAACAACCCCTCAACATGTATTACGTAGTGTGTGTAAAGTTTGAAATATTTGTAGAGAATGGAAAGTGATCATTGAAATGAAAAGTCGAAAAAGCGCGTGTGCATTTCCAATGTAGACCATCTCACCCTTGTTTAAAGTGTATGAGAATGTTTACACACAATCCAGTACATGTTGAGGCATTGAATATTAGAATTCAGATCTACCCAATCAGCCAGTTTAGAGGAAATTACTTTTCTTTCTTAAAAATTTCCTGAAAAAGCACAAAAATTGCAATATCTCCAGAATTGCTAATTATGTAGATCTGGAACTTGACAAAATGTCCCTCAGCATGTATTCCATTATGTATGGAAATTTTAAAATACTTGTAGGGAATGGTACGGGATCTTTGGAACGAAATGTCGAAAAGCCGCATGTGCATTTGCGACAAAAGCTCCTCACACTTTCTTATAGTTTACCAGAATGTTCTCACACAATGCAATACATGCTGAGGCATTGCGTATTGAGTTTCAGATATACTCTATCAGCCAGTTTGGAGGCAATTTCTTTTCTTTCTTAAAAATTTCCTGAAAAAGGACAAAAATTGCAATATCTCCAGACATGCTAATTATGTAGATCTGAAACTTGATAAACTCTCCCACAGCATTTATTGCACGGTGTGTGTAAAGTTTAAGATATGTTGAGAGAATGGAAAAGGGATCTTTGGAACTAAATGTCGAAAAGCCACGTGTGCATTTGCGACAAAAACCTCCTCACCCTTTCTCATAGTTTACCAGAATGTTCTCACATAATGCAATACATGTTGAGGCATTGTAAATTAAATTTTAGATCTTTTCAATCAGCCAGTGTAGGAGAAATAACTTTTTTTCTTGAAGACTTCTTAAAAAGAGCATACAAATTGCAATATCTCCTCACTGGCTAATTATTTAGATCTGAAACTTGATAAACAACCCTCAGCATGTATTACGTAGTGTGTGTAAAGTTTGAAATATTTGTAGAGAATGGAAAGGGATCTTTGAAATGAAAAGTCGAAAAAGTGCGTGTGCATTTCCAATGTAGACCTCCTCACCCTCGCTTAAAGTTTATGAGTATGTTTACACACAATCCAGTACTTGCTGAGGCATTGTATATTAGGTTTCAGATCTACTAAATCAGCCGGTTTGGAGGAAATGACTTTTCTTGAAAATATTTTGAAAAACACACAGAAAATGCAGTATCTCCATACTTGCTGATTATTTAGATCTGTAACTTGTTGTTGAATCCGTCAGCATGTATAAGATAGTTTGTGTAAAGTTTAAGATATTTTTAGAGAATGGAAAGAGATCTTTGGAATCAAAAGTCGAAAAACCTCATCTACTTTTATAGGGTATAAGTTGGTTCAGACGTATGAGGTACGTCTTGAACTTAAGTACTCTTCTTAAAATAAATAAATTCTTGAATGACTTACTTTTCTGTCTTACGACGGGGCCAAGTCCAAGCGGCACGGTCCATTGGGTGTGCAAGCACACGGTGCTGTACGGACGCTACGGTCTGTGAGGTGGGCAGCTGATGCGGCGCTTCAGGCTGCGCCGTCAGCGAGCGGTCCAGGTGGCAGGCACATCGACGACACGTCGACGCAGCCGAGCTGTACTGCAGCCATCAGCGCATGCACATACACACACGGGCAAGGCCGCGCCGCTGGCTGCCGTCGCCGACCCACGAATCTCGCGATGCTACATATTTCCCATATGGTACAAAAATCTATTTTTTTTTTTTTAATATGATGCATAATCATGAGTGCATTGCCCTCCGTAATGACATTATGAATCATTCTGTAAAGCTTCACGTCGATATTTTAAGGCATCTGAGAATGGCATTTGAACGAAATTTTCATTCAACAACCTTATAATTAATTATACAACTTACTGTTAATACATGGGCCGTAATGAAAAGTTATATTCAGCTGCTACGAAGTGCAGCGTCTGCAGCGCATGTGCTTATACCGCCATTTTACCATTCAAAATTTCGAAGTGATGCCGAGCACAAATCTCATATTTTATTCAAGGTTTGTGCAAAAACTAGCGCGTTTTATAACTGGAACCTTAGACACAATGAAAGAATATAAAAAACTCTAGAAGAGTGTTTTCATTATTTTGCGTAATTCGGTCTACTTTCGTCGTCGTAACTCTCGAAATGCGTACGCATTAGAGCGCCGGTGACCGGTCGATACGGCGTCGATGACTGTCATGCGCACATGGTGGGTGAGAGCGAGGCACTGCAGCGATCGTACCTGATCGTACTTAGTAGACACTTAGGCAGCTTTTCCTGGTCTTCACTAGGCACTGCGAGCACGCTTGTTCTTCAGATCTTTTCGCGCTAAGATACTTACAAGTGAAGTTTGGCTCGGCCTTTTTCACGCACCATCCACGGCGCCGTGTTGTTACCGAGAGTCAAACGAGCAGACGAACTGCAGCGCATGCGCGTACGTACGCACACAGGCAAGGCCAACGTCGCTGCCGTCGCCGACATTTCGTAACTAGCGATACACATTACCCATATAGTACTAGAAATCTATTTTTTTTGTTTGAGAATTACGTAATATAATGAGAACACTCCTCTAAGTTTCGGTATATTATACCTCTGTGCAAAGTTTTAAATCAAAATACTCATTGATTTTTGCATAAACCTTGAACAAAATTTCGAAGTGGTGCCGAGCACAATCTCGTATTTCATTCAAGGTTTTTGCAAAAATTAGCGCATTTTATGGCTTGAATCTTGGACACAATGAAAGAATATAAAAAACTCTAGAAGAGTGTTCTCATTAATTTGCATATTTCGGTCAACTTTTTTTGTTATTTAATCAAAACCAACTGCACATGACAATCGCTGCTCGGTCGGTAAAAGTTGAGTATGGCATCCCCTTAATGTCAATTCTTTTTGTTAACTTCATAGAAGAGAAATTTTTATTTTTGGTTTTGCATAAGAGATATAGTTTGTGCATTTTCTATTACGATAAAACTAATAAACTGCATAATTTTTTTATAAAATTCTATTTAAAGAATGATAAACACCTTAAAGACATTTAAAATAACAAAGTTGCTTTCTATAAATTAAATACTTAACCATTTCCCATTAAAATAAATATTATAACTGACTCTTTTATGCTTTCGTTCCTGCTGAGATGCCTACCACTACGAATGATGCTGCCCCTAGAACCTTGGTTGGAGTTTTAATATCTACTCCTGGACATGCTTTTGACTACTGTTGCTGTAGCCTTTATTGTGATGCTCGAGTAATAATTATGGAGGTGTTACTGCTCAATTTCTCAACTGCCGTTCGACTATCTCTGTCTACTTTACTGAAACTATTTTCTGGCGAGTATTATATTTGTATTAATTCCAATCCGAAAAAGAAATAATATTACAAGATGCGATTTGTTGTAATATACAAAATAATAAAAGTATTAACTTTGTATTGAATAAAAACAAAAATCAAAGAGATAATAATTTTTGTAAACTTGTAGATCTACCTAATACATATAAAAATTCAAAAGAACTTTACGTTTAATAATAAAGAAAATCAGGTAGATTTTTTTCTAAATTAAAGGATTACCGAATACAAAGAAAGTTTCATGTTACGCTAATGCAACAATTCAATCACTTTTACATTGTTCAACTTTAAGAAATAATATTAATAACGATGAAACAAGAGATAGCTTAAAAACTATAATTGAATAATACACAAATAAAAATAAAATAGATATATTTAATTTTAGAAAATTTATAGACGAAAAATATACTGAAAAACGTCAACAAGATGTATCTAAATTTATAATGGATATATGTTTAAAATCTCCTGTATTAAAATATACAATAGAACACAAACTGATCGTGCAAAAAAAAATGTAAAAATTGCAATTATTTCAATGAACAATCAAATAATAATAATGTGATTATATTAGATTTACCTATACTTAAAAATGAAAATAAACATTATAACTTACAACAAATAATTAACTATAATTTTAATAAATTTATAGACATAGAAGGAAAATGCAATATTTTTAAATGTATTTCGCGGCAACAAAACATAGTACAATAAAAAATAATACAATTTTAATTCTACAATTGTCCTTATTTATAATAAATGATTCATATGAATTAAAAAAAAAAATTATAATATTCAAATTATACCACAAATAAATATAACAATAGGCAATAAAAATTATAAAATTGTTCAGTTCAGTTCTTCATCATGGTAATACAATTAATGATGGACATTATACTACTATATTAATGAAGAATGATAAATATATTCAAATAAATGATACAATCATCAACGATTTTAAATGGATAAATAATGTTGCAGAATTTTATGTTATATTTTTAGAAGAAATAGATAATAATTAATGCATAATAATCAAACTTTTTACTTCTAAAATTTGCCCAATATACAATTAAAATAAAATAATCCACACGCAAGAATAATTAAAATATTTAAATTATATATAAAAGCAAACCGTTCTCAATAAATTGCAATTTCAAAAAACTGTTAAAAAAAATTTTGAAAATTTTGAATCTTAAATATCTTTAAAAATAATAGATCAACCATGATCAAATTTTTCACACATATAGCCTATCACAAATGCAAATTTGTCTATAAATTTCAGGATAATCCATCGACCTGTTCTCGAGAATTTACGATTTTGTAACGGTAAGACTCCGCCCCCTGCCGGATGCTTCTCGAGTTTACCAGGATTTGAATGTCGAGGATGAGGAGATTCAGGTGGCTTAGAATACAATGATAAGGCACTACTTTACAAAAGTAGAACGATAATGAGGATTTATTCAAGTAATAATTATTTCACTAAACTATATAAATGACCGTTAACAAAAGAAATGTAACAATAGGTGGTTGCGGGACCTCGGCTACGCTGTAGGTTTAAGCCATCTGAAACATAAAAGCCAGAAAACGCACTTACTTTGGATCGCTACGTAATCGCATGCTAATGCCCTCTCGCGGCGGTCGGTTTTTGATGGACGGTATCGAATGCGGGATCAGAAACGAGATGCGATCAGGAACTCGTCGGAAGGATCGTAGCGTCAGTGCATCGGTAACAGGTTTGTTCCGCGTTCCGCCGTCTAGGAACGTGTCGGTGACTCGCCTAGACACGTGTGTGCACGAGGCCAAGACGAGTGTTCACCCATGCGTCAGTTCGCTTCTGCCTCGTGTGTGCACGACGGCAGGGACGCTGCTGGTCCCGGCGTTCTGGTATCACGGTACCGTGACAAGTATTCAACTAGACACGTGTGTGCACGAGGCCCGGGTGAGTCTTGATCCGGAAGTTCATCTGTCACTGCCTCGTCTGTGCACAACGGCAGGGACAGCTAGTGTTCCGGTGTTCCTTGTATTGGATCTCTAACGTCGGTTTGTTTTCCCCTAGTGACGTGCGTGCACGTACCCTAGTGGACTACGACGGGCCGAGTCTTTCCTCTATCTACCTCGTGTGTGCACGATGGTAGGTGTAGGAAGAGCCAAGATACCCCTTAGGTCCTCGTTCCATTCCTCGGCTGACTTCGGGTACACGTGTCTGCACGACGATAGAGATAGCGGTAATTCCAGATGGAAGCGGCGAGTCTAGGTAGGTTAGCTAGTTCGTGGCGAACCGGGGTATGAGGGGACAGATACGCCTTCTCCCAGAGAGGCAGAGAGATTGGTGTCAGGATATCAGAAGGAACAGCCAATAACCTGTGTACACAGTGCTATGGCCCGGTCAGGAATAGGGAACTGGATCGGTGGACTGGTCGGTGCAGGTCTGTCTCACAGTCAGATGAGCACAGTTTATATAGGCTGAATAGCCCGCGCAAGCTGCGCGCGTCGGTACGGTGGCCCGATGATCATGGATGCGTGAGCGTACCGGTACACCAGTGAGCAAGGCGGGCTCTCACGAAGCGGCGTGAGTGCCCGCGCGCAAGTAATTTACTAACCTGACTTGACGCAAGACGGATTCTCGTGAAGCGGTGTAAGCGCCCGCGCGCAATTAAATTACTAACCTAATCCGGCGCGAGTGAGCCGGCGATTGCGAGCGCTGCTATCACCTCAAAGCTACCTTAACCCGGCGCGATGACTTAGCAACGAAGGAGCGGTGGCTTCGTTGCAATTTAAAAAAAGTTTCAAAAATGTTATCCTCAAATATCTCTGAAATTTATGGACCAATCCTTTTGCCCAAAGAAAGGACACCATTCGTATACAAAATCTACTCCTACACGGAATTTCAAAGCGATTAAGTAAATTTTACTCTAGTTATGCAACGACAAAAAAAATCAACTTTTTTTAAATTATTTTTTTTTTCTAAAAAAATAATCAATAAAAAAACATGAAAATTTAGAAAATTATAGTACTCAATATTCTTTTTAGTCAAAAAAATATTCATGTCAATATCTTTTTTCAATTTCGAAATATAACCTATTTTCAAAAACCGCTGCCAATTCATTGGCCCGTGAATTCCTCAAACTTAATTTGCTTATTCCTTTAATGAATTTTTAATAACAAAATTTATAATTTTTGCAACAATTTATGACACAATTATAATTAAATTCATTTATGAAGATTAAGAAGTATTAATTTTTAAATTATGTATAAAATATGAATAAAATAATAGGTATGGTTTTTTTTTTAATTATGTGTGAAGAATAAATAAAATAATTGATTGTAATATTATCGTCAACACTTTTTAAAATTCCTAAATAACCTTTACTTCAAATTATACACAGTTTATGATAAAATTAACTAACAAATTTTTATTGAAATACGTCATCATATTTTCATGGCATGAAATAAAGTAATTCGTCCGCATTTCACATGCTCATACTTGGAGATCCAGATGAAGATTAGCGGAAATATCTCAAGGACGAGTTAAACCAATTAGGATCCAGTGGTTCTCGAAAGGATGCGCAATTATAGCCCTGTCGTATATGTAAATGAGTTTATTGCGTACCCTCCCAAGCGAGCAGTAAGATAATTAATCAATCATCTGCGAATCACGGATATAAATATGAGCTGCCGGGGTAGCGGGGGAAATCTGTTCTGTTCTCAACAGCGTCCAGCTCCAGCCTTCCTTTTGAGCAACTAGTTCCAGCGATCAACTGACCAGGTAACAGCGTGTGGTGCAACAAGGCTCCGGATTAATCCTTCGGGACAAACGAAGCTAAGTTGAGTTGATTCGCCCGACTCGGCGATCCCATTACCGCGTACAGTGACGTAAAATAGGGAGACGTAGTCTCCTCCTCCTAGGCCCTCAAAACGGTCACCTTCGGTAGCCCTTGATCGGGGCTATAGGTTATTATTGTACCCTGTATACTAGGTATGCGAGGACCGGGAGTAGATAACCGCGATAATAATTTTCTTTTGGCATTAATATAATAATTTGTTTTATTATAAATATAATCTTTTTTTTGTTCTTTTCTTTGACATGTATCAAGTCGAGTATAAATTGTCAAGTATTAATTTTGCGAATTAATTTTTTCTTTGTTATTTTAAATAAACAAACTATTTTTTTGTTAGCAAGTAATTTTTTTATATGTTTTTGTAATTTATAATAATGTGTGCCCAACTAAGGGTGCTTAATAAATAAGTTCGTTATTTCATAACCATTATTTTATAATTATTTACCTAGGCGTTTTACTACCGCTTATCCTATCTCCTGACATTATCACTTGCGTTCTAATTAACAAATTAAGATTATTATTGATAATTTGCTTGAACTTTAATGCTTTAGTATTAAATCTATATATTGTTGATTAATCACTTTTGCATATTTGATAACTACAATTTATTGATTTTTTCACTACTTAAAGAATACATTTTATAATTAAAATTAATATTTGAGAATATTTCTATAAATAACATATTTATCCGGCGATGGAGGAGAACTGCAGCAGTAATCAAGATATTATCATTGTTCAAAATAAGTCACCATTGCACTTAGGTGACTCCCAACCTAAATATCCCTCCCCTACCATATGAACCGTTCTGTTGCGTTACAACTATTGGAAATCGTAACGCAATTGAAAGTTGATAAATTTATTCGATTGGATCCCCTAAGAATATTTGTTCATTCTTATCTGAAAGGAACTCCAAACCTATCTTGGTCACCCTTACTCTCCCATACGAGTAAGGCTGCGGTTAACCTCGTGTTTATGTCTCGAAATATTAAGGAGAAATAAATATAGACTCATTACCCAATTGAACACCATTTATTATTTTGTATATATTAGTTATAATTAATTAAGTTACAATATGCGATGAGCGCTCGTATTCGGATCTTGATTTCCTTACTGATTAGATTGATAGGGTAGGACACACATGTAAAACCCGCGCGAGTCAACAACAATCGGTCATTAATAGGTAGGAATCATCGACCGGATTTCTAAAGGTCCATATAATGCCCTATTTTCGGCGCTGCCTATCGTTCCAGTAAGCGGATCGGTCATCCCCGTACAGTCATGGGAGACCTCATGTAATTAAGTGATAAAAGGAAATAGAGGAGGGGAGGATTATAACGGTTCCGATAAGGGTAAGAGGAAGACGAAATGCGGCGCTCTCTATTTTATTAAGAAAGCGTTTGTGTCTTCTCCTTTTGTTAGTTCTTATTTATTTTATCGTCGATTTCTCTGTACACAGTGCTGGAGACTGAGATATACTGAGAAAGCCAATCGAAGGCGGCCGGGTTCTCGCCGAGCGCTGTTGCACTAGGGCGTAGTGAGTGCGAAGCATCGCACAAAGAGGAGAGGCCGATAGCTGCTGCGCGCAGGTATACTCCGGCACTGTACGGGTGAAGCACCGCACAAAGAGGAGAGGCCGATAGCTGCTGCGGGCGCGCTGTACTTGAGCGCGCCTAGTGCGAAGCACCGCAGAAAGAGGAGAGGCCGATAGCTGCTGTGCACACTCCTTACGCACTGACGTGACAGAAAAAAGGGAAAGGCTAGGAAAACTAGGTGTGAGGGAATAGATTATCTCAACCAGAAGGAAGGGGAGGGACTCCCAACGGTACGAGGGGCGCGTCACGATTACCCTGGACCTGTCCAGTTGCCGATCTAAACTCATAAAATACCGATAATTATAACAATGCGCACATGTATTCTTAAAGGTACGATAGTTTCATTAACCCTTACAACGCCGTTACGGGTGATTCAAGAGATTATAGGTAATTTTAGTGAGAGGGTGGAACTATTACGTTAATCCGATCGAACGTCTTTATCAATAGGTTATAAGCGCGGTGTTTGCTATGTAGATATACGTATATGAACCCAAGCGTTATTCGGAAAATTCGAATTTTCACAATTTTGAGGTCACGCTAAACTCACTAATTTAGAATTAGGTATGCATGTATATTTATACCACTCTAACCTCAAAATCACAACTTTGATATGATTTTTCGGGGCTCGTGGTATAAAATACCGTTCGAAACTAGTGCGTAAGTCGATTATTTAGGTAGGGTGACTTTTTGCACGAGCGAAGCGAGTAATCGACTTCCCAGCTAAATAATCGACTTCCCCACCCGTGTCGAGATGTACTATATATACATACACATATAGATAAGTGTATATACATATATACTCGTAATATACTCTTGAAAAATAAAATTAAAATGATGTAATATAGTAAGAACCAAATCTAATAAAATGAACTGATAATAATTGTGGACGATGAATTAAATGAAAGTTTCCGTGATTATATTCAAAAGTATATTTCGGGATATAGATACATACACGCATGCATACACACACACACATACACACACACACACACCCACGCACGCACGCACGCACGCACGCACGCACGCACGCACGCACGCACACACACACACACACACACATATATATACATATTTAACGGAATTTTACATATATCTTATAGCAGAAATGTGTCACTAATTAACATGTATGTTATATAAAATATTACCTCGATATTCCTTACACGAAACTCCTCTTTAGTTCGGAAGTTTGATCCAATTTTATTTGTATTTTTGTACGTTCAAAAAGTGCACTTCACAATCAAGACGAGACGGTTCAATTTTACAATGTATAGAATTCACAAAGATTAACTAAATAATTTTATTTCTAATTCACAAGGTCGATATCGACTATTCACTTGCATATTTTATGCGATATTTATTATCTATAGTACTATACTATTTAATCAAGTACTGCGGACGGTCGAATATAATAATGCGAATCTGTCTCTCTAAACGCTCGCTCGACACTATCGGAAATGGTCTCACAAATAACAGTTTTCAATTCTCACGTTTGGGAAAGGCGAGTTCTCAGTTAAAATCAACGTAACTGTATAACCGAGACACAAACAAAAAGGAAAATGAAATGACTGATTCTTCCAATCGCTCTTAATTCACTAAATAATACTTATTAAATGATTGATTTATTTTTCTATTATGTGAGCGTCTACTATATGAATATCTATGCTCATGGGCTATTCGCTCGACACTGCCGCGGCGCGTGGCACTCCGACGCGGCAAGCGAAGCTTTCTCTCCCCCGCGCGTCCCTCATTAACGCGCGCTTTCTCTCTCGCACTTACGCTACCTGCGGGGGCCAATACGGTACGTGCAGCCCCCGCAGCCAGCGTCCTACCTCGTGCTATGGTCGACGCGTTGCCGCGTGGTCAGCACATGGGAATTTCCTACAGCGGCAAGCGAACTTCAAGCATCACACCACCGGATGCATCTCCGGTTACCTTCGCTTATCGCTGCAGTAAATAGTGGCCTTGACATACCACAGTGTTTGTTCTGTTACAATATTCTTGAAGTGAGTTAAAATTCTTGAATTGACATTATAAGCAAAAGAAGGAAAGTTAGTTTGAAGCATATAAGAAGGTTAGAAAAAAATGAGAAAACAACCACGATTCAAAAATGTTGTAACATAACACCTTCACATTGGCATCCCTTGTGGGTGAAGGGATCACGCCCAGTGATACTTTATCAATCAATTAACGTATTAGTAACTTAATTAACTATAATTAATTAGCGTTATAAAAGAAAGAAAATTAGACGGTAGTAATATACTAATAGTTTACGATAGTAAGAAGGATAGAGAATAAGTAACATTTATAAATTTAGACATTAGACGGCGAGTATGTCACTCTTAAGTTTAGAGGGTACGAATATTAAACGATTGTTATGAATGAAATAACCCAAATCTATTGAGAAAATATTAGAATTTAAGTCTACCCGGTCGGTATTTCGTAATTTAAATATAATATAATAGAATTTTGGTATTTTCGACACAATTCCTGTAAGTAGATCAAATTACAGATAGTCTTATATCTAATTAGATTAATAATTAAACAACGTCTTAATTTATGATCAATTAATAAATAAATAAATTAATAAATAAATAAATAAATAAATAAATAAATAAATAAATTTATAAATAAATAAATAAATAAATAAATAAATAAATTTATAAATAAATAAATAAATTTATAAATAAATAAATAAATAAATAAATTTATAAATAAATAAATAAATAAATAAATAAATAAATAAATAAATTTATAAATAAATAAATAAATTTATAAATAAATTTATAAATAAATAAATAAATAAATAAATTTATAAATAAATAAATAAATTCATAAATAAACAAATAGAATATTCTTAAATTTAAATAATTAAGTTTAGGAATAGAGTTTTTTTTCTTGCAATATAAAGGATTATGGATCCTCATAATACACATATGGTTTCGTAACACGAATTGAATTTAATCCTTTTTTCGGTCACAGATAATGGTGCCAGAACTCCCAGTCGCTTATGAAGAATGCAGAATAGTCTACCGTTTAATAGATTTAGAAGACAAAATTCATAAGCTAAGAAAAGACAACGAGGTATTGGAAAAACACTTCCGTTTCACCGCGACATTCATAAGACAGGCTACGAAAAAACAGGGCCGCTTCCGAGCGCATCTAAGCAATTTGACGGGATACGCATATCGCAGCTATCCACACGTTGAGGAAATAGGCGCGATAGGGGCATAACCCTTCATCAATAAATCAAGTCGATATTGAGATGAACGAATCGGAAAATGAGCAGCAGTTGTATTAGGACCCTCAAGCGTTGTAATCAGCCCACTTGAACTGGGAAATAAGCAACCACCTGATACAACTGCAAGTCACGAGGTTAATACAATTTTTGATAACACGCAAGACTTCTTATTAAATGAAGAATCCGATAATGAAGATAAGGAGGAAGTAAAAATTATAAAATGCCCAGAAGTTACACTGGAAATTGAGAATTGCAAAGTAGTTGTTTTAATAGACACCGGAAGTAGAATTACGTGTCTATCAGAGGTCACATATAATAAATATTTAAATAATTTTAAAATGTGTGCCTCATTCCAACTTGTAGGAGTACAGGCGAGCGGTTTTACAGGAGAAAAATCTGTAAGGCTTAAAAAACAATTTAAGGCACGCGTAACACCAGGTACGTAGGAGGGGGAACTAGATTTTCTGATTAAACCCAAACTAGTACGTGAATGTATTCTAGGGGTGGATGCTCACGTGAAATTGAAGTTAACAATCGTCCTCGATAGTCGGATCATTTCATTTGAAAATCTCCTGAATCCTAAAGAAAAAAATATCATGCCTTTATCAACAAAACAGGAAAGAAATAGAATCACAGTTCAGGTACAAGACACAGACGTCTCTCTTAACTGCACTGAAACAAACTCCAAATCAACCACAGACAAAATTACTGACGAGGAAATTGAGAGTAAACTCGCTGAGGTAAACGATATTACGAACGTACAAAAACAACGCTGGTGTGAAAGGCGTCTGGCCGTTTTCAATCTTTCGAATATAAGCTCGAGTTCCAGGATGAAAAACCTTATTTTTTCAAATCTTATCGTATACCTTTGAAACACCTTGATAAAGTTGATTTAGAAACCGAGAGAATATTGAAGTACGATACAATGGAAAGATCGCGGAGTCAATATATAAATCCAATCGTGCCGGTAATAAAAAATGTCGGGAGTGGTTCGATTATGTTTAGACGCACGTGAATTGAATCACCGATTAAAAAATGACCATAATAGGTCAGAAGACATGGATGAAATCCTACAAAAATGCGCGAAAGTAAAAGTAATGACAAGTTTGGATCTAACGGCGAGTTTTTGGTAGATACCTTTAAGTTCAGACTCGCGACAATACACGGCCTTCTTACACCGCGGAATGACATACCAACAGAAGGTTATGCCTTTTGGTATCAAAGTCAGCAGTTTGTACTCAGGGGGTTGTCGGACTTTAGTACCGATTTTGTCGATGATTGATTATGTATTTCCGAAAATTTTGATGACCACTTAGAACACCTTGAAATTTTGATCGAAAGAGTTTATTTAGAACGAGTAACAGTCAATTTCGAAAAAGTAAATTTCTGTAGACGGGAAATGCGCTTTCTGGGACATATATTAATCACCGAAGGTATTCGTATTCACCCGGATAAAGTAGAGGCCATCCACCGTTTCCCAGCACCGCAAAACATACAGCAATTAAAATGATTCTTGAGTCTTATAAATTTTGTGCTCAAAATTTATAAATGAGCTCGCGCATGAGACGGTTTGGTCATTTAATATGGCAAAGAAGGACGTAAAGTATCGTGGAAAGAGTAAACAAAGAGTTAGGCCATTTCTTTAGAACAGTCACAGGCCACAAACATGGGGGGTGGGCACATTGGGTACCGTTTGTGGAAAACTGCCTAAACGAAATCCACCATGAGACAACCGAATCCACTCTGATAGAATTACACTTGGGGACAATACCCACACGATTCTGGAAAAAGTAATTAACACTTTTAGCTAGGGAAAAAATGCCGTTAGGGACCAAATTTATGCTAGCACAAGGAAGGATAAAATGAAGAGAGGGACCTACGTCATCAAAGAAAACGCCTGCGCGCGCGACACACGATATAGCATAGGAGACCTGGTTCTCGTAAAGGCTTGTAATCTATCTAGTGCGTCAGACAACCGATTGCCTCTTCAAATTCCTCGCGCTGTATGAGGGTCCCTATTGTATAATCGAAAAAAAGGCCAAGTACTTTCGTCATAGGGGAGCTTAATTCACAAAGATCACGGGGTTTGTTTCGTGTTAATAACCTAAAGCTTTATTTTAAGGATGTTGACGAAAACACAGAGGAGAAGGCTCAGGAGGAGACTGGACAGACAAATCTAGCGCTTACAGCAGCAGATCAATGCTCTGAAGTATGAAAAGTATAGGGCTAGGGAGAAGCGGGAGAAGTAGCTTAAAGTCCTCTTCCACGGAAAGAAATCGGAGGAAGTGCTAATAGCGGAGATCTGAATCTCCGAGGAGTACGCCGGCAAAATCAGTCATGCCTCCGAATGGGTAAAGGCGCACTTTCAGCCTGATCCAGTAGAACAAACCTCAATCCCAACCGACCCAGTAGAAAGAAGGGCCAGACTAGAGGCGTTTGTAACCAAGAACCCCGGGGCACGGATCAGGAGGCGATCACACACCCCTGAAAGCCAAGACGATGATGTACTCCTGCTGCAAGAAGATGTCATCTTCTAAGAATTTAATCTTCTTTTTTTTGTTTTTTTTTTTAAGTTTTCTTTTTTTTTTATTAACCAGAGTAATACAAAATTATATTACAAAAGTAGTCCAGCAGAGGAAGGCACTTCCTGTATGCTGGTCTGGTATATATAATAAACTTACAAGCTAAACTTACAATCTAATACATTTCTTTTAGAGCGTATTTGTTTACTCTCCTGTAACTTGGTTACAGGGTTGAAACAAATTTCAAATATAAATAAAACTGTCACTACCACTCTCACCAATATCTTATTAGCATAGATCTCGCAGTTGTAGGTGTTTCTGTTGTTGCATTCTTGTTCCTTGCATAAATTATCCTTTCATGTTTGTCGAGTCGAGCCGGGCATGTAAGCCCAACTGCGCAAGTGACCCTTGTTGAAAATGTGATACATATACATTTATTGTATATCGCTCAGTTTCTGTGCGAAGGGAACCTCACTCTCTCCTGTACGCTTCAGGTTCCGTGGGAAGGGAACTTACAGCGCGCGACACACGTATGCATACATGTAAGTCTCCCTTCCCTAGTGTGCCTGTGAGCTAGAAGGTATGCCAAGCGGCAGCGGCCGACTCACGCTTCTCACTTGGCTCTCAGCTCTCGTCCGAAGCGGCACGCGATGCCCAAACGCATGGCGCTTTGTTGGACATTCTCTTATAATAAATAATCATATCACCACCAACCACGACTATCCCTTTATTTTAACATGGTAGCAGTCCGGTGGTTTGGGTGGTTTGGATAGTTAGTATAATTATTATTCTTTTCTTTACCAAGACCTTCGGAAAAGGTAGAGGAGGACCACGTCGCGCAAGGAAGTTTTCAGTGAAAAATTAAGTGAAACTAAGTGAGGAATCAAAAAAATATTGGTGAGGAAATATGGACAAATATATCAAGAATATAACACAGTGAAAAGTTTTGGAAAAATAATATGAAATTAAAGCGATGTGGGCAGATTAGACTTCGAGGTTATGGGAACACGTGGCAGCGATTCTGAAGAGAAACTTAAGGAACAATTTTTAAAAGAAGGAATACTGGATGAAAACGAAGTAGCAATTGAAGAAAAGAAAAATTTAATTTGTGAGTATAGTGAAGAAAATAATTATCTTGAATAAGACAAGAAAAGTGATAGAAATACTTAAACAACAAGAGATACGAATCGACATGGCGGACGATTTCAAAATGACGCTACCGATTTTCGCCGGAAAAGACTACTAAGAACATGGAAGAAAAGAATTACAGTATTGCTGAAAATGAAGAAATGTGAAGAAGTAATACAGAGAGTGAGAGCAGAAAATGATGATGAAGCCACGTGGAACGAGAAAGACTTGAAAGCGATGAATTACATATATAGCGCTTTGTCGAACAGACAAATGGAGTTGGTGAATGATGAAAATACCAGCTTTGAAATAATTACGAAATTGGACAAGTTGTATTTGTGTGAGTCAACCGCATTACAAATTTGTGTTCGAAATAGACTAGACAGATTAAGATTAAGAGACTACACAGAAGTGAGTGAATTCTGTAATGAATTCGAAAAGTTAATCACAGAATTAAAAAATGCCGGCGCTACAATAGATAAAAAGGAAAAGTTAAATTATATATTAAGAACACTACCAAGCTTATTATGCCATATTGGCGATTTAGTTGATGTGCTATCAGAACAAGAAAACCGTAGATTATGTAATTGAAAAAATTAAAATGTACGAGAACCGTGAAAAAGAAGAAAATCAGAATTCAAGAAGTAAACGTGGAGATTCAAATGTCTTTAAAGTAGAAAAAGAAAAGGACGGTACATGTTACCGATGCGGAAAGCCCGGTCATTTCCAATACGAATGTACGAGCAACGGGAGGAATTCCTGGAGAGGCTCGCGAGGAGGAGGACAGCAGCAAGAACGAGGAGGCGCGCGTTCTCAACAGCAACAACGAGACGGCGGCTATCACAGCAGAGGCCACGGCAGCTACCCCAGCCGAGGCAGAGGTCAGCGAGGACGAGGCAGTCAACAGCGGCAAGATTTACAGAACACGAGTCGAGACCCGACGACTTTCATAACCGAAGCAGAGGGTATCGTATAATAATGTAGAAGTAAATAGTAATGTAAATAGTTGCGAAAGTATGTTGGAAAGGGTTTTAAATAGCGGATGCTCCGATCATATTATTAACGATGATAAATACTTTACTAGAGTAAATAAATTAGAAACCCGATTAACGTAAAAGTGGGAGATGGTCGTACATTAAAAGCAACGAGTATAGGCGATATTAAAACTAAATTCGTAACTGAGTATGATGAAACAGATATTATATTACAAGACGTATTTTTCATAAAAAAATGGATAGAAATTTAAGAAGTTTTGGTAAAATCGCGGAAAAGGATAAAATTGTATCTGTTGCTAATACCTCAAAGATATACAGTGATGCAAAATTAATAGGAATCGCGAATAAAGTAAATAATGTGTATAAGATAAATACGGCGTTTGAAAATAGTCAAAGTTATGTAACTGTAAGTGTAAATAATGTAATGACTTTAAAAGAAAAATATTACAGAATGCTTGGTCATGTAAATTTTAATTATCTGAATATTTTGAGTAAAAATAATTTAGTTGAAGGTTTGCCAAATAATTTAGAAAGTGAATATTTGAAATGTGGTTCTTGCGAACAAAATAAAATAACAAATACTAGATTTGAAAATAATAGACATAGAGCCAGGGATATAGGAGAGATTATTCATGCGGATGTAAATGGACCTCATAAAACAGAAGGATTTAGGGGGGAAAGATACTTTCTAGTCCTAGTTGATGATTATAGTAAAGCTGCAAAAGTATATACTATGAAAGGAAAAAATGAAGTCTGATTGTATTGTTACGTATGTTAATTTAGTTGAAAATTTAACGGGAAAAAGAATAAATCGTTTAAGATGTGATAACGTTAGAGAATTTTTAAATAAAGATATCTATAACTTTGCAAAAGAAAAGGGAATTTATATTGAACCATGCCCTCCGTAAGTTCACGAATTGAATGGAACTGCCGAGCGGTATAATAGGTCGGTTATGGATACAGCAAGATGCTTACTAGCAGACGCGAGAATACACAACAGATTTTGGCCAGAGGTCATTGAGACGGCTGTTTATTTGAAAAATAGAACGTTAGCAAATACTTTTGAGAAAAAGACTCCATATGAGATTATGATGGGAGAAAAACCAGATATTAGGAATTTAAAATTGTACGGAAGTAGAGTTTTTGTTATAGTTCCGGAAATCAAAAGGAGAAGTAAATGGGATAGAAAAGCAGACATAGGAGTATTAGTTGGTTACGAAAATGTAGGCTATAGAGTTTTGATAAATAATAGAGTAATTGTAGCAAAACATGTTGATATTGTTGAAGAAAATGTAAAGTTAGTTGGATTTAGTGATAATAGTGAATTAAATGAAAATAACAATGAATTTATACTTCCCCCTACTTCGACCCTCGGGAAGAGTAGGGGAAGCGAATCTGATTTAGAAAATCAAACTGAAAAGGAGCAAAATGAAAATAACGAAATTAACGAAAATGAAAACATTGAAAATAATGAATACAAAAATAGCGCACTTAGTACGAGTAAAGGTAATTTAAAGATAGTAAGAAGATCCGAAAGGAAGAAAAGCCCTGTAAATAGATACGGAAACCCAGTAACAAATTGTATATACGTAAATTATGTAAGCGTTGATAATCCAGAAAATTACAATGAAGCAATAAATAGTAAGGAGAGCGAAAAATGGTAAGAAGCTATGAATAAAGAAATTGAATATTTAAATACAAATGAAACGTGGAAATTAGTCAAAAAACCGATAGATAAAAAGGCATTAGACTTAAAGTGGGTTTATACAAAAAAGGCAAATAATAAGTTTAACGCTAGAATTGTGGTAAGAGGGTTTCAGCAAAAGGAAATAATTGATGATATTTATTCACCTGTTGCGAGAACTCAAACATTAAAAATCTTATTAAACTACTGTGTGAAAAATGATTTTAAAATTGATCAAATGGATGTCGAGTCAGCATTCCTTAATGGAAAAGTAAAATCCGAAGTTTATGTTAAACAACCTGAAGGTTATGATGATAATTCAGGAAGAGTATGCAAATTAGATAAAGCTTTGTATGGACTCCGTGAAAGTCCACGTGCATGGTATGAGTGCTTAGATAAATATTTGATTGACTTAGGTTTTGAGAAAAGTAAAATCGATTACTATTTATATTTCATAAAAATTGAAAATGAGAAGATTTATTTAATAATTTTTGTTGATGATTTATTAATTTGCGGTAAAAATCAAAAATTGATAGACTTTATTAAAAAGAAATTATTTGTGAAATTTTGAATGAAAGATATGGGCCAAATAAAAACTTATTTAGGGATAAATATCAATTATGGTTATGATAATAATATTATGACTTTAGATCAAAAGGATTATATTGAGTCTTTAGCGAGAAAATATGATATAGAAAATGCGAAATTGTATGCTACTCCGATGGAACAAAATTTAAAATGTGAACCTGCGTTATCAGCATCAAATGATATAAAATATAGAAATTTAATTGGAGCACTCTTGTACATAAGCTCTAGTACTAAACCAGATATTTGTTATTCTGTAAATTACCTAAGTAGATTTCAAAATTGTTATGAACAGAGTCATTATAAATATGCACTAAGAATATTAAAATATTTGTATTATACAAATGAATTAAAATTAACTTACGAGAAAAATCTAAATGCTGATATTTTAGAATGTTATGTTGATGCTGATTGGGCAGAAGATGTAGTTGATAGAAAATCTACGACTGGTTATGTAATTAAAACTAGGGGGGTCGAGTCCCCTGCGTGTCTCGCTGCGCTCGACACGCCAATCCCCCGCCCCCACACACACCTGCTCCACGCTTCGCTCGTCGCCCGCCCCCTCCCTAAGTAAAAACTTCATTTTTACATAATAGGCACGACCGCAATGCTCAGAAAAACCTTATAATTGTATTATTGCATTAATTGTAATACTTATTTTCATCGTTATTATCATTAGAATACACATAAATACATCTCTGCAGTAAAGTTTAAATGGAAATTATGCATTTACTATTACATATTTATTATCTTTTTGTAGAAAATTTGCCTTATAATTCTACAAATATAGATATATGCAGATAACTTTTCAAAGTCTATGATTCATATAAATTAATTAAGTATTATTAATTGATATGATTAAAGTACACATAGGAATATTAAATATATAAGTACTATGATTGCAATTATATTTAAAATTAAAAACATTAGTGTCATTATTTCTATTTGAATTATAACAATAGTTTTTATTTTTATTTATGCAAATGTTGAATAGAAAAAAAGTTTTATTTCAATGTTATCAACAACTTTTGTATTTGAAATTTTTGTGTTAAGTAAAATGCTTTTGAATATCATAAGGAAAAATACCGTTTCATTACTCCCGATTAATACAAAAATATAAAGTTAAATTTTACACAGTTTAACGAAAACTGTAAACTAATCGCTCACTGATGTTCGCATAACTTATACATATACACACATGCACGCATACACTAATACCGTGAATAGGAGAAAAACAAAAAGAGAAAACTCAGCACTGGTGCATTCGTCAATGGTAATTTGGCTTGGTGCTGCGTGTGTGCAGAGTACATCAGCCGTAACGGCCATATCGGCTATAGGCTACGCATAGTGCGTTCGCACCAGCGGAAAAACGCATGCGACCCACGTGACCGTGAGCGCTCCCTGCATATATGATATGATATTATATATCGTCGCCTGAGAGGAAGAACGTGCCAACTCGGCTCGGCGCGTAATAAAGTGCCAACTCGGCCGAGAACGTAAGAACATGCCAACTCGCCGCACGTCATTTAAAAATTTTGGAGTTGACTGTACTAAACTACTAATATATTTAGTAGACGAGTTTTGATCAGTCAAACTCGATTTTGAGATCTATTTTATTGCATGACTGTATGTACGTGTTGTGTTTACATGTCAAAATTAGTATGGAATAATGTTTATTTTAGATTCAATAGGATCTAAACACAGAGAAAAAATTTGATTTGAAAAAATATTAAAATTTTATTTTTGTGAAAAATGAGTTTGTATCCGCATTAGTTGAGAGTACAGTAATTTTCAAACAAAAATTTTTATCCGTTTATATGTTTACAAGATATATAAATTTTATAAGTAATGAGACAAAGATGTATTAACAATAATTTTTTACTGTTATTTTAAATTTTAATATGCATTAACAATTTATACTTTTTATAAAACAAGTAAAAAGATATTATATTTTTTTATAATTTGCGCATTATATTGTAAAAGGTAATCAGCATTTGAATAGGAAAAGCTTATTCAATGTATGAATATGTATTATTTAGAATATTTTAATTAATATTTATACTCAGTTTCATCGGAAAAGCCCATATGTTCAGTAAAAATATTCATCCATAGGAAAATTTTTGATATTTTTTAAACAGAAGATTTTAAATGTTTTTGGAGCAACTGTTTGTTGTGGTTCTTGGCTATTGTTTACAATTCACCTCGGCAGTCGTGACAGTCGCGGAGCTAGCTTACGGGAGAGGTTGGAATTTTGAACCCTGTGCTGCCCGCGCTTCAAAAGCTACTCGGACGTCGTGTTGAGTGGTGCTTCCGTTGCGGCTGTTTTTGAATTAATGGTGAATATTGAAAAAGCGCAGATCTGTATACTTTTGGCATAGTACAATGGAGGATGAATGTAAGTATTGGCTTAATTATTATAAAATTGCATTACATGAATGCGTGTGTACATGCGTGTATATGAGGCGTTTCACGTCAACTGCCCCAGCGCGGTTTTTGAGATATAAGATGTTTTGTAGTATTTGAAGGTGAAAATGGAAAATTTTGGAAAAACTGCCTATATCATTGGAAAGCTGAGGAAAAAATACGTTGAAAACGCTTATCAAACAATTTTTTTAAGTACATATTAGCATCATAAACATGAGTTGGAAATAGCACGATTTGGCATTCGCGCGACGATCTGGGGCAGTTGACGTGAAACGCCTCATATATAAAAATTTTTTTAAAGGCGTCTAAAAAAACTAAATTTTATTCATAACAGATTTTCAATGGTATGATCAATCAGAGGGAATCAAAAACGTCAATCTGCTTTTTAATCATGGTATAATTTTTTTGTTTTGTTTTAAAAATTATAATAATAAAGTTAAAGATTTTTATTATACATTTCTCGTATTTCTTACAAATAGGTAATAGAAACAGCCTTGTTCTGAAAGCGATATAGATAATCGTGATTCTTTTTTACCGCCTATGGAATCACAAACGTATACCCTCTTAAGTAAGTTAAATGCTTTAAAATAATCTGTATATATATATAATTAGAATGTTTTTAATTCTATTTTGTCTACAGGTTCATACCAAAATTACTCAGATCCACGATGCCCTGTGAATGTGAGCGAGGATTTCTCGGATACCTTCCATTTCAACTCATTGTTGAAGATGGATTCAGGTTTATCTTTCACTGAATCTCCTCAGTTAGCTTGCAATCAAGTTTCTCGTGCAGATTATTCTGACGACTTAGGTGATTCTTTTTTTATTTATTTTTTAATATAAAAACGGACAAAGAGTCCCTTTACAAAGGAAACAAAATACAATAGTATACTATACAACTATATACAATAGTATAAATTGCGGTGGCGGTGGCATAACACGCAACAGTATAAAGATGTTCATTAAAATATGAAATAAGTATTTGTTCATTCATTTTATGTGAATATGTATAATTACATTTTAAATCAAATTTATATGTAACAGATTATTTAAAGACAATCTCGAAGGAATCATCATCTTTCTCTACATGTATCGCTGAAAATAATAGTTCATCTGCGCTTCAATTGCCTAACAGTTCTTCTTTGCTTCACTTGCCTGACAGTTATTCTTCTGCGCTTCAATTTTCAAAAGATCATGACAATCAATGTGAGTTTACACATACACACACATTATTTATTTTGATTGATAAATTATTTTAGTCGCTGTATTACTATTTTCAATCAGATTATTATGCATTATTATGCATTGCACTATATATTTAAAAAATATTTTATTTTTTCTTTATTTTAAACAATACTGTATACTATATATTCTTCTCATTATTTCACATTTTAGTAAGGTTTTTAGATATATTTTACACGTATGAAATTTTCCATAATTTGAGGATATAAAACACCTATCTTGAATTTTATTTTATGAAATCTGATAAAAGTAATTAAATAGCAAAACTGACCTGAGTTACTGTATATTTTTTATTTACGATACATCAAAATAAAAATTTTCTCATTCCAAAATTTCAAAACCTATTCCAATCCAAGATGTGCAACTATCAATATTTTTTTCTTACCCATAACCTATACAAATCTCAATGCATTTCACTCGAACAGATTCGTTTTTGATGCTTTATAGGTCTGAAGCTATGGAAAATTAAAAACATTGAGTTTGTAACGCGTGCGCGAGTTAGGTAATTCGAGATTCGAATTACCCGCGCCGAGCAGGCATGCTCACTGGGAGCGCGAGCGCGCGAGCATTCTGACCGGATTAGAACGGTCTCGCGACGCGTAATATGCTCGTCGCGTACCCGCGAAGCTGCTACGGCTTTATGCGAGTCACGGCAGCCATCTTCGTGTCTGCCATCGCGCCGAAAACATCTCCTCCGTGTCTCTCGTAAGTTACCTTGTCCGCACCGTCCTATCGTGTTTTAGGATTACCTCGAGAGTAGTGGAGGCGCCTATATAGTGTGTACGTGCGAAAGAGAGACAGAGAGAGAGAGAGAGAGAGAGAGAGCGATCCCGAGCCGCGTGAGCCGCACGAGACTGCGAGCGAGGAGCCGGCAGCCAGCCCGCCTGCCGACCCAATACAGCGAGTAAGAGAGAGAGAGAAAGAGAGCGCAACTGCTGTGCGAGCGACAGAGAGCGAGAGAGAGCTGAGTGCACCGGCTGCTTCTTCTTAACGTAAGTTTTCTACTCTCCTCTCGCGGGTTTATTGTAAAGGCTCGTACGGAAATCGCCCCGTACAAGCTTTCTGTGCGGTGTATGTGCGGATGTGTGTCAGCCCGCCGTACTTGAACACCGCGAGTGAGATTAGCAGCTTCGCCGCGCGCCGTATTGTTCGCGCTTTTGAATATTAACTGTCGCGCGCGAACTAACAGTTTGTTTTAATAAGCACGTGCGTTGTGCATGTAATTGTTATTGATTTTAATATACTGTGATATCTAGTTACTCGTCGCGTTGTTCATTACAACCTGTCCTTCTCCCGGATACCCCCACCTCCGCGGGAAAACGACTCCGCCGGTCGTTTTCATATCTGAGCATAGCGGCCGCGCGCTTTACTCTTCGAGCGCGCACTTTTCACTCAGCGATCCAATTAGTTGGAAAGCGAATTTCGTGTGCAATCTTCGCGTTGTTTTCGAGATTCCAGGAGCAGGTCCCCGGGCAAGTCATTTTAGTCTGACATCCGCGGCATCGTGTTCTAGGGCAACGCTGGCCTGTGACTTGTTGGGATTTTCCCCCACTAGCCATCCCGTTACAAGTTTAACATTACACGTTGTAAGAAAATCTAAGAAAAAATTAATTTGTTTCTCATTTTTCAAGTACTTCTCATATAATAATTGAAATTTGTCTTAATTAAAATAGCTTCAGCCCTAAATGCTATAAAAAATAAATTATCAAACTTTATTCGAACTAAATTCATTGAGATTTGTAAACTATAGGTTACATGAAAGCAAAATATATTCAGAGTGGATATCCTAAATTCGAATAGATTTTGGAACTCTAAGAAAAAAAAAATGTTTATTTTTGACTATTGTATATATATGGGAGCGTCCAGCAGAAACGGGCCACCGAGCGCACGCGGTGCCTTTTTTCGCGTAAAAGGCGCTCTGTTTAACTCGCTCATAATCGTATGCTGCGTCTTTGAAAAAAAAACCAAGGACCTATATCGACAAATTTTTTCTGCTCTTTCCAATTACGCCATTGTTTTTATTGCGAAACGCATTCTTCCGGACGAAAACTCGTGTTGAATATTGAAAGCCATTTTTCTCAAAGTATATCATGTTTTTTTTTTTTCAAAATAAACTACACCATTGGAAAGTACAACTCTTAAGCTTCAAAACCCTATCTTGGAGTAGTTGGAGAAATAAAGGGTTTAAAAGTAACAACATGAAAAAGACAGCGCCGAGGGTCCGCGCGAGCCCCTCGCGCCCATGCGTACGGCACGTTTAAGTGCACTCTCTATTCAGTTCGCTAATAATCGTGTACCAAGTCTCTGAAAAAAGAACTAAGAACATATATCGATAGATTTTTTCCTGCTCTTTCCAATGGTGCTATTATTTTTATTCCGAAATGCTTCCTTCTAGTTGAAAATTCCATTTGAATATTTAAACTCTATTTTTTCAATAAAATATCAGTCTTTTCTTCAAAATGAATTATATTCTTCGAAAGTATAAGTCTTAAACTATAAAATATTATATTTTTAAGTTGAAACATGAAAAGTTCAAAAATAGTAAGATCAAAAAGACAGCGGCTGCCCGAACTTTTTACGCTATGCTCAAGGGCGGATTAATACACGCGATGTGCTATTTCGCCCTTTCTTTTTTGTAAATATAAAATGGTTTGTAACTTACAATGCCAATGCGTGGACATAATTTTGTGGATCTAGTTGTAACAGTATAATATTACAATGAACTTTGTTCATTTATATAACAAAATTTGAAAAACATAATATATTAAACATAAAAATATCCATGAACTCACTGAAAGCAGTGAAACAAAAATTTAAAATTACCTTATAGAGTGTTTAATCTGGCATAAGAATATTACCTTTTCCTTTAAATTCTAATTTTTTACATTTTTTTGATTTTATAAGAATTGTCCTTTTTGCGACATCCGCTTCTTTCTTTGCTTGAGTTTTAAGTACTTTTTCTTTTTTGATCGGTGGATAGAATTGAGAATCTTCTGACGCTCAAAATCTTTTAAGTTCTAACTTTTTGGCATCATTTAATAATTTAATACAATGAAACAATTGAGTTCCAGGTATTGTCTTAGCTGAGGCTAGCCTATTTTGTAGCTTCTCTGTAGCCTTTAAGTAATCGTCTTTTGATGAAAAAAAGCACTCAATATTTTTGAAATACTCAGTTGCCCATTTGTATAAATCTTGGGGCGTCAATATATAATTGTCGGATACTTTCCGTAAACTTTCTCATCTGGCATTGCTTTTCACGGAAGCACCTATTCCATCACATGCATTATTTCCGTGGGCTGTTGCATGAAAATGCCACTTAGCATCAACAGCAAAATCATCATAATGATGAAGAAGATTTTGGAAATTGCGTTTATTTTTAACCTTTAGCGGACGGGATGGCCCCTATACGGGCCATGCCCATGATCGACCCTTTATATGTGTTAGTTTTGAGATGTGAGACATCACAAAAACTCGATTTCTATAGAAAAGTGAGAGAAAACAGTAAACCCAAATCCCCGTCCTCTAAAGGTTAAAATGTTGCGCAGCTCCATCAGTAAAATAAATAACTTTTCTAACTAAATCGAAAGACTTTTTAAGGAAATTAATTACAATTTCTTGTATTAGATAAACTGCAACAACGTCATGAATTAAACTATCTGAGAAAACTACCATGCTTTTGTGTTCAATTTTAGATTCTGATCCTTTATAGTAAATGACTATTGTAGCTAAACTACATTGATTATTATTATAATGAAATGATTGTGCTGCATCTTGTGCTATAAAAGCATAGTTTTCTGAAAAATCTAGAGAAATTAAAAACTCTCCTTCAGATAAAGATTCTCTCAAGAATTGAAAATAAGGAGACTGTTGTTTAGAAATAAATGAATGAGTCTTAAGTTTATACAAAAGTGGAAAAAAAATATCGATAAATGAAGACTTAGAAACGTTTTCAGTTTGCAATGTTGATCTATCGGTAGTTTTCCACATTTGAATCTTTATTTCATTAATCTCAGAGCTTTCGAATAATAATTCTACATCATTTTTTAGAGGTTCGACACCAGGACAATTTTCGCACATATTTAAATAGCATTTCGCTGTTGGACTTTTACAAACTATTTCGGCTATGCAATCTTTATAAGTGTTCATTCTATCAAAAGAAACTCCTGAGTTTCTTAAACCAACTAACAGAAGTTTAACATTTTGATGATAAACGCAAACACACACTGAATGTGTCCCTCTGCTACCAGCTGAAACACAATATTTAGGACGACATTCGGCAAATTTACTGAATCCTATTCGATTTTCGATCCAGGATACTGTTGCTTATATTTTAAATATAGTGCTCGAAGATTGTATAAAACAAGCCGTTTCTGGATGTAACTTTTTGTGCCATCATCATCTTTTATACATTTGTTATCTTTATAGCCTGGCATAATTCTACTATTCTCATCACTTTCATAGAAGAGATTTGCTTGATCTAAAGTATCACTTGATATTTTTTTATTTCCTCTGTTGTCATTTAATTGAGCTGGGTTATCAAATAATTTACATTTCGATGAAAGTCGACGAGACAAGTTCGAAAATCTAGCTACTTTGCGAGTGCTCCAGTTTTTAGGAAGTAATTTCAAAAGTAATATCTTTTCCATTTTTGTCAAATTTTGGTCATTCAACAATTTTTTCAAATTAAAAATAATTTCTTTAGAATCTTCTATTGAAATCTCACTCTCTTCTTCAATCTGAGCATTAGATTTTATTCGACAAGAATCGCATATTTTGTCTCTATCAGTTAAATGCGGATAACAAGCTCTAAGTTTATCGGAAACAAACCTAAGTTTCGATGAATGCTTTATTTTATCAAATGCATTACAGCAACGATTTAAAATGTTAGACATTTTATTAAGCTTTTTTTTATTAAGGCAATAACACAAAGGGGCAAAGTAATAAGGCATGTGCATAAAGCACCTGGCTAGTGGGCGACGCAGGCCTCTATTTAAGCCCGCGCGATGATGTCTTTCATTGAAGGTAGCGCGCTTGGTGCTTGCCATCTAGCGGGCACTTCGGGTACTAATCCCGAACAGAAGTATTTCGGAATAAAAATAATAGCATCATTGGAAAGAGCAGGAAAAAATCTATCGATATAAGTCCTTAGTTCTTTTTTCAGAGACTTGGTACACGATTATTAGGGAATTGAATAGAGCGTGCACTTAAACGTGCCGTACGCACGGGCGCGAGGGGCTGGCGCAGACCCTCGGCGCTGTCTTTTTCATGTTGTTACTTTTAAACCCTTTATTTCTCCAACTTCTCCAAGATAGGGTTTTGAAGCTTAAGAGTTGTACTTTCCAATGGTGTAGTTTATTTTGAAAAAAAACATGATATACTTTGAGAAAAATGGCTTTCAATATTCAACTCGAGTTTTGGTCCGGAAGAAAGCGTTTCGCAATAAAAGCAATAGCACCATTGGAAAGAGCAGGAAAAAATCTATCGATATAGGTCCTTGGTTTTTTTTTCAAAGACGCAGGATACGATTATGAACGAGTTAAACAGAGCACCTTTTACGCGAAAAAAGGCACCGCGCGCGCTCGGTGGCCCGTTTCTGCTTGACGCTCCCATATGAAAAATTTACAATAACTAAGGTGATTTTTGTTATTTTCTCAACTAATGATGATAATAATGGTTACGATACTGATCACTCTTGTATTGCAGATCCTGAAACTCAAATGGATTTAGATTTTTGGCTTGGCGAACCCGATGGTATTGAAGAAGTAGATATCGAAGAAGTGGAGGATATTGAAGAAACTCAGCATGAATGCAATAGTAGCTACAATAAAGGTAAAAAGAATATAAAACCACAAGATATTTTCAATATTTATACATAAAAATAATTGTTTCATTCCATTATTTTTCTATAATCTTTCATAGATTCCAGAACGAACACTCGAAAGCGCAAGAGAGACCCTGCCAATTGGAAAGTAAATACCACTAAAAAAGCTGCCAGGGTGATCGGTCCAAGCTGCCACAACTGTCGTTTTATGTGCTCCGAGAAAATTAATGAGGAAAGCAGAAAAGTATTATTCAAAGAATATTGGCAAGTGGGTGATCACTCACGACAGAGAATGTACCTGGACCGATTGATAAAAACAACAAAATCTGATGAAACGACAAAACCTGATGAAACGACCAAACTTGATGAAACGACAAAACTTGATGAAATGACAAAACCTGATAAAACGACAAAGCCCTCTGTCCCACCAAACAGAAGTTTGTCGCGAGAGTTTTCTCTTGTTGTTGCAGAAAAAAAAGTTAAAATTTGTCGTAAAATGTTTTTAAATACTTTTGGTACGTATATTTTTAGGCACTGCCGCTTCCAGAAGAGCTTTATTGTATTGTTTGTTGATGTTATTTAATGTATACTAATTAATTTTGCAAATTCATTCTTACATCGACTTTTTAATAGGAATATCAAAATCAGCTCTAGAAACGATAGAGAACAAAAAGAAACTTTCGGAGACTGGACAAATTACAGAGCTTGATATGAGAGGGAAACATTCTAAGAAAGGCCAAAAAATAGCTGATAATGTGTTGACTTCAGTGCGAAAGCACATCGATTCGTTTCCAAGAAAAGAATCTCACTATGGCAGGAGTACTACAACAACAGAGTATCTGAATAAAAATTTGAGTATTTCAAAAATATATCAGCTGTACAAGGCAGAAATGGAGGTTAATAATGATTCGAAGACAGCATCTGAATTTAGATACAGGCATATCTTTAATACAGAATATAATTTGTCATTTCACCATCCAAAAAAGGACCAGTGCAACGACTGTGCCGTGTACTACGCTCTTACAAGTAAGATAATATTTAATGTATAAATTAATAATATCTTATCAACATCTACTTAAAAAGAAGCTACTAATATTTTTTTTAGATGATCAGAAGCAAGAGCCGTTAAATAAAGAACGCCATGACGTACATATCAAGAATAAAAAGACTATGCGAGAAATAGTTCGAAATGATGTCAAAGAAGCGCAAAATAATATCCACATTTTGTCCCTTTTATTTGACCTTCAGAAGGTCTTAAATGCTCCTCAGGTGGAAATTTCTTCTTTTTACTATAAGAGAAAGATTTCATTATACAATTACTCAATGTATGATTTGGTTAGTAAAGAAGCAGAATGCTTCTTGTGGAACGAAACCACTGCCAAAAGAGGAGCTAGTGAAATCTCCAGTTGCATCTATAAATACATTATCAACAAAAACAGACAGGGTATTACAGATTTTAGATTTTGTAGTGATAACTGCGGGGGACAAAGCCGCAATCAAATATTGTATACCATGTATACAAAGGCCGCTAAGGATTTGGGTGTCACAATCACTCAGGTAAGAATTTCTTTTCAAATTTCTTACTAAAAATATTTAATCCTCCAAAGTAATAAGGCTTGTTACATGAGAGGTTAAGATACTCGCACGTAAGGGCAGAACCATAAATTATTTTGGGATGTCGCTCAGGACATCTATCATTCCTTTTACCTAAGAGATCCTAATCGCCTTACTACGGGTATCTAATGACGGTATATTTCGATCGTAGAGAAAGGGCTGATAGTTCCTTCTCCTTCATGCGCTTCCCTTTGTCTGCATATTCCTGGCTTTTATTCTTGTTGATCTGATGCGCGTGTTAGTCCTAAATCTCGACGGATCGTACACCTCAATCTTCGGAAGTTTAGACGATCATGCTATAATGATCCTCTCAACTTCTTAATGCATGAGGGAATTCCGGGCTAGGGTTTAGTAAGATGGTTTTATGGTAGTTAGATTAGATTAATGATTAATTATTAGGGAAAAGAAGGGTTAAATTTATTAACAACTATTTGTAAAAAAACAATTAAGGTTATTATTAATCATATTATTGTTATTAATATTGTATATTTTCGTTATTATTAATTACTATATTATTAGATTATTACTAATTATTAAGTTTCTATTGTTATTAATTATCGGTAATTCGCATTAACAATTTATCGTAAATTATTAGTTCAACGAGCAAAATGCCAATAACGAAGTCGGACGGCACTAGAAACCCTGATCCATTACCCCGTAGTTATGGCCGGTCTCACAGTAGTTTTATAGAATTTACGGAATAAACGCTCCTATATCAGCTACGAATAACAAGTACGCGATTAAAACAATTGAAAATTATGAACAAATGCCCGAAAAAAACAATCTTTAAAATTCTTGCACGCGAACGAATAATTTCCAAATGAATGAATTGTTATAAATAAAGATTCTCACCTTTTGTTATAACTCGATGGATTCCTTGAAGAATGGAATAATGTGTGGATTATGGGTTTTCGGAAATTGAAATGAAATATTCACCAATATGCCAGTTTTTTCCTTTTCTTTTATTTTTCCTTCAATTATAGTCCAGTGGTCCCGTATAACAGTGGTAAATTTGGTAATATTCTAATACACGATGTCAATATTCTAGCGCCGAACGAACTTATAAAAATTACTCTTAAACAACATATATTCCCGATAAAAGTTAACGACTGTACTTTTTGACTAATTATTTCCGACTGTCGTGGCAACGAATTTTCGCCGCCCGCATACCTGGACCCGCGAAAATTCGCTCCCACTACGGTCGTTCGCTGTCTCTCTCGCTCCCGCAGCGGCTATCGGCGCAGGTAAGGCAGGGAGCGCGAAAGGTGGCCGGGAGGTGCTGCCACTGATCGAGCGCGGCGCCTGTTCTCCTCGCGCTCGTTTGAGTTTCCTCGCGGTCGTCGCGCCGGATCAAGGCCGTTGCCCCGCTAGCGCAGCGATTTCTAGACATCGCGCGATTCTTATTTCCTAATTTCTTTTTGCGCAATGGCAAGCTACTCGGCTAACAATAAGTTGAATAAATTAAAATCAATAAATTAAGAATAAAAATATTGGCACGTAACATCACCCCCCTCTTATTTTACTTGTCGTCCCGGCAAGTGCGATGAGTACGAGGTTACAATAATGGTTACAAACAGAATTCACAATAATTTTGACTCAATATAAGTCCTTGTCCGATCTGTTATTAGGAATTAGTAAAGAGATGAGAGGTCGCTATTAAAGTTTAGGAGGTACAACAGATCTTGGGAGAATCCGACGGTTGAGAGCAGTCCACTTGTCTTGATAGCCGGGTTACAAAAGCGCTTCGAACCTCTTAGTGGGTAGATATTTATGGTCACCGATTCGACTAAGATAACCATAGATTTTTCAGATCTAATGTATTAATTTTATAATTAATTGATTGGCTGTTTCTAGTTCGAGGAATTAATCTTAGTCCAGTTCGAAGCCTCGCTATGGACTGGACTAATTTCAGGTACGGCATCTTTATGCTGCGGCTACCTCTTGTGGTCTGTCTCCTAGATAACTAATAAGATAACTCCCAAGATGACTCTCGATAGCCTCCTCCTTTGCTGACCATTTGCTGGAACAAAAAAAAGGAAAGGATCGAAAGGGCCTTGTTAAATAATGAGGGGGTCGGTTAGGGTAAGTGTGGTCAATAAGTCCGGATGTCCGTAAGTTTATTGCGTATCTTGCGGTAATTTGTTGCTCACACTGAGGCGGGCAAAGGACAAAGTCAACTCATGGACTTGCTCTTCCAGGTTGTTGACTCGGTTGTCGAGAACAGTGAGCCGTTGGAGGGTTGAGTTTGTGAGATGGCCTAGATGTTGCCGAACTTTGTCCGATTTAGCGAGTATTTTATGCATTGTGCTCTTCATCACGGTTCGTTCTGTGAAGAGTACACCAATAATCATGGCGTTTTTTTTTTTAACTTTTCCTCATGTTCCTTCACCTGATCCGCCAGGTGACTTATTGTTGCCCATTGATCTTCGTGGACGGCCCTTAGTCTCGCCAATTCTTGCTCCAATTCTATGACTCTATAAATCAGTCGACTATCTGCGAAAACAGGATGACTGTCCGGTATCATTTTGGCCTGAAACAAAAGTAAGGTCCGGGGTCCTTAGTCCTTTTTCTTTTTTTTCTTTTTTTTTCTTTTTGGTTTTCGGGGGGGGGGAAGGAAATTTCGAGATCGTCCAAGGGAAATGAATTTCAAAATCCGGGAAGGGAGGCTTTTGGTCCTAATGCTTGTTGTCGATGACACGTCTTTTCGTGTAGTCCAAAATTTCGACGGTCGATTTCAATTCCACATTCCTGGTGTTTAATCTTTATATTATAGATAGATTTGGAGTACTGTGGTCGCGCAGGTATCGCTCGGTATCGGATGTCGCTTCTCTGTAGAGCTCTTTGTGCGGATTCCTCCTCCAGGTATTTGACGAAACCATGAGAAAGCCGATCTTGGTTGTCTTTTATTGTATGAACATATTCTAGAATTCCAAAATGGGCAAAATGGTAAAAAAACTCTTCTTCCAATTGTTCCTGCGTCCTTCCCTGATCTTTTGGCCAGGGTATTTGGCAAAAGATACGAGTCTTCTCCTTGGTTCCGGGTTCGGATGGATGGGTTCGTTTCCTTGCTTTTCGTGGTGGAATAGGCATCCTTTCATTCTCGAAGGCCAAAGTGGTTTCCAATAGCCAAAGGTCCTTAGATTTTTCTGCTACTGTGGCGTCCTTTTGATTCTTGAATGTGATCTTAGTCGTTTGGGTAGTTAAACTTTCCGATATGACTTCCACCATAGTAATAGGTCCGGCCTGTTTGAAACAGGTTATAAGTCCATCGAGTCCCAGGTCCGTTTGATAAGTCACGGTGATGAAATGAGGAGGGTTTGTTGAAGGGTCCATTTTTTTTTTCTTTATCTTTTTATTTATTCGATCTGAAAAGGAAGGTATATATGATTTTAATCGAGTTCCGCCAACTGAGGTGGGAGTGCGGGTGACATTAGGATGGGAGTAGATACTGAGCGGGTAGGAACAGGTTGGATAGCTACATAAGTTAATGGAGTTTCTACAGTTGCGGTGTCTCTTTTCCCAGTATATCGCGATGAGGGTTGGGGTCGTTTCCCTATTGTCCTTCTATAGAGGAAAAACGAGATTACACCAAGTATAATTGTCATGCCTTGAAAAGTTATCCCTCCATATATTAGAGATCGAGTGAACGAAGTGTCTCTTTTATGTTCCCCTATCTCTTTCATACGGGAGATAATATTTGTGAGACGCTCCATCCTTGGTGTAAAGACTGTGTTCGGTGACGGTTGTCCTATTTCTAAAGGTGTGGACTCGTTCATGTGTTGCCATAGCTCTGGATGTACGACCGTAATATTTAGGCCTACGTCTGGAGCGTAGATGTATTGAGACTTGGCAGTCTGATCCTGGTTATCAGGTAGTTCCACTGTATGAGTTCTGGCGGAGCAACCAGTGGCCAACCTCAACAGGCCCGTGCCCTTAATAGTCGGAGTGTAATAGATCTCCCCTGGGCATGTGATTCGGACCGTTTCTTCCTTGACTATGGAGTATAGCTAACTATCAGTTAGTTCTAAGTAACGCCATTGGGTCGAGGAGGATGAAGATATCATTATTTCGCACGACTTGAGGACGTCAGGATGCGGATTGAGTAAGAGTTCCCCTTCGCATTCCTTTCGTTCGAAGATGGTAAATAAAGGGCCCTTAGGTGGGCAAATGCGTCCATAATGAGTCGGGATACATTCTTGTAGATGTTGTTCGGTGAGTTTCAAATACACCTGCAAGTCCCTTTTCACGGCCAAATAAGGGTAGGATGGGGAAAGATGGGCAACCCCGAAACTTTGGTTTTTCAATTCTTGAGGAATCCTTACGGGGTGAAGTCTGTATAACTCGTAGGTTGATCTTTCCGTAAGAGGTATGGTTAGACTTATTAAAACTCTCCCTTCATGGAGGGTGGCATCCAGCGTTGCTATCTTTGCAATTTCCTCTGGCCGCAGGTGGTGCAATAGCATCGGTAGTATTCGGCTCTCCCCTGTTTGATGGATATCTATGGCGATTTGGTGGAGTACATCATGTCGCAAAAGCTTAGGGTGCAACTTCCTCTCGATCAGTGTATTGAGGATCGTTAGGATCTCTCTATTACAGTGTATCAGATGGTCTAATTTTGTTTCCATTTGCCGAGCAAATGTAGAAAGTTCCCATGCTAGATGGTTTTCGTTAGCTTCGACTAAGAGAGCATTAAGTTTACTATTCAAAGTTTCACCCATCCTCTTCATAGTCTCTCGATGCAATGTCGTGATGTTATACAGCTCTTCGAGGTTGGCCGAGATGAGGTGTGTCTTTTCAACTGAGAGTTTCACGATTTTCTTTTGATCTCTAAACAGCTGATCGATGTTCTTGTTAATAGCATCCACGTCGTCCGTTGTGATAAGGCCGAACAAGCTTTTGCTTACACTTCCTATGATACCAAGAGGGGCCATTCTGCGCGCTCGGATATCCTTAATTGATGAAGGGTCGTCAATAGGCTGAGTGTTCATAGACATGGCTGCCTGTTTTATATCCCCATGTACGTGACTAAGGGTCGTCAGTTTCACCTCCATGAGGTCTTTATTTAGGGCGGCATTGCAGTGGTCAATTCCTAGGTGGGTTATGCATTTGGTCAATTGTTCATTGTACGTTCGAGTAGGGCCGTGTTCCTTAAGAAAACCATGCAAATACAGATGAATAATGACTTTCCAATTTCCTCTCTGGATCCAGATTGATGGTAGTTTTTCATAATAAATCCCAGGGTTGGTGTTAATAGGGGTTATTTCATAATGGGTCGGCGACAACCTTACTCGTGGAATCGCGATAAAGAGTGTTATCATCCTAATGTAAACTGCAAGCATCTGAAATCAGATACAGGAGTTTGTGATGAAATTTGGTTTGCTACATACCCCCTTCTTATTTTACTTGTCGACCCGACAAGTGAATATAAATTTTGTTAATCAGTATCGCTATCGGAGGGAAGAACAATTTTCAATTTATCCGTGTGTTTTCGGACTGTTTTACCATTTGGTAATTATAACAGGACGTTGTTCCTACCTAGTATTGCTTTGCTTTTAAGGGGTTTCTTATAGAAACTGTCAAATTTCGAGGTGCGCGGCTCCACTTTTACCCAAGCGTAACTACCAACAGTTCCCTTCAATGGTTTCACTTGCCGATCATATCTTTTTTTTTGACTTTTCTTTCGCTTTGATTTGGGTGTCGGCGGCTTGGATCTTCAATTCATCTAATCTGGTAATTAGGTCCTGCAAGTACAAATTATAGGTCCTCAATTGATCCGCGGCTGGCATTCGAGTAGGGAACCTTGCCAATCGGCCGTAGACTAGTTCAAATGGCGTGAAATTCGTGCTTGTGTGGACACTGGTGTTATAGATGAATGTGGCGAACGGAGCCAAGTTATCCCAGTCATCATACTTCTCAGAATAAGTCCTCACGAAATCCATTAGAGGGGCGTGGCTGCGTTCCAAGGATCCATTCGTTTGGGCATGATAAGCTGAAGTCGTGAGATGATGGATCCGGAACAGTCGCAACAGTCCCTCAACGATTTCAGAGAGAAAACTGGTTCCTCTGTCGGATAGAATGGCCCTCGGTGCTCCAAATTGGCATATGAGATGTCTGGCCAGGGCGTCCGCGATAGTAGAGGCTTTCAGGTTGGGTGTGGGGATGGCGATGAGATATTTTGTCAAGTTACATTGCATAGTCAGCAGATGGCAATTTCCTCTGGGGGTAGTCCGTAACTTCCCCACTGTGTCTATGGAAACCTTATCGAAGGCTTCGATAGGTGTATCAGTAATGATCATGGGCTCTCTCGTCCTGATCCTTTCGATTTTCTTTTCCTGACATTGAGGACAGCGCCTAACATAGTCAAGGACGTCGTTGCGCATGCAGGGCCAGTAATACCTTTCGCGAATTTTCCTGTAAGTCTGATTTATTCTCTGGTGTCCCCCGATGAAGCTATCGTGGAGAGTTTCGATAATCTGCTTCCATTCCTCCCGCTTTGGTAGTTCTACCTGGCCATAACATACAGTAACGTCAATAGGTGTTCCACTGAAGGTGGTAGCTAGTTCCTCAATTAAGCAACCTGGGTCAAATTCATCTATCAGATCGCCACGGCGAGCTATGCGAAAACTAGGGATATTCTTCCTCAAGAGTACTCTTCGGAGTCGCTGGATCGTATTCTTGATGATGATCCAGTCGGTCGGACTTGAGTGCCTTTCCTTCACTACCAAGGAGAATACGTTGTGATTCCTGAACGGTGTGGTGATTACTTGGCCCATTTGAGGTTTCCGGGCCTTCCAGCTTTTTGGGTCGATAGCCCCAATTTCCGTTAGCAAAAGTCCTATAGTATCACTGATACTGCAATCCTTGGCGATAAAGTGCACAATATTATCTCTTCTGTACGTAAGACATTGTCGGGAGGTGGCAACGTTGTTCTTTAACGTAAGGGGTGTATTGGATTGCTTTAGCTGGGTGACGTCCGAATCCGAGGAAGATACTTCCATCTGAGGATCAACGAGGCATTTTTGGCTCTTGTATTGATTTAAGGGGTTGAACTGCTGATACATAGATAAAAATAGTCCTAACGCTTCCTCGGAGGGATGATCGAACTGTAGGTCGATCGGTGGTTCCTCTCCTGTCTTGTTACCTTCCTCACGGATTCCTTTCAAGTTCGGGACATGGATAGATCGACGTTGTGGTACTTGACCCCTAGGAGTGCTTTTGGCCATAGGAGTGGTAGGTTCTACGGAAGACAATCGGGAGGTGGAGGGTTTATTGCTATTTTCCGGGGCACTAGATCCCTCGTCCGATTCGTCCGAGACCTGTTGGCTGCACTCGTTAAGCGTTCGTCTGACTAAATTCTGGATTCTCTCGGCCATGACGGAATCGTCTTTCGTCAGAGGATCTATAGGATCCATGTCGTCCAAGATGGTTTGGGGTCCTAAGGAGACATTTATTGGCGCGGGGGTAGTAGTGGACGGACGCCCATATGGTTGGGTTTGTCCTTGGCTGGAATCCTGATCTTTGGGTATAGTATCAGATTCCGCTGTCTTGAATTCCTTCTGTTTAGGAGTGGTATCCGGATCCGGGGCGTCCACTTTGGCCTTTCCTCTTGTGCGCTGTGCTATTGTACTGTGGTCTAGGGCGGGGGCTACTTTGTGGGTCTTGGATCCAATGGGTCTTCCGAGTTTCCTGGGATTATTAGTAGTAGAGGGCTCTGGGGCCGAGGGCAACCGGGGTCGCAACTTCTGTCCACTGGTGTTTGTCGGGGTCGGAACTCTATTTGGGTTCCTACTTGAACCTTGCACCGCCGTTGGCATGAGCTTCTTTTCCTTGAGAACTAAAATTTTGATCCTTGGTAAAGCAAGATTGATATCTTCCTCAGTAGGTTCTTCCACCGGATTTCTGCAAAGGGCATCGGCATTGCAATTAAGTTTACCTGGCTTGTACCTAAAGGTATACTCATAGACAGTAAATTTAAACATCCATCGCATGAGCCTTTGGCCAGGGTCCTTTCTACTGTGCATCCAGTTTAGGGGTTCGTGATCTGCAACTAAGGTGAACTTTCGACCTAGTAGGTAAGACCGCAAATGGTTAAGGGCGTATAGCACTGCTAGGCATTCCTTTTCAGTCGTGCTATAGTTTCTTTCAGCTTTATTGAGAGTTCTCGATAAGTATGAGACTGGATGGTCCTCATCCTCTTGAATTTGACTTAGCACGGCTCCAATGCCTTCGTTGGACGCATCCGTTGTCAGGGTAAAAGGTTTCGAAAAATCAGGCAGGGTCAAAATGGGCCGGCTGCATAACCGTTCCCTAAGGATATTAAACGCTTCTTTTTGCCTTTCTCCCCAGTTGAACTCTACCCCCTTTTGGGTAAGGTCGTACAGGGGTTTAGCTATCTTTGAGTAATCCTTGATAAAGCGCCTATAGAAACCCGTGAGTCCGAGAAACTCCCTTACATTTCGTACTCCTTTTGGACAAGGAAATTCCTTGACAGCTTTCACCTTCCCGGGATCGGGTTCGACTCCGCGTTCACTTACTATGTGTCCCAGGAACGCTACCTCTTTTCGGAGAAAATGGACCTTATCCGGCTGTAGGACTAGGTTGGTCTGAGCGAGACGAGAGAAGAATTGCCTTACCCTTTTGTCATGTTCGGCCAGGGTATTGGCATGAATGATCACATCATCCATGTAGACCAGGGTTTCTTTGCAATCTAGTCCTCTCTTTATCTGATCCATGAGTCGTTGAAAGGTAGCCGGGGCATTTTTAAGTCCCATAGGCATTCGTTTGTACTCATAGTGCCCTCCCGGGGTCGAGAATGCGGTCTTCCATTGATCTTCCGGGGCCATTTTGATTTGATGAAATCCTGAAGCAAGGTCGAAAACTGAGAAATACATAGCACCACCCAATTGGTCTAAGATATCTGTGATATTCGCAAGTGGGTAGGCATCTCCGATCGTCCTTTGATTGAGATCTTGAAAATCAACTACCATTCTCCAGCGCGGATTGCCTTGGGATTCCGGTTTCTTGGGGACAATCCAGATTGGTGAGTTGCTGGGACTGTTTGAGGGTGCAATGATTCCATCCCTAAGTTTCCCTTGGATATCCTTTTCGATGAACTCCTTGTGCATCACGGGGTGGCGATATTGTTTCGCATTGACTGGCATGTTGTTTTCAAGAGGAATATGGTGTTCTACTGCATTGGTACAAGGTAATGGGTCTCCTGGTAGCAAAAATACGTCGGGGAAATCTTCCAATAGCTTGTTTATATGCGTTCTCTCTTCCTCGTTGAGATGCTTGACCTCAATAAGCTCCTTCAAGCAAAGGATGCGGTTTCCTTTGTCGGTGATCGGGTTGTTTGCAGCCACTGGAATGTCTTCTTCTGCTCCAGGTTCGAAATCTAGAGATGCATATTCGAACGGTATAAGTTCCTTTGCATCCACTTCAAATGATACGTCTTCATCCCTAGTATTGATTGCCATGACATAACATCCTCCGTCGTCTTGGACCTTTACTAAGCCCTCGCCGAGGTAAACGTCGTCATACCCTAAATCAATCCGCGGCAGGTATCCTTCCTCTTGAGATTTGTTAATCACGTTTATTCTTACCACCTGTCGGGTTCTGCGTGGTAGTGTATACATCACCTTAGCGGATGGTGCTGGTGGATTATCTGGGAGTTCGACAAAGTCATGTTCCCTTGGGTATATAGCGTCCTGCTTAACAAATACCTCACCAATGCTCTGACCTGAGTGCGGGTCAATAAATGGAATCGGGTGCATAACGTCACCACTAATCATAAGAGCATTGTAATGATAAGATATTACCGCCTGTTCCCGTTTCAGATAATCTCGTCCGAGTATCCCATCTTGTCCAATGGGGAAATCATCTTTGACGACGACGAACGTGACCGGACGGTCCCTCAAATGTAACGTAACCGTGCCATAGGTGTCGATAGACTGGTCGCTTATCCCGGCTAATGGGACTGCTTGATCGGTGTCCACTAGAACATCCGTATGCAAGGATCCAATCTTGGATAAAGGACCGCAACTTCGTTATCAATCATAAATTGAAGCTATGGATGATGTCCTTCGGGGACTCGCAACCGCACTACAGTGGGGTCATCTTCTCGTCCGTCGGTTCCCTTAGCTGGCCCACAGGAAGCAATCCTGTGCGCTGGTTTCGCTGCAGCACATAAACTCTTGGCGTTTGGTTCGGTTGAGCACTGCTCCTTGATACGATGGGTTGGCTTGCCTCCTGGGTTTCGGGGCGAGCCTCCTTCGAGTTTAAATGACCGGTCTGGTTAGATTGTGTGGATGAATTGCCGGTTGATGGCAGAGGATACCGGGGTTGTGGCTCTAGTGGTGGTCCAGCGGGACAGTATACTCTTTGATCCCTTCGATCAAATTCTCTACGGTCCCTTGGTGGAAATCTTGAATTCTGAAAGCCTCTTTGATATTGGTTTGCTTGGTTGGTTTGATACTGGTTCGAAGAGAAGCGAGGACTGGTGTTGTAGTTCCCATGTGGTCCTTGATAACCATTTGCCCCTTGATAGTTATTATTGCGAGGATAGGGTTTACCTGCTTGTGGATACATTTCTCCTTGGTATCTGCCATACGGCTCCCCGTGATTCAGAACGGTGTATCCAATGAATGGAGGTTCACTCCTTACTACTCCAGGACTGCCAGGCCGCTCCTCGTAATACGCGATCGGAGCCGAAGCTTGGCTATCGGGCTGGTCCATATATCCTATAAATGCAGGCAGCGATGATTGCTGATTCCGACCATCATCCGAACGACCCTGAGGATAATGACTGTTGTATTGGCCATTATGGTGGCGCTGATTGTTATAATATCGCGTGTTACTCCTTGCGACATTGGCTGATATTTCATCGTCCTCGTATAAGTGTGACTGGTAGTGACTTGATCTTGATTCGGGCAATATTTTCGATCGGATCCTTGATTCAATCCTGACGGCTTCCTTAAATGCAGCATCTAGATCAATAGGATGTACTGCATCGACTGCAGTGCTGAGGAGACTGGGTAGACCCCGGATAAAAATATCTACAGCGGCTCCTCTTACTGGAACCATCATGTCCCCGGAATAGGCCTCACCTCTATCTTCCTTAAGGACATTTTCTGCTCCCATAAGTAAAATATTCAATCTATCCCAAAAATCACCGACCGTTTCGCCCTGTTTCATGCGAAGGTCATTCAATTGAGCATAGTAGTAGGTGAATGTTTTTCCGGGTGCAAATCGTTGCTTTAAATGACGTACGAAATCATCTACGGAATCAAGAGCTACACCAAATGTCGAATTCCTGGCGGCTCATTGCAATCTGCTCAACACCTTCTTAAGAAAGGAGGGGAGTTGAGCTGCTGAAATATCGGCGGCTGCATTCCGGACATCCTGAATGAAATCCTTTAGGGGTATGTTACTTCCGTCAAAAATTGGTATGCTGGCTACAGCGGTCTGCATGACCATGGTATTAGCCATGGTCACCATTAGTTGGGAGCAATCTGTGACGTTAGCCACCTGTGTTCTCGGTCCTTGTCCGCCTACCATGATGCTTATTGTGGGTAAAAAACAACAAAAAAAAAAAAAAGCCAAGGTAAGGGAACCGAGGAGTATATAACCTATAGTAAATTTTTTTTTTTTTTTCTTAATAAAAAGACAACTGTCTTATAACGATTTACTTCCTTGTATCATTAGATGCCTCTAGTTCGCGAAAAGAAAAATATTTGTTGCATATATAAACATACACTTAACCTCCAAATATAGATAAATCAACTTTCCAATGGAATTTTATATCGGTCTAAGATTATTAGTGTAAATGTAGTTTATGTAATTAAGTTTTAATATTACTGTAGAACTCACCTAAAAGGGCTAAAAGGGTCGCGTAGGGATCGACGAAAAATATTTATCTTTTTCCTCAAAAAGAAGGCGAATTAGAATTTTTTTAGGTTAGGGCGAGAAACCACGCTCTGCCACCATTAATTCTGCTGTTACGTGAGAGGTTAAGATACTCGCACGTAAGGGCAGAACCATAAATTATTTTGGGATGTCGCCCAGGACATCTATCATTCCTTTTACCTAAGAGATCCTAATCGCCTTACTACGGGTATCTAATGACGGTATATTTCGATCGTAGAGAAAGGGCTGATAGTTCCTTCTCCTTCATGCGCTTCCCTTTGTCTGCATATTCCGGACATTTATTCTTGTTGATCTGATGCGCGTATTAGTCCTAAATCTCGACGGAACGTACACCTCAATCTTCGGAAGTTTAGACGATCATGCTATAATGATCCTCTCAACTTCTTAAAGCATGAGGGAAATCCGGGCTAGGGTTTAGTAAGATGGTTTTATGGTAGTTAGGTTAGATTAATGATTAATTATTAGGGGGAAAAAAAGGGTTAAATTTATTCAGAACTATTTGTAAAAAAAACAATTAAGGTTATTATTAATCATATTATTGTTATTAATATTGTATATTTTCGTTATTATTAATTACTATATTATTAGATTATTACTAATTATTAAGTTTCTATTGTTATTAATTATCGGTAATCCGCATTAACAATTTATCGTAAATTATTAGTTTAACGAGCAAAATGCCAATAACGAAGTCGCACGGCACTAGAAACCCTGATCCATTACCCCGTAGTTGTGGCCGGTCTCACAGTAGTTTTATAGAATTTACGGAATAAACGCTCCTATATGAGCTACGAATAACAAGTACGCGATTAACAACAATTGAAAATTATGAACAAATGCCAGAAAAAAACAATCTTTAAAATTCTTGCGCGCGAACGAATAATTTCCAAATGAATGAATTGTTATAAATAAAGATTCTCACCTTTTGTTGTAACTCGATGGATTCCTTGAAGAATGGAATAATGTGTGGAATTATGGGTTTTCGGAAATTGTAATGAAATATTCACCAATATGTCAGTTTTTTCCTTTTCTTTTATTTTTCCTTCAATTATAGTCCAGTGGTCCCGTATAACAGTGGTAAATTTGGTAATACTCTAATACACGATGTCAATATTCTAGCGCCTAACGAACTTATAAAAATTACTCTTAAACAACATATATTCCCGATAAAAGTTAACGACTGTACTTTTTGACTAATTATTTCCGACTATCGTGGCAACGAATTTTCGCCGCCCGCACACCTGGATCCGCGAAAATTCGCTCCCACTACGATCGTTCGCTGTCTCTCTCGCTCTCGCAGCGGCTATTGGCGCAGGTAAGGCAGGGAGCGCGAAAGGTGGCCGGGAGGTGCTGCCACTGATCGAGCGCGGCGCCTGTTCTCCTCGCGCTCGTATGAGTTTCCTCGCGGTCGTCGCGTCGGATCAAGGCCGTTGCCCCGCTAGCGCAGCGATTTCTGGACATCGCGCGATTCTTATTTCCGAATTTCTTTTTGCGCAATGGCAAGCTACTCGGCTAACAATAAGTTGAATAAATTAAAATCAATAAATTAAGAATAAAAATATTGGCACGTAACAAGGCTGCATCGGAAAAAATTTTTAAATTAGTTCAATTTAGTTTAGAATTAATTATAAAATTATAAAATAAAATATTAATAAATTAAATAAATAAAAAGAGAATTTAACATATCAGATATCACGAGTGCTGCTTAAAAGGTATTGTGACGAGGGGCACCAGATGTCTCCACCAGACTTCGTTTTTGCTTATCCTTTAGACTTTGCATTGAATGGACTTTCCCTATTTATTGTTTTCTCTCTTATCTTCGTTGCGTCGTTTAGAGTCATCATCCAGGTTCCTGTCAGCGATATCCCAAATCTATAAAAGACAAAGTAAATAAGTTGATTTGCTTTATTTCAATTTCAAATTGTATTTTTCTAAACGTTTATGTTAAAGAAATTATTTTTGTTGTAAACCAGTACTCTTTTTGGTAATAGAATTTAGAAAAACAACAGCAACATTGTATTGTAATGATTTTTATGAAAGACTTCAAACGATGTAAAAAAATTACTTAGTATCTGGACTAATCTATAAAATCTCATTCATACAATGATTATCATGGTTACGTTAAAATAAGCGCACACGTACTTCGCGTGCGCGGGTGCACCACCCGAATCGGCGCGTACCTAGAGTACGCGCCGCGCGTGTAGATAGTGAACAGCCTCCAGGGCTCCAATAAAGATAATTCGTTGCTTTTATTTGTTCGCGTATTATTTCACGCAGCCTAATTTCAATTCCCTATTCGGTGGCACGGTGAAGAATACCGCCGGCCTCCGCGGTCGCGAGTACGTAGTACTCGCGTGATAACTGAGCAGCTGGGGCAGTCTGCCGACGGCGAAGTCACGCGTTGTAACGGAGCGAAAAGGCACGGCTGCTGCTGAAAGCAGCCGACGGCGAGCAACAGCACGGAGCTGACGGGCTGCTAATCATCGAGGGTTGGCACGAGTAAGTGCTCGCGCCAGTCAATTGCGGCGCCGTTCATCGGCAAGTCCGCGTTGAGATATAGCGCATCGAGGACAGCTTTTAACCCGTTACATGTTTCCCAATTAATATTATACTATTTAATGGATATTGTGAGCAATAATATGAAAAATTTTGGACCTATTTGGAGAAACCAAAAATTAACATCTACTTTTTAGATTTCATCCATATTAGTGTGCAATACAGGCCATAGCATTTCCAGATATTTTGTACATCCCCAGGCTGCGTCTGTGTTGCTCACTAATATGGATTATAGGACTTGTTTTCTAAGTTACATTTTACATGCAGTCTCGTTTATGTGCTTAGTAGACCACGCTAATAGCAGTCATAAAATACCTAAAAAACATTTCACAATAGTTATTATGGATTTGCCCATATGAACATACACATAATTTATTGACAAATTAAAATAAATGATTAAAAAATGTAGAAACGAAACTAAAGATATTTATTATATATAATTTCATAATAGCAAAAATCATTATTGAATCTAAAATTAAGTTTGTTTTTATTGCCGTCCCAATTTAACTGCATGCTTTTTTATTAAAAACTAGATAAAAAAAACATGCAATTATACACACTCACCTAAGCTTGAAGGAGGCAAAGAAACTTTCCCTTTTGAAAAGATTAATCAGTTCACCTATGTACCTTTTTTATTCAATAAATCAAAGTACAAAGCTTTTCTTGCATTGATATTCTTCTTCTCTTCTTTTATAATAAAATAAACCTTTTAAAGAATCATACTTATTTTATAAATGCATAAACAATTTAAAATCGAATACTTATCTAATAAGAGAATCGGTCCATTCGCATTCATTGTTGTACAGAAAAATCGTCAACTCATAACATTTCAAAAAGCCGAAATTCAACAGGCGGTGTGTTTCGCGTGACTTGTAGGTTATGTCGATATTAGCAGTACAACAGCTCGAGGAAAACATTTAAATTACCAAGAGATGTTTTTTGTTTAGAAAATAGTAAATAATCCAAAGCGATAGAAACATTTGACATGGTATACTTTTACCTAACTTTTTACTTCTTTTAGCATTCAGCAACTCGCGATCGCACGTTAGTGCGCCATCTATAAATACCGTGTTGTCGGCCCATAAGGCTGAAATCACACGGTGCGGCATAGAGCTGCGGCATAGAAGTTGCGTCACGGAGACAGCCAATCAGAGCTATTTTTGCATTTGCAGAATAACTATGATTGGCTGACTCCATGACGCACCCTCTATGCCGCAGCTTTGTGACGCAACATGTGACATTCCTTTTCGCTCAGTTCTTATAGCCACCGCACGGTATTTTCATATAAAACATAGCTATCAGAAAATGTGAAAAATATATCTTTTTATAATATATTTTTTATATGTTTATATAGGTATCTAGTCAAAGGACACACCCAAACGAGTGGGGACTCCATTCATTCAGTGATCGAGAGAGCAGCAGCTAAGCGCCTCCCTATTTTTAGCCAAACAGAATGGTGTGATCTGATTAGAGAATCAAAAACTGAAGAGCCGAAATACGTTCTGCATGAAATGGGGCAGGACGAATTTTTCGATTTTGCAAAATTATCCGATAAGAAATTTTGGAAAAAAATTTCTATTTCTAGTGTATCAGAAATAGAAATACAGCCTGACAGAGCTTTGAGATACACGTATAATTATAAAGAAAGTGGAAATGGAAATGTGAAATATCAAGAGCAAAATCAATTAAGCTGATGCTATAATGAAAAATTATACCTCAATGCTGATAAAGCTAACGATATTCGTTGGTTAATGGGTAAAAATTTGATACCCGAAAAATATCATGAATTCTATAAGAATTTAATAGATTAATCATGCTTGATCAAGATTGATGGATAATTTTTCATTATAACATCTGCGAAATGGTTTTTGATCTACATATTTCACAATTATATTGTTGCTATCGTTATTATAATTATAAATGCAATTTTTTCCAAAAATTTCTACCTATGTATAATATGTACATAAATCATTACGTTTAATTAATTTTATGTAAATATTAATCTAGTAAATTACTATAGAATTTGAAACTAGCTGTGATAAAAAAAAATTGTATTTCTTATTATTTACATTTATTTATATACATTATAAAAATTTTTGTTTGAAAATTACTGTAATATTCCGCATTAGTATGCGGATACAAACTCGTATTATAGAGATTACTTAGTATATTTTCATAAATTATATTGGTATAATTATATCAAAAGTAAATGAAAGAATAACAATTTTTGATAGTACAAAAAATCACGCGATCACCAACTGATCAAGATGCATCATATGTAGACGAGAAAAAGTATTTCTCAATCTAAAGTGCGGCGTGGTGTAGTGTATAGGTAGACTGCGGATCATGAATTCTTGGGCCCGGGTTCGATTCCCGGTCTACGCGTTTTTTTTTTTCATATAAAAAGTTATTCCTAATGCAGTTTCATAATGGAACTATGTATCGCTAATATAGGTTGTGACAAAAACATTTTTCACAAAAATAAAATTTTAATATTTTTTCAAATAAAATTTTTTCGCCGTGTTTAGATCCTATTGAATCTAAAATAAACATTATTCCATACTAATTTTGACACGTAAACACAACACGTAAATATATTAGTAGTTTAGTACAGTCAACTCCAAAATTTTTAAACGACGTGCGGCGAGTTGGCATGTTCTTACGTTCTCGGCTGAGTTGGCACATTATTACGCGCCGAGCTGAGTTGGCACGTTATTACGCGCCGAGCCGAGTTGGCACGTTATTACGCGCCGCGCCGAGCCGAGTTGGCACGTTCTTACGCGCCGAGCCGAGTTGGCACGTTCTTGTGCGCCGAGCCGAGTTGGCACGTTCTTCCTCTCAGCTGACGATATATATATATATATTCACATCTGGGACGCATTTTGAGGATTATATAAGTCATATATACCGAATTTTGAGGATTTTGTAGGCATTTTGAGGAGGCTCCTCAAAAGTCCAAAGCACTCGAGAGGCATTTTGAGGATTTTTCAGCGGTTTCCACAATAGTGTGTTAATACATCGATTTCGGAAATTCCGTGATATTTTTCCGTAAAAGCGGGCGCCGCAGGCGTCGTGGTGTTAGTCAATAACCTTAGGGTCATTATTTCTTCAGTCACGCGCTTGTTTATTGGTTGTTTATAACAATGTTTATATTTGTGTCACCACTATTGTACAAATTCTTTATGAAATCCTCAAAATACCGTACAATGATATTTATATATATATATATATATATATATATATATATATATATATATATATATATATATATATATATATATATATATATATATATATATATATATATATATATATATATATATAATTTTTATTATGGGTGTAGTGAATTCATACACCATAGATCCTTTCGAGCATCATAAATTTATTGATACACCGACGTTTCGAGAGTATAATTAACTCCTCTTATCAAGGCTAAACACAATGAACATACAAAAAATATTAAACATAACGGCAATTATAAAATTTCTTGTCACATTAAAGAAAAAACTTTCTTTTCCCTTACCATTCGAGGTGGTATATCAATTTACAAATTTATAAAGCGGCCATAGCGTGGACTCCGCGTGTCAAACAGTTTTTCTTTTTACAATAGATTTTTATTAAATCACCAACATTTGTAAAGCAATACCTGTATAGTGCGAATATTTAGAAAATTAAATTGTACTAAAGAAAAAACCAAAAATAAGAAAAAAGGCATGAAAATTAAAAAAAAAACTTACATGTTACAAATCAGTCGTTTAGTCATAACGTCAAAAGCTGTTTTAGCCAGGATGATGTAATCTCACTGTCCAAAAGAGACAATAAGAGCTACGGGCATCTCCGGGGCTATTTATACGGAATAAAGTAGTGGGGATAGAAATTTAGTAAGGAAATTGACTTAGTAACGCAGTGCCCACCAATGAATAACTACTCTCTGCTGCGTAACCGACGAGAATTTATGAATTTGTTAGGTTTGTTACGAATGTTGGTTGATCTATTAACAATGTCGAATGTGGATTTATAACAATTTTTTAGTTTGATATTATCAAACTGTCTATTCATATTATTATTGGTGCTATAACATGTGTAACATCTCAGAAAACAATCTTTTATTCTTATAATTTTCGTGATCAGCGATATTGACCTTATTAAAATCTATTTTATGATTATAAAAGTTTGCATGTTCGGCTAAAGCCGACGTGGTGTCACCATTCTTAACACTACGCTTGTGTTCATTAATGCGTAATCGTAATTGTCTACCTGTCTGCCCAATATATGATATTTTACAATCAGGCACAATTCACTTTGTAAACTACACCACTTTTTTCAAACTTATCAACATTATCCTTACCTAATTTAATGTATATAGAAAGTTTATTGCATGGTTTTTGTATAACCTTATAACTATTACGAGACAGAATTGATTTTAATTTGTAACCGAGATGTTTAACATATGGGATAACGATGAGCAATTTTTTAGAATCATCTGCAGTATTCGAATCGTTTATGTCAATTTGTAATTTTTTTGTAAAAGATAACCTACGTTGTATACCCTCGTTAATAAATTTTAACGGATAACCATTCTCAACAAGTAATTGTTTTACAATATTTAAATTTTGTACATGAAATCTACTGTGTGATAAATTAATAGCTTTATCAACCAAACCATAAACAATCGCTCTTTTTTGTGATAAAGGATGATGCGAATCAAAGTAAACGAATCTACCAGAATAAGTACTTTTTCTGTACCAATTTGAAATAATTTTATTACCTTCTCTTATTAGATATATTTCTAAAAAATTGATAGATTTATTCTCTTCATTTTCCATCGTGAATTTCAAATGTTCATTAAACTCATTAAATTCACATACACATCGATCTATATCATTTTCCTTAATAATCAATAGACAGTCATCAACATAATGTTTATAGAAAACAACACTATTTTTAAGGACATTGAGACAATGAAGTTCTAAACATTCGAGAGCTAACTCTCCAAACCACGGAACAACCACCCATAGGAGCCCCATGAATTTGTTTGAAGTACTTGCCATCAAATTTAAAATATGTAGAAGACATAAGAAAAATAACACCATCAAGAAACTCTTGTAAACTTAAATTAATTCTGCACTTTAAATATTTCCATTTACGTCTGATCTCCGTAAGCACTAAATCAATATTTATGTTAGTGAATAATGAAACAACGTCAAAGGAGACTAATCTACAATTATCGGATACGTTAATTTTTGAGACAGAATCTAATAATTCGTAACTATTTTTAAGTGAGGATTTAGGTTTCGGCAAATACTTTATAAAAAACGTAGAAATAGCTTTATCAAGTTTATACGTTGGCGAGTTAACCGTCGAAACAATAATTCTGATTGGCAAATCTTTTTTATGGATCTTTATTAAGCCATATGCACGCGCTAGATCTGTATTGTTATTGTTTGTTTTCAAAATGTCAAAGCTGGAATCAAGGTCACAAACGCCACGATTAATCCACTTTTTTATTAATAAATCTACTGACTTTTTTAGAATGTTAAGTGGACTTTTGGAAAGTTGCTTATAATATTTATCATCCGAGAGAACTTCAAGGACTTTTTTATTATAATTTTCCCTGTCAATTGCAATCGTAACATTTCCCTTGTCAGCTTTAGTAAATAATATATTTTTGTTATCTTTAACAAATTTGCCAGTAGCTGAAATTTTACTCATAATAACTGCATCTGTATGTGACAAATGTAATTTCTTTTTTGCAAAGGAATTTACACAGTTAACTAACTCACCACGTAATTTATTAGATTTGATGTCTAATTAATATTATTAATTAGTTAATATTATAATTAATTAATTAATTAATATAATTAATTAATTAATATTATAGATTAGATTTATTAAATTTGACACGTCTGTAATATAACAATCCAAATTTTTAAGAATTTGAAAATATGTGCTCTGACTCGGATTGCATGTAAAATTAAAATTCTGCCCTAGCCTAACAATGTCCTGTATATGTTGTGGAATGTGATTTTCCGTTAGGTTTATAAACCATTTGTCATACCTATTGTTATCATTAGTATTATCACCATTATCACAGATATTATTATTAAAGTTACACATTGTTAATACTTGACAGTTTCTCTGTGAGTTATCGTCCGTAGAACTCCGTTGGAAATTATCATAATGATAATCATAATTATATTTATCAAAAAATAATTTGGAAAACTTTTTGTTGTGTACGTTTTGCCATTTGAGTTTGATAGAACAGAGAGAATTTTTATGATGTTTAATAAAAGCTTTAACTATTTTTAAATTAGTAAATTTCTTAGTCATAACAAACAAATCATTCTTTTTCTTTTGCAATCTATTTATCTTTGAATAAAAATCATAAAAATCAGTTTCATTGGTAGGCAGTGCGTTACTATGTCAATTTCCTTACTAAATTTCTATCCCCACTACTTTATTCCGTATAAATAGCCCCGGAGATGCCCGTAACTCTTATTGTCTCTTTTGGACAGTGAGATTACATCATCCTGGGTAAAACAGCTTTTGACGTTATGACTAAACGACTGATTTGTAACATGTAAGTTTTTTTTTTAATTTTCATGCCTTTTTTCTTATTTTGGGTTTTTTCTTTAGGATAATTTAATTTTCTAAATATTCTCATTATACAGGTATTGCTTTACAAATGTTGGTGATTTAATAAAAATCTATTGTAAAAAGAAAATCTGTTCGACACGCGGAGGCCACGCTATGGCCGCTTTATAAATTTGTAAATTGATATACCACCTCGAATGGTAAGGGAAAAGAAAGTTTTTTCTTTAATGTGACAAGAAATTTTATAATTGCCGTTATGTTTAATATTTTTTGTATGTTCTGTTACGTCGGGTCTAACAAAGAAGACCCGATATTTAGTTTAAAAGAAAACTAATAATTGCTCTGTTTAGAGCCTAGGCTAATGAAAACCTACTAGCTCGGGATAGAGCTAGATACTAATGGGATAGGATAGGGTTTGGGTTATTTTTAATAGGTGGATAGAAATAGAAGAAGCACTTTTTTTTTTTAGGGGAAAGCAAAAACGAATCTGTGAAATTATATTACATTAAATGGGGACAATATGGAGGAAAATTTCTATCTAATAGAAAAGTTTAGATAGTAAAATTGAATTTTGATACTTACTCTTTTTCCTTTTGTTGCTGCTGGTTCCAGAGGATCTCTGCAATCCGTAATGGGAAATTGGAGTGGATTTTTAAAAAAAAGAATATAATACAAACACGGTGATTTGATAATATAAATATAAGTTTATTTTATTCACTCGCGGGTTACCCTTGTTCGGTAACTTTTACAAGGTGAAGTTGAATTTAAGATGAAACTTTTTTTTTTTTAGAGTGGCGCGGGACTCTGTACAATTTTGAATATAGTAACAGTGTGTCGAAAAATTAAAAAAAAAGACCTCTTCGATTGAGGTTTGGAGCTTGACTAGTGAAGGACCTCTTCGGTTGAGGCTTGATGCTTGAGTGCGTGTGAGCGGACGCACAAGTGACGAGCTGCGCTAAAGAAACGATACCTGCGCCTTCCTTATCTTAAACGCAGAAGAAGAGACGCTCCTATGGGTGGCCAGGCATATCGATGCAGGCTCGCGAAACGTGAGAGTTATCGCTTTCGAATCGAAGAGGAGAACCTCTTATCGCGGCCTGCTCGGACGACACACGGCGAACAAGAGAGCGTGGTAACCGTTCTCTGTTACCCCGGAACTGCTATGTGTTCCGGAATTTAATATTAACATTTTTTTTTTTTCGCAAATTAGCCGGATGTAACACCCCCCTCCTAAAACGGTTGCTACTACTAACAAACGTAGCAAACGATAGAATAAGTAACTTAAACATAAAAGAAAAATGTAATTTGGAACTAGAACGATTTAGAAAATGAAGATATAAAATGAAAATGATAATATGTAATTAATTATATAAAAAAAATTTATAGGAGTTACTTCAGAGTAATAATTCATAAGGAAATATTATGTGCTCAGTGCGAAGAAAGGTTTTTGAGTGGTGATTTCTTGATCATTATTATGTAAATTGGGATAATAAGTATTAATGTTACTGGGGCTGATGGTTCAGGTGATTTTTCTTGAACTGTGGGAATAGATGGAGCTACATTAACTTCCTGTAGTTCCGTTGGAGGTTCTGCAGGAGGCTGAGTATTTAGATGGATAAGCAAATGGGTAATTGACCCAAATAATGCTCCAAGCAGACGGACTGACCAACCATAAACAGTATGAAGAGTGTAACCATGAACGAAAATATTGACAATTGCTTTCACAAACTGAAAAATCATTATTATTGCAAGGAAACCAGCACTGACGTTGCCAAACATTAAGAAGCGTGACCAAAATCTTTGCCAAGTGGTTTTTATGATTTGTTCTATAGCATCTTCATTTAATAATTTGTTAAGAGCTGATTCCTCATTATCGAGAGGGTGACCCCTCATTTCTCGAGCCACATCATTTAGAAGACCTGGTCTTTCCATGGGAAACATAATTCTTTCCCTTAGTTGGTCGAGATCATGTTGATTGTAAATACCACTAGTGGCAAGTTCAGATGGATTAATATACGTCCATGTAGGTTTTGTCATAGGATGTATTATGGTAGGTGGTATAGCCTCCGTTGGGGAAGGTAAAATCTTATACCAAGAATTTTCAATAAAATAATATGATGGAAGTAAGGAATTACAAGGCATTCGAGTACCTTTCTGTTTCAATATATGTGTTCTGGGGGTAAGAAAAAAAGTTTGATTGTTCCTTGTTACTTCTAATTCGGCATAGCAATAATTTCCATGCTGTATTTTTACTTCGACTGGGACGCATTTCACTATATGAACCACTTCCCCTGCGGAAACTCCCATATAACCCGGCCCTTTCATTAGGTCAAAGGCAAAATCATCGGGTGATTGTTTAGCTATTGATAAAGAATTCTTAATTGTTTGACGTTCCAAATTACATCTTTGTACAAGTACATGCCTATATAAACTTGTCATCTGTTCGCGGATATGTTTTTCGACATAAACAAATTTGGAATTTACATATGAAAAAATATCTAGATTGGTGATACTTATTGTATCTGTAGTGGCAAAACTATTTCCTTTCGCGGTCTCAAAAATGACTAATTTAGGGTGTTCGGTGGTGATTATTTGATACCCACAAACAGATTCATAATGTCGGGCGGTTAAGGCGAAAGTAACTCCTTGAGTGGCTAAAGAAAATACTACTTGCATATTTCCTCCTAGATCAAAGTTGGACATTTTATTTGCATGACCTTCATAAAGAACGCCGTATCTGTTGAATTTACAAGCATCGTTAGGAATGGAGTGCCAGAAGGTATATCCACCCTCAATATCTAGGCAATTACCTGTAGACAGAGAACAAATCGTTCCTGAACGTAAGTTAATATGGTTATTATCTAATTTAACCTGTGACTCATAATCTGTTAAAGTGATCTTAATAGTGCCCTGTACTACTACATTTTCCCAAGTACCATAAGGGTCGGAATAACCTGCTCCGCTACATTTTCCTTCGGTGGTTAAAGAACCAGCTAAAATAATACTATGAGTAACTGTCGAATTTGGTTTTATTCCTACTATTATTTTCGTATTTGCTAAACTATAAGTTCCGTAACGGTGTAAAATTTCGCACGCATCCTTAGAAATATCCTGGATATATTCATTTTCCCCATTCAGTACAATGGAATTATGGGACAAACTACCGCAATGATATACAATACGATGGATTTCTAGTTTACATTGAATGACATGGGTAGACGCATACTCGTTGATCTGTAGCAACTGGTCGTATTGTTGAGTGATGTTGGGTTGGTGGTCGGGTAGTTCACATTCGCCTACATCTTTGAGAGATAGAGTAGTGACATTTAATTGGCGAGCTCCGCAATCGTAGCCGATTAGTGCAGAAACTCGAGTCAGCGAGATTAACACAATTAAAACTGCAAAGCTCATTTTTACTCTGTTGAGTCTTTGAGTTAATAATTGAATAAAAAAAAATTCTTTACAAAACTTGGTTAAGATTTTTTTTCTCTTTTTTTTTTTTCTGTAACAGAAAGAAATATTAGTAATTGAAATTTAAGTTTTCTTTATATGAACCCTATACAAATTAGAGCTAAATCTTAACTTTATAAACAAATCTATAGTAAAAAATAGACCAATTATAGTAAATAAATGTTCGAATGTTTCAGAGTTAAGTTCTAGCTCTCCTACTAATTTTGATCATAAAATTAATAATGAAAATAATAAAAATATTAAAAAATGTATGTCAATCAGTACAATTGATGAACCTAAAACTAAATATGAAGAATCCATTACTCTAAATAATGACAATAAATTAGTTCACCTGCCAGTTGTACTTGAATATAATAACAGTCCCACTAAGCTGGAATTTATTCCAAATAAAAATGTACCTAAACCAGTAGAAAACATTTTAATACCTAATACATTAATTAATTCTAAACCAAATTTTAATATCATACATAATAAAGAAATAAGTAAAATACTTGAAAGTTCTCAGGTGAGACCTGAGGAACTTATTCCCAAAGAAATCACTAAAGTACCTGAATTTATTAAAGATCCTTTGGTACCAAATTCTGGATATCAAATAATAAGTGGTTTTACATGTGTTTTCAATCTTTGATTTTTTTATTTTTAATTTTTTGTTTTAATTCCTGATTAATGTGCGAAATGCGTAAACGATTTGCATGCACTATTTTACTAGTTTTATTTAAAGAAATTCTAACATTTATTTTGTCTATTATTTCCAATATTTTATGCGGACCGGTATAGTGATCCCCGAACTTGTTAGGTTTAGGACCCTTTAGTAAATATACAAAGTCCCCTATTTTAAAATTTCTAGGATTAATACATCTATCATAATATTTTTTGATCTATTCTTTGCCTCAACTAGATTATCATAAACTAAAGTTCTAATTCCAGTGAGTCTTGTGACTAAATCAACTAAATATCCATTATAGGTGGGAAGCAAATCCAATTCCCTAAGAGGATCACTGGAAGGCAACCGAGCTAATTTACCAAATACAACTTCATATGGAGTATGCTTTGTACTTTCCTGTACACAGGTATTATAATTTAGCATAGCCAAGTCAAGCCAATCATCCCAATCCGAATCGGCATTGGTATATTGTTTAAGGAATTCCCCTAATGCATGATGGGACCTTTCCAGGGAGCCGTTTGATTGTGGATGGAACGCAGTGGTTCTTATTTTTTTTATTTTAAACCGTTTGGAAACTCTTTCCATGAATTTACTTAAAAAGTTTTGTCCTTGATCTGTTAGAACAATTCTAGGAGAACCAAAAACGCATATGAATTTTTTTATGAAAGCGTCTGCTATCGTGGTGGATAGAGTATTTTTCAATGGGACCGCAAGGCAGAACTTAGATAATTGATCCTGCATGGTGAGGATATATTCAAAATCATTTTTAGTTTTCGGCAAAGGACCCACGATGTCCATGGCAATTTTGTCAAAAACTGTGCCAGGAGTATCGGTAATTATCATTGGTTGTTTTGTTTTTAGTCGAGTTAATTTTTTTAATTGGCAATTAAGACATTGCTGGATCCGTCGTTGGATGTCGTCTTTCAAATTTTCCCAGAAATATTTGGTTTTTATACGATTATAGGTTTTAGATACACCGCGATGACCACCAATTGGTGAATCGTGCATTTCGTAAAAAATCTTATCCCTTAAATCGGGTTCTACATATTGTAGTGAATTCTTACATATTACTATTTTAATAGGTACTTGATTAAATACTTGTTTTAGTAAATTAATTAAATCTATCCAATCAAAATTTTCTATATTTTTACTATATGATACACTAAAAGTTTTTAGTTTTAAATTTAATATAATTTTTTTTAAATCCGTAAAGACTTTAAATAAATTTTCTTTAATTCTAGAAATAGAAATTTTTTCCTCTTCGCGTATGCATAGGGAAAAGTAATAAAAACCGTTATGTCTTTTGGAATAATTTATATTAAGATAGTTTAGGATTTGTTTAGGTTCTATCTTATTATTTTCTATTAATTTTAAAGCTCCATCGTCACATGGATTGCCATTACTATCTACAAAATATATTATATTATCTTTCCGGCAATGGATTAAGTCCTTTACCTCAATTATTTGACAATTTTGATTTAAATTTGTAGGGTTTACGTCAAGCTCCGAGGGTTCGAATTCGATTTTAGAAGAGGATGAATACGAAACCTCGGATAGGTTATCGGTATTCAAAATTACCGGTAATTCAAAGGCATAATTATCCGTAAAAGAATGCATAGTCTTTTCAGATTGTGGAGGTAACATTGCTTCTCCTTGAAAATCATCATTTAGACTATTGGATTCTATATAATTGGGCTTTGGTTTATTAAGTACGCGTTTAGAAACGCGTTTCTCATTAACTTCGGGTGTAATTAGGTTATCATCATTCTCATTATCCTTTAGATCAAGATTTATTAATTGAGATGCATCTATATTTTTTGTATTTTAGTAATTTCTCGAGAATCTTTACTTTCCTTAATTACTTCTTTATTATTTATATCGTTAGGGTTTAATTTAGTATTAACTATAGTATTTGATGTTGGTTTAGCTTTTGAAATTTTAGTTTCATTAGTAACCTTATTAATTATGTCATTGTTTTCATTAAGTAATTTAGACTGTTTTCTAGTAATTACATTGCATACGGGATTTCTAGATAATGCATCCGCGTTAGCGTTTAATCTCCCAGGTTTATATATAACTTCATAATTAAATTCAGAGAGCTTAAATCTCCATTTCTGAACCCGAGTATTACAATCTGCGGTTTTGAACCAGACTAATGGTTTGTGGTCTGTTACAAAGGATATTTTCCTGTTATATATATATGATCGGAAAATTTTTGCGCTATGGATCATGGCTAAAGCCTCTTTCTCATAGACTTCATAATTTAATTCTGGTCCTCTAAGAACACGAGAGGCATAACTTATTGGAAGGTCTTTACCAATTTCTCCTTGAGAAAGTATTCCACCAATGGCATACCCTGAGGCATCAGTTGTGATAATAAAGGGTTTAGAAAAATCAGGATACTGTAAGATTGGAGGATTGCATAGCGCTTCCTTTAATGACTCAAAGGCTTCATTTGTTTTTTCTGTCCAAACGAAATCAGTATCCTTTTCCAATAATTTGGTTAATAGTTTGGACATAGTAGCGAAATTTTTAATAAATCTTCGGTAGTATCCGGCTAAACCAAGGAACTGTCTAATGTTTTTAACTGTTTTAGGTTGAGGAAAACATCTAACTGCCTCAAGTTTCCTTGGATCAGGACTGACTCCATTTTTACTTAGGACGTGGCCTAAGTAGCAAATCTCGTCCTTTAAAAATTCGCATTTGTTGATGTTCAGTTGTAGATTAGATTTATCTAATCTTTCCATAATTAATTTTAATTTTTCTTCATGTTCTTCGAGTGTGTCTGCGAAGATAATTATATCATCAATAAAGGTGAATAAAATTTTTCCTTGTAGGCCTCTAAAGGTTTCATCGATATATCTTTGAAAAGTAGGAGGAGCATTTTTCAGTCCAAAGGTCATACGAACATATTCATAATGACCATATGGTGTGCTGAAAGCGGTTTTGTGAGCATCACGGGGATCCATTAATATTTGATGGAAACCGGAGGCTAAATCAAGAACAGTATAATACTTATGTCCCCCAACCTGATCAATGATTTGTGTTATATCCGGTAATGGGTATGCATCGGTTATTGTTTTTTCATTGAGCATACGAAAATCCGATACTAAACGCCATTTTTGTTTTAGGCTGGCATCCGTTTTTTTTGGTACCAACCAAAGAGGAGAGTTATAGGGAGAACTCGAAGGTTTAATGATTCCCTCTTCCAAAAGCGCATCAACTTGTCTACTGACTTCTTCTTTAAGAGAGATTGGAAACTTATATTGCTTAATATTAACCGGGATATCGTCAGTAGTTATAATCCTATGCATTACTGTACTAGCGGCTCCTAAATGTTGACCTTCTAAAAGAAATCTATGTTCAAATTTTAAAATTAAATTATTAATATGATCTTTTCCTAGATTATCTAAATGATCCAATCTCAATAAATCTAAAATAGAACTATTGTTGAACTCTTTTTTAATAGTATGAGCAGATAACTTTGTAATTGCTTGAAAATTTTCAAGTGTATCAAAAGCATCTTCAACCTCTTGATCTGACATAACAGGTATACCTATTTCAGCAAAAGTTTCAGAATAAGCAATCCTAAATAACCTACGAATAGGATTCACGTCTTCATTAAATATCTCCATTTCTGCGTCTGAGTCTAAAATGGCAATTTTGTAACTGGAGTAATAAGCCTCCAGATCAGATGAATCATCAGAGTTTTTTTCAAGAAATTATGTTACTTCGTTGTCAGTTTCATTTCCGAAATTAGCATCCATACTAAAATTGGAAATTAAACTTGAATGGGATTTTGTTAGATCATTTTTATACAAATCAGTACAACTGGGAATCTTGAACACCAAAGGAGTGGTGTGAATTCCTGTTATGAAGCATTTATTTTCATAGTCCACTAAGGCTTTAGATTGGGTTAGATAAGTGGAACCAAAAACTCCGTCACAAGGGATAGGGAAATCATCAGATATCACATGAAACATTGAGGAAATTCCATAAACTGTAATTTCGATAGCGCCAAGGGATTTAATCGTTTCATCACATATCCCTTTTAATAAAATAGAGCTAACTGGATTTATTTCTTGCCCTTTTGGTATTAATCTTGATTTAATAAGATTGGCTTCAGAACCACTATCTATCATAAAATAGCCTTTAAGGAAATAAGGTGGATTAAAAACCTCAATGAACGGTAGACAATTTATAGCTCTTTCCGTTAACACATTAGTGACTGAATTTATTTCAACTTCATAACAAGGATTGTCATTTTGACAGAAATCCATATTTTTATCACCTAAACTAAAGACTTTATTTTCAAAATTTAACTTAGCACTATAATTTAAGAATAATTGCGAACCTAAAATTCCGGCAAATGGGATTTGAAAATTATTAGGTACTACTATAAATTCCACATTTTTACCTAACATCCTTTTATTAACCATACCTAAAGATAAAACTGGTTTTTCGGAGATACCCATAATTAATGTTGGTTTGGTGGTATCTATAGTGTTCTTATCATTAATAAAACCTACTCGAAGTATATTTATCTCGGATCCCGAATCCAGCATAAAACTAAACAAAACATCATTTTGATAATCCTTAAAAGAAACATAAGGAATTAATTTGGACGCAAATTGGAGTTTAATGCTATTAACTCGTCCGCTGTGAACCCCTGAATTTGGGCCGTATGTGTTGAGCGCTGAGGAATCGGCTGAACCACTTGAGGTGCACTCAGGCCTGAAGGGTTCTGCTCGTTTCCCGATCTTTTTCCCTCATTGTACACTCTTTTGCGACATGATTCGATAGAATGTCCTTTGTTCTTACAATAAGCACATGTAATGCTGCGTCTGCAGGAAATAGCCGAATGGCCTGCGTTTTGACATAGCTGGCAAATTTCACTGCTAGCTGTAGGTTTATGGGTTTTATTGGCCTCAAGTAAATGGCACTTATCTGCGGTATGACCAGCATTCAAGCACAACTGACATGTAACTGCTTTCTGAGTTACAGTGGTCCCATTAGCTGACTGGCATAGGCGAGCAGTATGCCCCTGATTGCCGCAGATTTGACAAATCGCTATTTTATAACACTGGGCAGCTAAATGCCCTGGCTTATTGCAAATATTACAATTCGTTTCAGTTTTTTTAGTTCCTGCAGCCAGTAATTGACATTTATCGGTACTGTGTCCAGGTTGATTGCATATTACGCAACTTAGAACACGGGTTGCAGGTATTAAATTGCAATTATTGGCCTCATGCCCTGACTGATTGCACAGTTGACAGAGGAAAGTTTTCTTTTTGTCGGTTTTTTCCATTCCAGACTGACCCTTCCTTAGGGCTTTCCTTGCCAAAAGCAATTTTTCAATCTTAATTGCTTCTTTTACAATATCATTAACAGTTGCAGCTTCCCCTAAACGCTGCTCAATCTCTGGTTTTAAGCCTGCTTTGAAGCATTCTAGCAAACTGCTTTCTACAGAGGCGCTAAAGGTATTGGGTAGCGTGCCAGTCTCTAATTTTTTAGCTTCAAGAATTCTAGCTCCTAGAATTCTTACTCTATTTGCAAAGGTTATTACAGACTCCTCATTCCGCTGGAATTCGTTGCCTAATTCTCCTAACAATTGTACAACAGACTTGGAAGGAGCATAAATTTGTTTAAAAAAATTTTTAAAATTTTCAACATTATCGAAGGTTTGTCCAGTGATAGCCTGTCTGGCTTCTCCTGTGACTCTGGCTCTGAGTAATTTTACTAGACTAGGTTCGGCCGTAGCATCAATCATTGCCAATGCCTCGGTACAGCCTTCCAAGAACTGTGTTATGGGAATATTTTTCCCATCAAATTCAGGAACTATTTTCAGCGCGTCCTTGATATTCACAAATTGCGGTGTGGTAGCCATCTTAGTATTAACTGGCCCTTGAGGAACGTCGGAATCACTTTCGCTTGAATCTGATGATTTTTGGGTCGACAAGGTCTTATTGTCTTTCTCAAGTTTCAGTTTAGAGAAATCAGTCTCCAACTCTAATCCGTCTTCCGTTTCAATTCCTGATTTTGAGGTACTGGGTAGTTGATCCAGTTTATCCTTTATTTTTACTGGGGAATAAGGAAGCTGTTTGCTAGGTGCGAAAGGATTGAATTGATTTATTTCATCAAATTTTCCTGGATCATTTCGGGCCTGTTGCCGAGTAATTCGCTTATCATTCATGTCAATCATTTAATTTTTATAATACAAAATAAAACAAATCAATTGCCTGGTTAAAATGAACCTAATGTTCGTCCTCAAATTTCAACATCCACTCTAATGGTGGTTGTGGAGGTAGTTTTTTTTTTAAACCTCCTATTCTTCATGAAACAATTGATGCAATTTTTGATTGATAATTGTCCTTTGATACAATCTGAGCATTTGTTTAAAGGAGGATCAGCTGGCAAAGGTATGTCTTCAACTTCAACAGGTGGAGGCGTATTCTTCAAATCCTCCAATACTCTCTCCCAGAATTGTTTGACTGCCTTTTCTTCCCTTCTTTTTTTTCTAAGGGTTTGAAAGACCGAAGGTCTCTTCCTTTTCTTTTGAGGTTTATCCACTGAAGAACAATTAATAATTAATATCAATGTCTTTTTTTTTCTAGATTTTTTTTTTATTTTTTTTTTTAAATTAATTTTTTTTTTAATTAATATAATAATAAACTCTTTACTATAAGGTTACTTATAAATTAGAAGCATAAACTTAATGTATAGATAATTTACTGAAACCTAGGGTAAGCTTTAAAATTTCTTCATCTAGTTTTTCAAATCTTGCTTTTACAGATTTTTCAAATTTACACAATCTACTGGTTACTACGCTTAAATGCATAGAAAACTTCTCATTTTTACAAGTTAGTTTATTAACTTCACTGAGTGTTTTGCCAATCAAGGTCTTTAGACGATAGTTTTGATGTTGCACAGACAACAACTCGTCATGTAATCTAGAAACCGTAATCCAACGATCATTATCAAATTCCTCGAGAGCTTCTACTCGTGAATTTAAATATGCTAAGCGATTTTCAATGCGATTTTCTAAAACGATATTGCCAATTTCTGGAATCATCATTCACTCAAAACTAACATTGTTAAAACAATATTGACAAGTATGAAATAAATTCAGTTTTGTAGAAAAACTTGAATCTCCTTGTAATTTTGTTTTGTCTGTTTATTTATCAAAACATAGATTTACAATATAGTTGATTTGATATTAGAAGAATTTTATGATTAGTAGAGATTGTAATAAAATCACTATTCTCCAGTTTTATAAGGGATTTTTCCCCTTTTATTCTTTTTATTTAAATTCAGTGCTTAATACACTTAATATAATTTTATATAGAAGTTTAATGAAACTTCCTCTGGTTTCATATTATTACACTTAGAATGAAAGTAAAAAAAAAATTATTTAGGAAAACTTGTAAAATTTTTGTTTTAATAGATTTAGTAAAATTCTCGTTTTAAAAGGAACTTAGTAAAATTTTTGATATAGAAGAACTTAATAAATTTTCGATTTAGAAGACTTAGTAAAGTTTAGATATAGAAGATTTAGTAAATTTAGTAAAATTTTTGTCTCAAAAAGACTTAGTAAAATGAGTGAATATAATTTTTCATTTATATATCACTTACAAAGATTTAGAAAAAATTAATTTTAAAATTTTAATTTAGAAAGAAAATCTTAGTCGAGAGGCCGTTGCGCATAGTCGTCAGAGGCTTTGAGGCGTAGACATTAAGATTTAGAAGATTTAGTAAAATTTTTGTCTCAAAAAGACTTAGTAAAATGAGTGAATATAATTTTTCATTTATATATCACTTTCAAAGATTTAGAAAAAATTTATTTTAAAATTTTAATTTAGAAAGAAAATCTTAGTCGAGAGGCCGTTGCGCATAGTCGTCAGAGGCTTTGAGGCGTAGACATTAAGATTTAGAAGATTTAGTAAAATTTTTGTCTCAAAAAGACTTAGTAAAATGAGTGAATATAATTTTTCATTTATATATCACTTTCAAAGATTTAGAAAAAATTTATTTTAAAATTTTAATTTAGAAAGAAAATCTTAGTCGAGAGGCCGTTGCGCATAGTCGTCAGAGGCTTTGAGGCGTAGACATTAAGATTTAAAAGATTTAGTAAAATAAATGAATATAATTTTCGTTTATATTTCACTTTTAACAATTTAGAAAAAATTTTGATTTAAAAACTTGTAAAAATTTTGATTTAAAAACGCTTAGTCGAGAGGTCGTTGCGCGTGGTCATCTTTTTGTGACTCAGAGGCTTTGGGGCGTAGACTTAAACTTTGAAAATTATAAGTTTTTCTTATTTAGTTCATTTTTATTTTTAACTTATTTAGAATTTTTTTCATAAAATTCCATTTAACACATTTTTTTCACTTTTAAGATTGGAAACACAATACCCTATTTTCGAAATATAAACTTTTTGCCCTAACATAAAATTTGTCCTACCTAGTCTTGTATCTATAATCCCTCCGGGGCCTCCAAATTTGTTACGTCGGGTCTAACAAAGAAGACCCGATATTTAGTTTAAAAGAAAACTAATAATTGCTCTGTTTAGAGCCTAGGCTAATGAAAACCTACTAGCTCGGGATAGAGCTAGATACTAATGGGATAGGATAGGGTTTGGGTTATTTTTAATAGGTGGATAGAAATAGAAGAAGCACTTTTTTTTTTTTTTTAGGGGAAAGCAAAAACGAATCTGTGAAATTATATTACATTAAATGGGGACAATATGGAGGAAAATTTCTATCTAATAGAAAAGTTTAGATAGTAAAATTGAATTTTGATACTTACTCTTTTTCCTTTTGTTGCTGCTGGTTCCAGAGGATCTCTGCAATCCGTAATGGGAAATTGGAGTGGATTTTAAAAAAAAGAATATAATACAAACACGGTGATTTGATAATATAAATATAAGTTTATTTTATTCACTCGCGGGTTACCCTTGTTCGGTAACTTTTACAAGGTGAAGTTGAATTTAAGATGAAACTTTTTTTTTTTTTAGAGTGGCGCGGGACTCTGTACAATTTTGAATATAGTAACAGTGTGTCGAAAAATTAAAAAAAAAGACCTCTTCGATTGAGGTTTGGAGCTTGACTAGTGAAGGACCTCTTCGGTTGAGGCTTGATGCTTGAGTGCGTGTGAGCGGACGCACAAGTGACGAGCTGCGCTAAAGAAACGATACCTGCGCCTTCCTTATCTTAAACGCAGAAGAAGAGACGCTCCTATGGGTGGCCAGGCATATCGATGCAGGGTCGCGAAACGTGAGAGTTATCGCTTTCGAATCGAAGAGGAGAACCTCTTATCGCGGCCTGCTCGGACGACACACAGCGAACAAGAGAGCGCGGTAACCGTTCTCTGTTACCCCGGAACTGCTATGTGTTCCGGAATTTAATATTAACATTTTTTTTTTTTTTTCGCAAATTAGCCGGATGTAACAGTTCATTGTGTTTAGCCTTGATAAGGGGAGTTAATTATACTCCCGAAACGTCGGTGTATCAATAAATTTATGATGCTCGAAAGGATCTACGATGTATGAATTCACTACACACAGAATAAAAATTATCATTGAATGCGAGCAGCTTGGGAGAGCAATAACCTTTTGAATATATATATATATATATATATATATATATATATATCAAATGCAGCTTTTGAGGATCTATGTCAGCACGGATTCGATACTTTGAGGATTTTGAGGACTTTTGAGGACATCCTCAAAATTCCTTCGGCATGAAACGGTACTTTTGAGGATTTACATTAATACCTTCAACGCAGAGAGGGAGTTATCTTGAGAGGGAGTTACCTTCAACGCAGAGAGGGAGCGTTTCATATATATAATATATATATATATATATATATATTCACATCTGGGACGCATTTTGAGGATTATATAAGTCATATATACCGAATTTTGAGGATTTTGTAGGCATTTTGAGGAGTCTCCTCAAAAGTCCAAAGCACTCGAGAGGCATTTTGAGGATTTTTCAGCAGTTTCCACAATAGTGTGTTAATACATCGATTTCGGAAATTCCGTGATATTTTTCCGTAAAAGCGGGCGCCGCAGGCGTCGTGGTGTTAGTCAATAACCTTAGGGTCATTATTTCTTTAGTCACGCGCTTGTTTATTGGTTGTTTATAACAATGTTTATATTTGTGTCACCACTATTGTACAAATTCTTTATGAAATCCTCAAAATACCGTACAAAGATATATATATATATATATATATATATATATAACATAACTATGGGAATTGGTATATTTGAAGAGATATCAACGTATAGATCGGTACTTTTGAAGAGATGTCGGCATTTTGAAGAGACTCCTCAAATTTCTCAATGCAAGAATTGCGACTTTTGAGGAGAAATCTATTCCCCCTTTTCCCAGAGTTGGTAACCTGAGGGCCATTATTTCTTTAGTCACATTGTTCGAACTCTGAGCGAAAGGTTCACATCTCCTCAAAAGTACCAATTTACAAACACACACATATATATATATATACGTCTCTCTCGCGCCCACAGCATTTATTTCTTTGCGATTATCTCGGAACTTTGCACTCATCCATATCGAGTAAAAAATCGTTTCCGATGCAAAATTTTACGCTTTTTCGTTTGGTGCAAGCCATTTTATCGTAGACTAAGCCGTTCTCGAGATATAAGCAAATAAAACTTTCTAACGCTGTTTTCACGTAGAACCCCTGGGAAGCTGAGGAAGCTGCATATTTGTAAATCGGTTTTTGCGACTTCGATTTACCTTATAACCAAAATGCAGCCATTTATGTGGCAAGTCGATTTCATTACTGTAATAATTGCCAAGACGGCTGATGATCGGCTGGTGAAGAAAACTTTCGGTCAATCGGCGAAATTCTCCTGACTCGCGTACAGATGGTAAAATAAACAAGGCTTCATAACATTATTTTATTGATGCTCTCGTTAATATAGATCAACAAAGATTTACATATCTTGCTCTCCTAAAAACACGAGGGTCGGATATTGTGTAACATTTAAAAATTGAAATAGGTTTATCTATGAAGAATAGGCGTAAGGATTCGCTATATCTACTCATTTAAATTTTTAGGTTGAATTTGTATACTTAAGTATTTAAAACTAAATAAATAAATTAACATAAAATATGTAAATAATTGTTCGTTTTAAAATAATTATCTGATTATCCTACCATCTCTCGTTAATAAATCAAGAAACTTATTGCATTTTCTTGGAGCATCACATGAAAAATTTTTCAATTAAAATTATTTTTTCAACCTTGCCAATAGTACTCGAAAGACAAAGCGCATTGCACTTCGTGACGACGAGGTATTTGATAAATAATTTTAAGAAAAAAAAAGAAAATTCAAATCATTTTTTTTTTTAATTTAAGAATTACGTATAACAATTTTAAATGAATAATAAATTTATAAAATATACGAATTATAAAACAATGTCGTGCATATAATTTAATAATATCATTTATTAAATTTTTCAATGTAACTTTATATAAAAAATCCCTAAAATTAATACGTGTCACACAAAAATGGTGTTTGCAGTAAGAGCTTAAGGTGAGCTAGCACGAGCCGAAAGCGAGTCCGTTCTGCGAATCGAAGACGAGCAAACCGAAACTCCACATTCGGTCTGAAAAGGCTTTACGCCCTAGGTACATAATATACTATTTCGTCATAGTAGGAGTAAAGTGCGCACCTTGCCTACTATGAAAAATAATGTTTGGACCGCAGGCGTAACGTAAAACTTTTACGACCGTGGTACGAAAACTACTATCGCGTCTATAATTTAGCGTATAAACGGCACGTAACGATGAGCACAGCAAAAATTACAAAAAATACAAAGAGCAAAGGCTAATTACACAAAATCCATAAAAAACATAGCGAAGTTGTAGACAATCAAATATTAAAAATAAAGTGATCTAAAAAGAAAAGACAACAAAAGTTATGTAATGTACCATTAAAAAGGTACAAAAACATGTTTTTTGGTTTTATAAAATAAGGTGTGATCCAATAAAGATGAGAAGGTGTGAAATTCGTATTACTTTCACGAAGTAAAAGTGTCTCGTTTGTGAAAAGAAACTTTAAAAATATGGGCAGCAATAGTCAATTTCATGAAACAAAATGAATGTTTTGTTTGGTTTATGGCAAAATCCTATATAGGATTTCAAAATTATGTATAGAATACATTGTAATGAAATAAATTCCTTAATTTTCGTTTGGTTAGTGTTATTTATATGAGTTAATAATTAAAAAAAGTAGTTTTATGCACTTAAAAATATTAATATTATTCATTTGCGAAGTTTATAAGTTTTCTTGTACCATTTTTTGAGTATTGACCGAATTACCCTATAAAACTAATATCACATTTAGGGCGTTCCTAATTTTACCTAATGGTTGTATAATTAGTATACTTTAAAGCCTTTCCCATCATTTTTGCTAAAGCATTTACAGAAGCAGATACAAAATATTCCACTTAAGGTGACCAAATTATCCCAAGTCACCGTATTATAAAATTTAAAAAATAAATATACATCTTAAACATTTATATTATTCTTATATTAGGTCATTCAACCCATGTAATACACGTGTCAAATCCCTTTCCGATTAATGATTTCCTCGAATAACTGATGTAAATTAGCAGTAACTTAAAATGTTCCTTGCACTCAGTAAATTTATCTTACTGAAATTTTACTGATAAACTCATGCCCCCATATAAGGGGGTGTCAAACTCAATTTTTACCGACCGAGCAAAAAATATATTCTTTTTAGTAGAAAAAAATATATATAATGATATATGAAAAATAATGAGTTCATTGCCCTCCTTAATGACATTATTAATCATTCTGCAAAATTCCAAGTCAATATTCGGAAGCGTTTAAAAATTGCATTTGAACAAAAATTTCGTTCAAATGCCATTCACAGATGCCTTAAAATATCACCGTGAAACTTTACAGAATGATACACAGTACCATTACGGAGGGCAATGCATTCATGATTTTGTATAACATTAAAAAAAAAATATATTTTTTGTTATCATGCGATAAATAGTAAAGTTACTAAGCAAAAAATTCTAAAAGACATTAGTGGCCGCCTCTTACGGACATGTTACCGCGCAATGGTCATCAGATCATCTCATATTGTTCATACATGTGATGTTTATTGACGCTCAGCACTGTCGAGCCGCAACGCGACCCCGAAACTTCCGCTGAAGTGCTGACAATCAGACAATACGAACTGATCGCCGACCACGACGACGACGACGAGGTATGGACGTATGGTACCTACGCCGTCTGACACCGCGTGCGTGCAGAGTTATACACCCACGAGGCATTTACGCAGAGCAGATATAAGTATTATACTAGATTATATGGCTGTATTTCGGAGTGGTCAAGTGGCTTCAGATTTGTCCGCGTGTGTGTACACTGTTAGTATTGCACACACGACGAAGGATGACGTTGGCCTTGCCACTTGCCCATGTGTGTATATACGTGCATGCACTGCAGAGTGCAGACTGTAAGTACAGAGTGTAGAGACGAGACTCTCAGTGAATGAATAGACATCGTGAAGCAAGAAAACAAGACGCCACAACTCATAAGGAAGCAAGACAACCTGGTGAAAACTCCACTAATAGAAGTTACTTTTCCGTTAGTTAAGTTGATGGGATTCTTACACATAAAAGCTGCAGGGGGAGCAGAGAACGTGTTGTCTACGATATCAGTAGCCCTATACAGGCCAGTAGATTATGTTTAACATTTCAATTATGATAGTGAGTATATCTAATTTGTTTCTAACAATCTAAAGGCAATGCCCATCTTGAATATGTCCGCTCAATCTGACAGGTGGCTTTATTTTCTTTTAAAGTTTCAAATTTTAAAGACTCAAAATTTTGAATTCCTCTACGCAAATGTGAAATCCAGTTGAATGTGTCCGTCATATCTAGCAGGCATGTTTGCAATGTAGTACATTTGGTATTTAGTATTTCATTTAAGAAGTTTGGTTAAGTAAAAAATCTGTGGGAGCATGTAAGAGTTATTGACGTCTTATTATAATGTTGAGAAATTAGTTTTATTCTAGTAGGAAATCGACAAGCCATACCATTACACAAAAATCATAATTAAAATTTGTTTTCTGCTGATCACGTATATAGCAAGTTTCTATTATTTTTACAGACTTTTAGTGATTTCTTATGTAGTCTAAACTCTTAAGGTAAATATTCAACACAATGCATATTGCAAATCTGGCTAATAAATTGAACAAATACATTCGTCCTACTGGATTTTAAATTTGTGCAGAAGCAAATCATACTCCAAGCTGCCACCTGTCAGATCTAGCAGACACATTTTTGGTTTATGCATTACATATAAGACTTACTTGCAGGTGATATCGTGTAATATACAATCTACAGGAGCATCTACAGGAGCACAACAATTAAGAAAAGCGACTTCTGTAACGTGTCTCTAATATTTTATATGTAATTAAGCTGACCTTATCTTTTTGCAAGTAGATATCACTTATTAAAGAAATGCAGGTAAGATTATATATTTTTCAATTTTATTGTACTAGAATAAATTAACGCCGTTAGAGTTTTTAATAAAATAGCATTCATGCAATGCATAAACCAAATTTATTTCCTAGATCTGACAGGTGGTAGTTTGGAGCCTGATTTGATTCTGTACAAATTTATAATCCAGTAGGACAACTGTGTTTGTCCAATCTATTACACAAATTTGCAATATGCACTGTGTTTAATATTTATCTTAAGAGTTTAGATGACGTAACAAATCTGTGGAAGTATGTAAAAATTGTGTAAAATTTATTATAAAAGCGATTAAAAGTCAGTTTTATTGTAGTAGAAAATGGACAAGGCATACCATTACATAAAAACCAAGTTTCCATTATTCTTACATATTTTTACTGATTGGCTATACAATCACGTCTCTTTAAAATAAATATTAGATAAGCACAATGCATGTAGCGACTATCGCTGCTAAATCTTACAGGTGTCTCTCATGAATTAGAAGCATGAATTTTCTATTAAAATATTAAGCACGTGTGGGTGGGTATTAAGAAGTAGTCCTCATTGGTAATACCGGTCTGTTGTAATTTTTTTCAGAACAAGCAGCAGGTGCAACAGCAGCAGCAACATGAGCTCAGTCGGCCCAGTCAAGTGTATGTTTATTAGAGATGCCTACGTGATAGACACTTTTGCTGAAGAAAATGTGCCCATGGTATAAGTGTGATTTCTCTCTTTTGGTTCATCATTTAAACATTGTTTTTTTGGGAAAAACGTCTGTTTATATTTTACTTTTTAACATCCACAAATTTCCAATATTTTTTATTGAAACTTTGATTGTATTTATTTTTTAATTGATTCTTATAATACAAAAATTTGAAGGTTAGAAATTTAAGTAAACAAAACAGTATTCATAGTCATAGTCCTTTACTGTCAACTATTTACAGATAAAATTTTAATACTTTTTTGTTATAAAAAATCAAATTTCAAGTCTTTTCTATTCTTTATGTTTTTAGTTTAAATATTTTATAATTCCAAATTTAAAATATTCAAACTTATTCTATATTGACTAATCAAAATCAATGCTTTAGGTGTTTCAATACGGCCACTCGTTATTTTTTTAAGAAGAGAATTTGGCGCAGAAGAATGAGGTGAAGAAGTCGATAGAGCAATCGCACTCGCATCACTCATCCAGGTACAGCCACAAAGCAGAGAAGCCGCTGAATGCAACATAAACATCACCTCTGCCAGTGGTTTAGCTGGGACAGGTAGCCTTACTGGAGTATATGTGCCCAAATCAAATTTCATGTCTTCTCTATTCTTTATGTTTTTAGTTTAAATATTTCATAATTCCAAACTTAAAAAAATTCTAACCTATTCTATATTGACTAATCAAAATCAATGCTGTAGGTGTTTCAATATAGCCACTCATTACTTTTTTAAGAAGAGAATTTGGAGCAGAAGAATGAGGTGAAGAAGTCGATAGAGCAATCGCACTCGCATCACTCATCCAGGTACAGCCACAAAGCAGAGAAGCCGCTTCATGCTACACAAACATCACCTCTGCTAATGGTTTAGCTGGGACAGGCAGCCTTACCGGAGGATATGTGCCCACCGTGTAAGGATGCTTTCTATGTTCTGGAGTTTATTGTTTAAATATTTTCTTTTGCTGAGGACCATTAGCAGAGTATCATATCTTATATATACTCACAAGATGTAATAAATTTTCCTCTGTTCTTTTGCCTACCTTCCTGTTTCGCTTTAGGAATACACTTGGAGGTATACTCATAAATTTGTCTCTTCAACTTTTTCTGCACCTCTGATAATTCTACATTTATTCAGAATTAATGGAAATCTTCTAAAAATAACGTTGCCGATGTGAAGCAGCCCCCCTCTCTCTCCTTCTCTCTCTCCTCTCTCTCTCTCTCTCTCTCTCTCTCTCTCTCTCTCTCTCTCTCTCTCTCCCTCTCTCTCTCTCTCTCTCTCTCTCTCTCTCTCTCTCTCTCTCTCTCTCTCTCTCTCTCTCTCTCTCTCTCTCTCTCTCTCTCTCTCTCTCTCTCTCTCTCTCTCTCTCTCTCTCTCTCTCTCTCTCTCTCTCTCTCTCTCTCTCTCTCTCTCTCTCTCTCTCTCTCTCTCTCTCTCTCTCTCTCTCTCTCTCTCTCTCTCTCTCTCTCTCTCCCCTCCCCCCTCTCCCCCTCTATGTTCTTCCATCTGACAGGGGTGTAGGTAAAAAAAAGTAGTTACAATAGTACTGTAGTTTAGCAGGAAGCCTATGGGTGGTACTGCGCTTCTGCTCTCTTTCTGATATTGTGTTTTCTCATAATTTTCCTCTTCCTCCTTTTCATTTTCCGCTATAAGTGTATGTTTGGACAATATGTTTAAGTGCTTAATTTAATTATATATTATTGCTTAGGGTGAAGAGTTGCAGACATCATGCTGACATATGCTGACAATGCTACCATTTTCCTTGGTAGACTCAGATGGGGGAAAGGTGTATTTTATGAACATCATCAACTTTTGATCTTCATGGTAATATGTACCGGTAAGTAATTTATTATAGGAAACTGTGCTACTTTATGCCAGCCTAATTTGCAACAGGTGGTATATTTTATGTGGATATCGGTAACCATTGAGCTTTTTGAAAAATTTTCCGGTGAATATTTATCTGTAAGAAAGTTACTGCTTTACTACAGCTAAAATCTATTCTATAACTCTTCCTTTAGCTTTGATAGGAGCTTGGCTTCTCTATGCTCTCTTCGCTGCCAACTTATTCCTATTTCAATTATATTTTATTACCTAGGGCGAAGAACTCCTGTAACAGACGACATCGCGACGTCTTGAGTTGCTGCCATTACGGTTTTGTGCTACATCATCATCCGCGTTTACTTGCTGCCTCTATGGTAAGGAGTTACGACACTGTGAGGAGTAAGGCGTATTCGTGTATGTTGTTAATCTGTCGCGGCTGTCATGCTTGTATGGCACTGTACGCGAACATACTCACTTTTATGTCGGTATTCATCTCGAGGATTGCTCTTGCGATCATGTGAAGCGATGTCCTAAATTTTAAAATCAACTGAGTGAATTGGCTAACCTGCACCTCACTTTTCTTTTGAAAAATCTGTATTTTCTATAGCATTTTTAGCTCGACTGTTGAAATACTTTTTTTTATTTTTGTCAATGTTGACGGATATAAAAATAGTATATTATGCAACTAGATCGGATTTAACTATGGGCGAGCTTGTTACTGGTGAAGAGAGATTTGGATTTGATAGCAAGGCGTAAGAGTTGCTTGAGATTTCAAAAGAGCGTTTAGTGTTTATTATTGTTTGTATATATATTAAGGAATACATAATATTAAGGAATCCCGTTTGTGAGTCTGTAATTTGAGAATTTGTAAATGTTTCGGTCGTTTTTGAACGATTTCTGGCAGATGACCTTGTAATTGTCAAAGAAAGCATTTATAAATGCTTAAGATATGCTATAGCACATCTGCTTTGGGATATCTTGGCAATGAGTATTTTACCTTCCAGGGGCTACTGGTTTCGGAGTCATGGTGATCTACACGTAGTACAGGACGAACCCTGATACTAATAGGTTTCAGACTCGCGAGTCAACACGTCGTTCACTGTGAAGATCTATCGAATTATTTATAGGCGAAATTATTATAACTAATGCGTATAGGCGAAATATGCACAATTATTTATAATAAATGGTATAGACGAAATACGTATGATTATTAACAGTGAGAAATGCCTATAGGCGAAATACGCATAATTATGTATAATAGAATATGCATATAGCCGAAATACGTACAATTATTTATAATAAAAAATGCGTATAGGCGAAATACTATTATTAACAATAAGAAATGCGTATAGGCGAAATATGCATAATTATTTATAATAGATCATGCATATAGGCGAAATACACACAATTATTTATGAAATACCGAGCAAACTATTGTTTTTAATCGAAAATTTAATCGGCCATCTGTAACACATAGACCTGGTATCCGACCTGTCCCCTCACCTGGACACAAAACCCTACGAAGCGCACTAACCTGACTCCATAATCAGCCATCTGGAACACGTAGACCACGCATTCGATTTGTCCTCGTCTCTGGATACAAAAACCTACGAAGCGTATCACATAGACTCCATCATCGGCCACCTGGAACACCTAGACCTCGCATGTGATTTGTCCTGGCCTCTGGATACAAAAACGTACGCAGCACATCACATAGACTCCATCATCGGCCACCTGAAATGCCTAAACCTCGCATCCAATCTGTTCCGACACCTGGACACCAAAATCTATGAAAAGTATCATCTAGACTCTATCATCAGCCGGCTGGAACAGCTAGACCTGGCATTCGAGTTGTCCCGACACCTGGACTCAAAAACCTAAGAAGCGCGCTACCTAGATTCCATCATCGACGCTCCTTACACAGCTAACTTGTTTCTATTTTAATTACATTTGATTGAGTAAAGCGAGGGGCTCCTGTAAACGATATCGCTACGCATTCAGTTGTGGCTGTCGCTGTTTTGTTATACATCATCGGCCGTGTTCACTTGCTGCTCTCTATGGTAAAGAGTTACCATTCTGTGAAGAATACGACAGATTCGAGTAAGTTGATAATCTATCACGATTGTCTTGCTTGTTTTACAGTATGGAATAAGCTCACTTTTTTACGGATATCCCTTTTTAGGATTGCTGTTGCTATCATGCAAGGCGATGTCCTGAATTTTGAAATGTAAATAATAACTGAGACTACAGTAAAGTGACTAACCTGCATCTCATTATAATAAGAAATGTGTATAGGCGAAATACACAAAATTATTTATAATAAAATGCGTATAGGCGAAATGCGCACGATAATTAACACTGAAAAGTGCGTATAAGCAAAATACGCTTAATTATTTATAAAAAAAATGCGTATAGACGAAAAACACAATTGTTTACAAAAGACAATGCGTATAGGCAAAATACGCACATTCATTTACAATAAAGAATGCGCGTAAGCAAAATACGCATATCTCTTTATAATAAAAAAATGTGTATAGGCGAAATACACATATCCTTTTACAATAAAAAATACGTATAGGCGAAATACGTAAATTTTGATTTTAATAGAAAATACAGATGTTTATTATTATTAAAGTATAATAAAATACTACAAATCTTTAATATTTTTGAAATATGTAGCGCCATCTATGTTAAAGTCAAATAGGATTTTCCAGAGATGGCGCTTGTGTTATATTTCATCAATATTATATACTGCCTACTTTACCGACCTATGGGTCGGTCAAATCGCAGAATTGAGTTTGACACCCCCTTAAGGAAAAAAATTTGGTATTCTAAAAAACAATTTTCTCTGATAAAAATATAATTATAATCAACGATTTTAAAAACAATCTTAAAAAAGATTTTTTATGAAAACAGTGACTCAATTTTTTAAATTCATTTAATAACAGCTCAATTCAATTTACAAGATTTTTTTTATCTGAAGATACATAATCTATTCAAGTTCAAATCTGTTCTACCGAGTCTTATTTTCTAATTATTACGCAGTTTTATAAGTATTCTGTCATTGTTGTGAAACTTTTTATTTAATAAATGTCGCAATACTTTGAATAATAATTTAACGTACAAACAATATTGCAAGATTTAAACCTCGACTAAAACTATAAAGCTATTTTACTTGATATTTAATCATTTGTCGTAGCAAGAATTGGAAAAAAAAAGAAATATAATAAAATTTGGACATTGCAATTATGACATTAATGGACGCATTTTATATGCATTCGTATGTAAAAAGTAGCTAGGAACGATTTTTTTCAGATTAATAATTATTCTTCTATAAAATAAAAAAAAAAAAAAAAAAATGGAACTTATTCTCGAAACAGCTACATGCGTCGTACCAACCTAATTCCTCCATCACTAGTTAGTAAGTTTAACGCGCAAAACAAAATGTATTGGCACACGGTATGAACATAAACAAACAATCTTTAGCAACCGATGGGAGCAATAGGAGAATGAATGAGAATCGATTGCTTAATAGATTGGCTACAAGATTGCAGCGACCATAAAGTGTTTTGCCTTTCATAAGCTTCGAAAATGTTTAAACTTGTAATTTGGAAACAGAAAACCGTCCAGTATAGTGTCGTTTCCCAAGACGACGTTAAAGATGGGTATGATGGCGGTTTGGTGAAATGGGGAGTGAAATAGTAGAAAGCCTCGATTGTTAAAGAAAGCGGTAAGTTATATTCATGTTCTGAAATGCTCAATCAACGTTCCTCCGGCTGAGAAATTGTGTTTGTAGGGTGAGATTTTGGCGCACGAGCCGCCACGGGACCGCGGTTACAAAGTTGCTAGCGCGATTACCTCAAACCGCGTCGCAGGCCTTCTTTCTGTCGCTCATGACGCGTATTCTCTAAAAAAAAATCAGTGAAATTTTTAACGATGTGCGCTTTCCGCACCTTCGTGCAAATTAAAAGGGGAAACGCGAAGGGAACATTAAGCTCCGGGCGAAGCGACTAGCGACCGGCGACACTGACACCTCGACATCGAGCTATGCGTACACGGGAGTACGCATAGCTAACCACGTCCCTTGTCTTGTTTTTGTCGAGGTTACCATACGACCGAGGCGGGGAGTAGACGACGCGCTGCGCTGAAACGGCACTGGAGTTCGTAGTCGGCGACGATGACGAGCAGAGATGCTGAAGACGAGAAGCATGCGTCGACGAGGCGGTGAAAGCCGAGCCACCTGCTCGCGCGCTCGCAGACGACGCACCTGTAAATCAAAACTGTGCGCCGAATGCGAGCGTGCCCAAGTGAGCTCGGCCACCATGATGAATCACAGTCGAGTTGCCGAGGGGAGATGCCGTCCACCGACTCGCAATCACCTACCACCCGCGCACCACACATACACACCGATGCACCGACACGAGAGCGGCTGTTCGACGGCCACGAGACCGGCAGCCACGCGGAGACGCAAAACCGAGTGAGACAGCATGCGCGAGTCGCGTTGCTGCCATACATGATTAGCGAGAGGGAGAGACGGTGCGGCAGCCTGCGTGCTGCGAGAGAGAGAGAGTGAGTGGGAGAGTGCGCAGCGGCGCACATGAGAGCGGGAGAGAGAGAGCACGGCGGACAGCAGCAGCAGGCGAGCTACACTTGGCCGGCGCGTGCGAGTGCGAGAGAGAGGGACGCGACAACGTGCTAGAGAGAGAGAGAGAGAGAGAGGCGAGAGATGGAGCAGGCACACACGGCAGCCTGCGCTGCCTAGTGCGAGCGTACGAGAGAGAGAGAGGGAGAGCGCGACATGTACGGGAAAGAAGTGAGTGAGAGAGAGAGAGTGCTTAGCGAGCACGAGAGTGAGTGAGAGAGAGCGCGCAGCGGAGCATGAGTATGAGAGAGGGGGAGTGAAGGCCAACGGCAGCCTGCGTGCTGCATACGGCCGGCATAAGAGAGAGAGAGAGAGAGAGAGAGAGATGCCGACATGAGAGCGACCGTCGAATCAAAGTGTGGAGGCGCGCTGCCGCCTAAAGCCGTGCCGCCACTAAGCGCAGGGAAGAAGCCAGGTTATACCCGGTTCGAAATTCGCGCGCAACAGGTGGCAGCAGGACTCGGCTCAGTAGTCGATCCCGTCGCGCACGGCCAATCACAGTCACCGCTTAAGTAATTCGAATTCTAATTGGCTTTGACTAATAAGTTTCGCCAAAGATACAAAAAGAAAATTATGACGCGCGTCGATATCTGCTGCCAACCTGCCCACCGACCTATCTAAATCTATAGCGAGAAAGAAAGAGAGAGACGCCACCTATCTAAATCTATAGCGAGAAAGAAAGAGAGAGACGCCACCGAGGAAGAAGACGGAAGCGAGCAGGTGCCGTTTCCTTCTTCTTCACTGAGTCAGTGACCATTATCAGTGAGCAGCGACTTTTCGCTGCTTTTTCAGTTGCATCATAAAATCAACGAAAAGTCACTGCTTTTAAAGTGGATCGTCAAGTCGCTGATAAAAGCAGTTATTATTTCACTGATGTTTTCGTGGAATGAGAAATCACTGTCAGAAACGAACATTAGTGGAACGAACATTCACTGACCAATACAGTGATTTTTTCACTGATTTTTTAGTGGAACGAACATTCTCTGACAAAAATAGTGATTTTTCACTGATTTTTATTTAGAGAGTAGGCTCTCCTGTTGATTCTTTTACATTTTTCCCCGCTGGGAGAGACGGGCATCACTACTTTTAACTTCCTTCTTGCACTCACTCTCTCTCGCGTTAAAAGTGGTCCCCTTGCCCTGCATTGATATGGGCCGTGGCACAAATGTTCCCTTTTCCGACTCGGTTGAAAGCTTCGGTGTAGTGTACTGTACTCTGGTCTAACCTGAAAAAATCAGGTTGATAAAATAACTAAAAAATGCAATAGTATCATGTACCATCTGAGATTCTTCAGAAAGTATACTACCGAGACTCTTCGTAAATGACTCGTTGAAGCACTACTCTTCCCACACCTTGACTATTGTTCTGTCGTATTGTTCAATGCTTCTCAGCAGCTGCGAATCCGACTGCAGGTCCTGCAGAATTCGGGTGTGAGGTACATAGTGGGTCTTAGAAGGGATGCTCACATCACTCCTCACAGAACTTCATTGGGTTAGCTACGTACTGATTCGAGGAGACACTACTTCATGGCTGTACTGATGTACAAACTCGTGCGTATGAATGTCCCGGACTGTCTAGTAGGTCTCTTTACTAGATATGTGCCCAGAGGCAATGTAAGAGGAGTGATAAAAGAACTTGAGCCCCCTCTGATGCGCAAATCGTACGGATTTAAATCTTTTCAGGTGCGAGGAGCGCATTTATGGAACTCCCTACCCACTGAGATTCGAAATTTACCGTCCCTCCGTTAGTTCAAGCTCGCAGTAACGAGGCACTTATCTGACCTGGAATAGGTCACCTCGAAAGGGACATGTACTCTTGTGCTGTCCCATATACACTATTTATTCGTTCTGTCCGTATTCTTAGGTTAGTTATATGACTGTAATTTATAAGTATGACTGGACGAACGAATGCACTAAATGAATGCATGAGTTTTAGTGTAATTATAGTTTTAGTATCCTCGACTGATAGGTATTCCAAATGTTTTTATTGCTAATATTGTGTATTTATTACTGTATTCGCCACTGTGACTTACTATGTTCAGTATTACTATATAACTCTGACTGTGATCACACTCTGTGACTATGATATCACTGCATAACCTTAGTATTATTTTGACTGTTACATCACCTTTTATAACTATTTGTTCTGTGTTATCAATAGCGTTACCTTCAGTATTATTTTGACTGTGATACATTCTACTCTCTCTCTCTTTCTCTCTCATTTACATGTGACTGGAAAGGATAGAAGGTCGCCAACTGGTCATCCTGCTCTTGCACTGGCCTCGTCCGGTCCGCTCTCTCGCGGGCGCGGCGGTGCATTCGTTAGAACTGGCGCACGAGCTTAAACATTCAACCTGCTTCTTGCGCTATGCTGATTGTGTCTCACATCTCTCGCTTACTATAGAATACGCAGGGATCGCAGAATGTTTTGCATCATCGCAATGATATTTAATACTGTTACCAATGAGGGGATGATAGAGTCGATTAAAGTGAATGAATGAATTATAGTGAATTAGAGTGGATAAGTCGCGTAAAAAATATTGGACAATCCGCGCTTGCATTCAGAGATCCGGGATTCTAGTCGGGTGTTATTGTAATAATAATAATTTCAGATAATAATAATAATTTCAGATAATAAGGAGTATCTAGAAAGTCTTGAAGTCAGGACGGATCGTTCTATTATTGAAAGTCCACAGGAAGTAACTGGTAAGATAAATTTTGTGCATATAGAATACTTATTAAAAAAGAGTCAGCTACTGTTACTATTAATTGATAAAAAGTAATATTCCTTTAAAGAATTTAAGTTTTTAATTTTTTACAATAGTAACAATGATAACAAAAAATAGAAAATTAAATAATACCAACTTTTTCTTTTATTTTTTATAACTTTCGAACATTTACAGAGAATTTGCGTCTTCCTGTGTGTACCTCTGTGTAGCTGTGCAATCTGCTTATGTATGTTCCTCGTCTATCTCATTAGACGAATGTGGTAAAAAATGCGCGCCGCTCTCGTCGCCTCTACATGGAGAGAAGTGCGCAGGGTCTGATACGCTGTTGCACGGAGAAACTTTTGGTACAACTGCTGCACTCCATAGTGCGACCGTTGCGCCAAGCGCGCCCTCTCTTTTGTACTTTCAGTTTGGAACAACTGCTACAACAAAAATGCGCAAGAGCTCGACCAAGGAGCAGACGACGCAGCCGCTTCGAACAGCAGTTACGCCTATTTGGAATAGCTGCTGCCACAAACTAACAGCGCTGCCGTCGCACTACGGCTAAAGCATGATTTGCACCAAAGGTCTCTCCGTGTAGCAGCGCTTGCTACAGTGGCAGCGGAAAGCAGGCTGTGCCCTAGTGCGTCGGGCGATGCCTCTTCCATCACACTGCGACGCACATGATTTCTAGATTTTGAGCACTGAGTTTTCAATGCTAGCCACCGATCGTCCAGCGCGCCTAATTGTAGGTCTAAAACTGGCAATATTTCCATTGTACACATAAGCTTCCCCTCCAGAAAACGTTATTTGATCATGTATTTTTATCCATTGAATCTGAGTATGAAAGCCTTTTTGTAAGATAATGAATAAAAATTGTTTAAAATCCAATAGCTGAAAGTATGGTTGAAAGTATTGCTAAAAGTATGGCTGAAAGTATTGCTAAAAGTATAGCTGAAGGTATTGCTAAAAGTATGGCTGAAAGTGCGGCTGAAAGTACGGCTGAAGGTGTGGCTGAAAGTATGGCTGAAAATATGGCTAAAAGTATGGCTGAAAGTATGGCTAAAAATATGGCTAAAAGTATGGCTAAACGTGTGGCAAAGTCTTTATTTAAGTTTGGCATACAGTAGGGCTCAGAGTCTTACTATTAGCTGAATCCTGTTGCTAACAATATATAGCTGGCAACTTGTTAAAAGTATGGCTGAAAGTATGGCCGAAAGCATGGCTGACAGTATGACTGAAATCATGGCTGGAAGTCTGGCTTAAGGTATGCCTAAAACCCAGGCTAATCGTGTGGCAAAAAGTCTTTATTTAAGTTTGGCATAAGGCATGGCTTAAAGTCTGGCTAAACGTGTGGCAAAGTCTTTATTTAAGTTTGGCATAAAGTAGGGCTCAGAGTCTTACTATTAGCTGAATCCTGTTGCTAACAGTTTATAGCCGGCACCTTGTTAAAAGTATGGCTAAAAGTATGGCTGAAAGTATGGCTGGAAGTACGGCTGAAAGTACGGCTGAAAGTACGGCTGAAAGTACGGCTGAAAGTGTGGCTGAAGGTGTGGCTGAAAGTATGGCTGAAAGTATGGCTGAAAGTGTGGCTGAAAGTGTGGCTGAAAGTATGGTTGAAAGTATGGTTGAAAGTTTGGCTGAAAGTATGGCAATAAGGATGGCAGAAAGTACGGCTAAAAGTACGGCTGAAGGTACGTCTGAAAGTACGGCTGGAAGTAGGGCTGAATGTACGGCTGAAAGTACGGCTGAAAGTTTGGCTGAAAGTATGGCTGAAAGTATGGCTGAAAGTATGGCTGAAAGTATGGCTGAAAGTATGGCTGAAAGTATTGCTAAACGTATGGCTGAAAGTATTTCTGAAGTATAGCTAAATATATGGTGTGAAGTCTTGCTTAATTTTTGCTTTTAAGTGTGACTAACATCATATACCTGACATCTCGTTAAGCATAACTAAAAGTATGGCTCCAAGTATGGCTGAAAAAATTATGTTCAGGCTGGCTTAATGTATGGCTAAAAGTCTGTCTGAACGTAAAGCAAAAAGTCTTTCTTCATGTTTGGCATAGCTAATAGTCAAACTATTAGCTAAAACCTGTTTGAAATTTATTTAACCCTCAGAAGCATAGATTTTTCTATTCGATATTTTGGCCTGAAATTTCTCACTTGGGGGTTTTTGGCGTCGCTAATAACGAAGATGCGATCAGAATTTTAATTTTCCTAATCCAAGATGGCGGTTTCAAGATGGCGGATGAAATTTTTTGAAAATGAGTTTATTTTCACTTCAAAATGTTTACCCGGGGGTTTTCGGGGTTGCTGATAACGAATATGCCGTCAAAATTTTTATTTCCAAATCCAAGATGGCGGATTCAAGATGGCGGACGTAATTTTTTTAGGAAATGTGTATATTTTTAAAGCTCAAAAATGATTTTTTTCTAAAAAAACATGCATTTTTTGCAATTTGTTTATTTATATCAATTTAATAACAAATAAAATAATAAATTACGTTCGGGAGAATTGTAGAGAAACGTCTTACCTATCAGAAAAACCCGTTACCTTGAATAAATACACATAAATACGTTTTTTATAAATAAAAATAGAAAGCTACTTTGGTGGTCCCTATAGGGACCACTATGCTTCTAAGGGTTAAAGGATAACTCAACATCTGCCGAAGTATAGATCAAAGTATAGCTAAAAGTATAGCTGAAGTTATGGCATGATAACTTGCATAATTTTGGCTTTAAAGTATCGCTAACAGTTTATAGGTGGCACCTCCTTAAAAGTATGACTAAACGTATTGACAAAGGTATGGCTGAATATATGGTCCAAAGTATGCCTAAAAGTGTCCTGTTAAGTCCGACTTTATGTATGACTGAAAGTACAGTTTTGCTCAAAGTATGGTCGAAAGTATTGTTTAAGTGTTAAGTGTAGCTTCAGTTTAGCTGAAAGTATGGCTTTAAGTCAGACTATTAGCCTGGTTGAAGTTTAAATAAAAAGTTGGCTGCAGCAGTTTAGCTGTGGCCTGGTTAGATGTATATCCCCATTTCTGGCTCTAAGTATAGCTTCACGTTGAACGAATGTTGAGCACAGCGGCGCAACTCATTGTGGCAGGTGCGTGCGCATGCGCACAAGCGAAAGAAAATACTGCGCCCGCGAAGTATTGAACGAACAAAAGTACATAAAATGTAACTAAGGCGATAAATCAAATTTCCTTTTTACAGTAAAAAGTACAAAATACTTATATTATATAGAATATAAATATAGCGCGATATGTCATGTCACTAAGTATCGCTAAAACTATGGTTGAAAGTATGGCTAAAGGTTTCACTTCTAGGTACCTATCTTTTAAATAATGATGGATTTGTTAGGATATAAATTTATTCGTAATTTGGTTGGTGGGAGTAATGGGTTTTTAGGTTACAAGAAGTAAGGTGGCGCAAAATTTTGCTAAAATTACGGTGTGCTAAGCTCGCTAAGAGATGACTAGTATCGCTAAAAGTCTGGTTAGGGTATCCTAATTTGAAGAATTATCATTTTGATATTTCATATATTTCAGACCAATCGTTGCGTCACACCGTTTCCCCTCATGATGGAGATGATAACATTTCTACGTCTTCCGTTGCGGTAGAGGGATGCCGTAATGGTATAGTACCTGCAGGTAACATTATAACTTGTTTTTTGTAACACAGACAATTTTCAATAACCGTTTTTTGTAACACAGACAATTTTCAATAACCGTTTTTAGACCAGCAGGCACGTTTGTTTTAATTGCGGTGCGCTAAGCGCGATCCGAGATGAGTAGTATCGCTAAAAATCTGGTTAGGATATCCTAATTTGAAGAATTATCATTTTGATATTTCATATGTTTCAGAACAATCGTTACGTGACAACGTTTCCCTGCAGGATGTAGACGATAGCGTTTGTACGTCTTCCGTTGCGGTAGAGGGATGCCGTAGTGGTATAGTACCTGCAGGTAATATTATAACTTGGCTTTTGTAACACAGGCACGATTTTCGCATTTTTTAAACCTAAAAAAGGTCCTTAAATAACTGATTTTAGACCAGCGGGCACAAAAGCCGCCAAGTGGATCAAAAATTTTCATAGCCGGCGTAAAACTTCTGTAGCAGGCGTAAAAGTTCCGCAGCGGGCGTAAAATTTCCATAGCGGACGTAATATTTCCGTAGCAGGCGTAAAATTTTTTTAGCGGGCGTAAAATTTCTGGTGTGAGCACTAAAGTTCCTTAGCGGTCGTAAAATTTTCTTTGCGATTCTTCTAGAAACTGTTTTAATTTTTTTCCAATGCAAGTGTCTTTTCTTTCTCAATCAATATCATTTCGTGTATCTTAGGTTTTCAATAACAACAAATTTTAGTTTGATTTTTTTAAATCTTCTTTATTGTCTAATTTTTATTTCAAAAATACAAAAATTTATACCAAATTTTAAATATGTTAGAGTGAGGAAAGATAAAAATAACCTCAATAGATCTTTGGTGGCTGTATCGGGAATCCGTTAAGGTAGTTGTGTCAAAAAAAGGGTTTCTTAAGAACCTTCTGAAACTTCGGGCATACGTTTGTCTTACCGATACCCATACGTGTGCTAAATTACGAAGAGATGACTCGTGCCGATTTTGAGATATTCAATATCAATGTTGGGCCTTTTAACATGGGAGGCATAGTAACAACAAGCGGAAAACAGCATTTAAATTCATTGTTGGAAAACGTTTCTTAAGATCATAACAAAAAACTAATCTATTAATTATCATTATAATTAAAAGCTTGTCACTAAAATTCAGAGTAATGACACGTATAGTTTCCGAGGAAAGCTATTGTAAATCTCGTATAAGTATGGAATATTTGGGTTAAGAGAGATTCGATATAGGAAAAAATACAGAACAATGCGTTTTTCAAGTAATTGCATGTTTGCGTGTCATTTATACGCATATACTGTACATTCCCATTCTCCTACACACATGTGCGATTTTTTTCTACTATGATGCATTAACTATATCGCGTGATTGTAGACCGTATCCTGAAGACACAAGTACCTTAATGTTTTCTCGCGTTACAGGTACAAAAACACGAAAATCCAAACCTGTATCACATAAAATATCGTGTGCAGTAAGGGCTAAGTGATCTTTTTGACCTCGTGTGGATGCAGTACTCATATACAGCTCGCAAAATGCCTTCGCCTTTGGTTCGTGGTTGTTCGCCTCCAACTCGTACTGCAAACAACACTAGATCTAAAAAGGCCCACTTTATGCCCTTCTGACACTATTCTACTAAGGTACCTGAAGTAAAAGAGTAATTTAGGACTACATATTTGTTATAAAACTAACGAATTCTTGTAGAGACTGATGAAGCTGTCGGAAACATCACGGCGATTGAAAGTAATTTAGAAGAGGAAACCATTTCAATGTGGGATCATATTGAGGAAGGAAAAGTAAACAATATATTATTTGTTATATATCTATATAATTACACTGAAAACCAATTAGAAAAGTAATTTGTCCTACTTGAGCAACTCCTCTGCTGAGAGGAAAAAGGTGCCAACTCGTTATTTCGCTAAATAAAGTTCCAACTCGGCGGAGCGCTAAGAAAAGTGCCAACTCAGTGGAGCGCTAAGAAAAGTGCCAACTCACAGGCTTTCTTCCACAGACGTTTTAGTTGAAAATAGCTATAGTTTTACTTCCTGACAACAGGGAGTAAACACAATACTTTACACGTGGTATGCGAAAAAATCGTATACGCCGCATGGGAGCAAATAGAGAATGCCTCAGATCGCATGTTTGTCACCGCATGTTTGTCAATTTACATGCAATCTGGGACATTCTTTTCTTTTACTCCCTAGGTGTGTAATATACTATTTTAGCATATGTACTAAGAAGGTGCTTCGTTGTGTGTGAGTTTTGAGTGCACTAAATGACAAATTACGCACTGCGTTCGTTATTTTCTATCATACAGTAATAATACGTTGCGTTAGGAACGATAACTCAGACAGATTATTGAGAGGGTATGAAACACATTTTCCAATATAATTTTCACATTATTTTTTCTACGCACTTATGATATAAAATAATATGTGTAATTATTGCGGTATTGTTGCCAGTAGCACACGCGGGTGCGTTGACAACAATGCCGCACTCGTCGCACAATGCACTATTTATATCTACTAGCCCTCTAAGATCAAGCGCGCTACGCGTGCCAAGGACACCATCTTGATTTTTTCAGTCAATGACAGTACACTTTATCCACCCCGTTGAAAAGGTCCGATAAAAACTAATAAAAATATTCAGATTCGGGTGCAGAAACCGCATAGAATATTAGGTTTCTGCACCCTTTTTATCTGGCTCTATCGGATCTTTTCAACCGGTCATCTAACGCTCTGAATTGTCCCTCTAAGCTTCAATTCGATACTATCGCGTTCTCCCTTTCGTAGATAGAATAGTTATATATAACTATATTTAATCTATATCACACACTGTGTTCTTTTCTTTGTAAACTTTTTTTATAAACTTTCTTTTCTTTTTATACTATAGGTACAACTGCATAAAAATTTTAAAGTTTATATTTCTGGAGCAGAAATGAGTGAAATTAAGAAAAAATTTAAAAAAAACAAAAAAGAAATGGTAAGAAGACTAATGAAAGAAGTATTAGGAATTGAAAATTTGATCGAAATGTCTCCTACTGGTTGTGGCGGCCATAAAGAGATACCAAGCCCCGTCAAGTCCGCAATATTTCGTAAGACAGATTTTATTGATTTTATTGTATGATATGTTGCTTTTAGAATAATTATTATTATATCAAATAATTTATATGTGCCCACTATCCGGCAAATACACGATACAATACTACTCTCCTCTCATTATCCAAAAGGGAGTCCGTCGTGAAAGTCTTTCTCGAGCAAAGAAATATAATTCAAATTATTCATTTATTATCTGCAAATTAAATGCTAAATAACTCGCATTTACTTAAACTCAATCTATAAACGGACCAGACTAACGAAATACATCGCAACTATCTCGATGCCACTCTAGCTGCTCGTTCACCCGCAAACACGTTTTCAAATATTCCGCAAAACTCTATTATAGAGTGTGCGTGGGGCACACTCTACAACAGTTCGACGCTCGCTGTCGCTCTTTCATTTTCGCGGAACTCGCTTGAGATGTTCCATTCCCGCTGTCGTATGCGCCGCCGCGTCGCTATCCCAATCTTCCTCCACGCGGGACTATTACTAAATAAACAATCGAAGAGTTAATAGTTTCAGAAATTAGTCGTCACCGCTCCAGCGACCGATACCACGTAACGCATAAATCGCAATAAACGCTCCACGGCGCGTACTCTGCTTGCGATTTCTCTATTTCTCTTTTTCTCTATTTCTCTATTTCTCTATGCCCATTCTTGCTTGTCATTGCTTTCTCGCATACTCACATTCATGCGGTGATCACTTACCGATTGTTGTTGTCCTCCAGACGCATGCATGAATTCTAGTCACATTCTTGGAATATAGTATTATCTGTGTCTAGATCTCGAGTACCCTGGTTTTCTAAGATTCTCTTTCTCTCCCTCCCGCCCTCTCACCCCCATCTCTCTCTCTCTCTCTCTCTCCCTCTCCCTTTCAGGGGGAAGGATCGATATCAAAATTGGAGAAATTTTAAAACCTGCAATCATTTTTGTTACTGTGGAATCGGTAATTTTTTGTAATTTGGAATTTTCTTTAGAGTCACAATGTAGCAATCTTTAACCACAGTATAATCCATTCAACTGTTTTATTTTATGTATAATTTCATGATATACTTCATGACATTAAAAGATAATTATTTTCGTAAAGGACTTTTGACTCTAGGGTAAGTGCAGGTATTACAGCGGCGCAGGTATTATTGCGATATTTTTATTTCTGTAGAAACCTAATAAACTTTATTTCGAATCTGATCCAAAAAATTCGTAATGTACATTTGAAATGTTATCTTTATTATTACTAAAATATAATTAAGAATATTTGCTTATTTTCTTATTTATGTGAATTTTAATTTCGAGAGCTCGATTTGTTGTGAAAAAATATAGGAAGCTTCGAATATACTCGAAACAAAAATGTCTATTTCTGCACACCATTAAAACAAAACAAAAATACTGTAAATAACTTTTATACGTAAAATTACAGTCATTTTTCAAAAAAGAGCATGAAATTACTTTATTATAATGTTTAAGTAAAATTTTAATGATGCAGCATTACCTGCATTATTTTTTGCGAATGTTGGAATTACTGCGATAAACTATGAGACACACCTAACCTCCAAAATCGCAGTAATACCTTCACTTACCCTATTACAAAAATATAAAACCTAAGTAATTTATTTTGTTTTAGATAATTTAGTGCTAAAAGCAAGATTTGGATTTTATTTAATAACGCAAATTTTAATTTAAGCTAAATGAATATGTCGCTTCTAGATTTTATAACATAATTATTTCATGGAATACTAATGCATTATGTCGTACGCATTATGTAAAAATGATTCTATTTAAGTCATCCATTAGCTAGAAAATATAGTTCATTTTCTACTAAGAACTACTTATTAACCATCTTTTTAAAACTTTAAAGATAAAAAGTAAATTGCTAATAACGATTATAAGTAAATTGCTAAGAACGATTTCCAAAGCCAATGTAGGAAGGATTGTTGTGAAATTTTCTTCCTCCCCCCCCCGCATTTATGCGGCGGAGGAGAAAAATAAGCCTACAAGAATTGTTTTTCGTGACAAAATTAACTTTTTGTTCTGATGAGGGTGACATTGTTCACCGAAACGTCATCATACACATGAGAAAATTTATTTCTCACATCCTTGCCTCGGGAAGATCGAACTCCTACATACCAATATCATCATACCAGCCGAGGAATAAAATTCATACAAAAACACACCGTTGTTATTTCATCAATAAATTGCTAATACTTTCTTTCTTACAGATTTCGTCAATGAAAATGTCGAAGTTGATAAAAAAATGTCCAAAGATGAGTACCGGCGGACTTTAACACTTATGTGTAATACGTTGCGCAATCCAAAAAAACATTAAAATGTTAATTATATTTAATTAAAATTAAAAAAATTAATTTGTTTATTTGAATAAAATCTTATTGATAAAACTTGTTTATTCTTATTTCTTTCTTCTTCAAGTAAAAGAATAAACTATACTAATTAGTTTACTTTGGATAATGATTAATAGTTCATTATACAATTCTTAAAATCTAAGGTAAAAGTATCAATACTTGGCCATCAAAACTCCAGTACCAAAAAGTGGCCGCATGCACTAAATAGTATGTTTTTGAAGTTAACACAGAATTATAAATTCCTCTCGAAGCCGTCACACTAGACTTCAACACTCTTTCTATCGAAACCATCACACAAGACTTCAACACTCCCTCTCTCGAAGCCGTCACACAAGACTTTGACACTTTTTTCTCCGGAGCTATCACACAAGACTTCGACGCTCTTTTCTCCAAAGCCATCACACAAGACTCCAACGTACTCGCTCTCGAACCTATCGTACTGAACTCCTTCACTTTCGACGCCGTTACGCCAGATTTCATCTCTCTCAAAGCCGTTGCACTAGACTCTAACTCTCTCTTTCTCTGGGTCTCTAGGCTAGACTCTCCTCTACGCTCTTTACATGATAGCACGCTAACTCGATCCCTGTCCTCACTCAACCCGGCTCGACTCCATTCACTACCATATAAATTCCTCTGTCAGATTGCTGAGTCCATATAAGAGCTATACAGAACGCAGGGGGCTCTACTGCGTCCCGGCAACCGTGTAAGGCACTGTGCTGCTCTATGTCCTACCAGTTGGCAGACAAAACACTGATTGTCAAAGGTCGCTTCGCCCGTTGTATTCATGGCTGCAGCCGACAACTGACGACGCAGGGGAGTGTCAGATCATTATTGTCACGATTTCCCCTTCGCACGTCTCTGACCGTTCTTTCTCCGACTCTTTCGTCACCTGCTGTCCTTCAACTCCGTTCTTTTCGTACTCTTTTGTTGACTCGACAACAGCAGTGACTTGATACGACGCTTGGTGGGAGCCGTCGTACATAGGGCCTCCGATTCTCAACTTCTCACGACGTAGTGGTGGCCTGTATCACTTTTTAATCGTCTCTTTCCTCTCAAACTCTCGTCCATATCGCTCAATCGCCTCGAAGCTATCTAAGGTTTTATCCCACAGATAGTCCTGATATTCTGGACGTAAGTGGGAGAAAGCGAGGTTAAGCTGCTCTCTCATTGAAGGAAGTTTCTTCAAGTAGCCGACAATTCGACTGAACTTGGTAAGAAAGGGCGTGATCCTGTAAGCTCTCTCGAATGTTTTGAAATCTCAAGTGAAGATTTCATCTTGGTATACTTCATACCAGTCACTCGCTTGGTATACTTCATACCAGTCACTCGTTTGGTATACTTCATACCAGTCACTCGGTTGGTATACTTCATACCAATCACTGTGGCTCGCCTACATGCTTTAAGCGTTTTTTAACGTGGAGACTGCTATCATCGAATCCGTGGCGTTCCTCTTGATGACTTTCTCTGCGCGAACTCCTCCAATCACGATTATTTGGCTTCCCTCGATTTCTCCGGCGCCGTACAACCGAACTGTTTCGACTCAGACAATGCGAACTAGTGGGACTGATGTCTCGAAAGTCTGCTCTAAATCGGCTCGAGAATACGGATGGCGACTCGAAAGTTGTCTCAGACTCAGACTCAGATTCATTCGGCAGAGAAATTCGCCTTTGCTTCTGCGGGCGGGCTGCTGTACGAGGAGGCTCAATTCTAGCATTGACTTCACTTCGCCAATCCTCTTGTCTCTGGATGTGGGATTTTCGTTTCCAGCCTCGAGGTGTATCTTGCAACCGCAACGGCCTCAATGCGTAACGTGTCCCTAGATTATCGTAATGTAGTCTGTCACATCTCCCCATCACCGACTCAACATTTTCGTGAAGAGATATTCGAGGGATTGCGCCGACATTTGTCGATCCCAGGAGTCTCTGGTATTCGCAGGTACGAAAGGTGAAAGTATGACAACTTCCTCCTGAAAGTGGAGGGCCGTTGTCTCGTGAGATGAGGCCATGCTTACAATCGGCTCTGATCGCGAAATTGACATGAATTCCTCTCCTGAAGTGAGTGACAGGTAGTACGAATGATCAACTCCTGCATTCGAAGCACTTGTAATTCGAGTCATCGTCGATATAATTCCTTCTTCTTACACTCTCGACCCACCACAACCATTATCCCTCAATAAACTATCACGTCTCCAAACTCGACAGGAAAACAGTATCAGTCTTCTCCGATCTTCTTGAAAAAAAAGAGAAACTCGACACCCTTCACTCGACCCTCTCACTGGCAATCTTGTATCTCAATCGCAACCTCGATTTGCCTTGAATTCGACCCTCGTTGTTGCTGTCGTTAGCGAGGCCCCACGTTGGGCGCCATTTGTAACGTTTTATTTGCTTAAACCCACTAGTAGAGTCAAAATAGTCAATAAGTATGATCTGAGCAAATATTTCGGCTTGCGACTAGTATCTCGATGAGAAAGTAGCCACGACTCAACAACAACAAAGGTTGAATTTTATATAATCCAACACACAATACCAACGCTAATGGACACAATATCCTTCTTATTCGGACCACAAAGAGATTGCACACTCGTGAATAACAACAAGCACGTAGGAAGTAAAATGTAGTTTATTAATTTCAAATCAAGATGGCGGCTTCCGCCATTTTGCGTCGTCGGATCGTCTTTCCTCTCGGCTACGGGGCTCTCACTAGGCTTCTCCCGCACTCCTGCCACCGGACCTGCTAAACACACAAAAGAACCACCCGGTCACGAAACTCGACCCCGCAACTCACAAGTCGATTCACGACATGACAACTTAGGAGACACCAGAACTCCAGCTACCCTTTCATGCCACCAGGTTACACTGGTGTAATTCCTCCTCAGCTGTACTGCGGCACTCGAATATTTGGAACATCAACCCCAACCTCTCTCACCCGAAGTACAACCCTCACGACCCCATAACTTGCTTCGCACAACTTACAAGCCTCAATTTGTACCTACCTACCTTTACACCTTCAATCCTTACTACTTCGCAGCTACTTACTAGGTTCACAATTCTGGCACCACCTCACACATCCTACCAATGACTCGTTACTTTTACTCGGCGAACAATGAGAGAGTTAACTGAACTATCCATAACCTCGTATGAGCTCGTTTGGAGGTCAATCGTCTAGAGTGACTCCCTTTCCTTACCCGCGGTCACTAGCGCGCATCATACTCATCGCTCGGCTGAGTATATTCATTCTATCTCTCGCGCTCTATCTCTACCTCCTTCTCTCTCTCTCTCTACTCACCGGTGTTCGCAGTACTATACCTCTAGCTGAGTGCTCATCGAGCACCTTCGAAAGAAGTCACCTTCGAAGACGTGGAACCCGCGGTTTCTCATTTCTCGTCGCAGGCAATGGGGACACGGTATACCCCGTAGTGTAGCAGCAAAAGCTCTCCCATTCATCGGACACCATATTGCAAAACTATGCAACTCCTCTCTCCTGCAAAGTAAATTTCCTGGTGTCTGTAGGAAGGCACATCTCGTTTCAGTAGTTATTGCGACACTATGGAGCATCCAAACAATGACTCATCGACGCCAGCCGAGGTCAATGTTTGTCGGGCCACCACCATAGTGCCGCGTTAGCAAAGTTTGTGCATATGCATGTGTGTGGACGTTTGTGTGGTGCGCACATACACACGCGCGCACAAGTATATTCTAAGGAGAGAGAGAGAAAAAAAAGAGAGAGAAGAGAGAGAAAGAAGTGTGCGAGAGAGAGAGAGAAGAGAGAGCGAAAAAGGAGCGAGCGAGAGAGAGAGAGAAACGCACATGTGCATCAAGCAATTGTGCAAGCTCACACATACACATTCGAACATACACACCATTCTTTGCCCACGAAACACACATACACACACTCGCTCACATGCTCACCCATGCCCCATACACACTTCCGAACACGCACTCACTCACTGGAACGCTCACACACATACATCCGAAAAACACACACACACTAGCACGCAACATACACACTTCCCCACACATACATTTTTGAGAAAGCGAGAGAAAGATCAAGAAAGAGAGAGAAAAAGAGAGAGAGAGTAACTTTTGTGCGTAGTCTCTCTGTATCATCATGGCAAATGTACCTACATAGAAAATTTCCAGATTCATGGTGTTTTACGGGGTTTTCGATATTTTATCGGATTTCGGAAGCTAATGGTATATGATTCGTGAACATGTAGTCTTATGGCGTGTCTACGGGATTTTTATGATGTATTTTACAACATTTGTCTATAGCTCCTCTGCACCATGGCAAATGTACCTACATAGAAAATTTTCTGATTCATGGGTTCTTTATGAGGTTTTTATGGGGTTTTCAATATTTTATCGGATTTTGGAAGCTAATGGTATATGATTCGTGAACATGTGGTCTTATGGTGTGTCTATGGGGTTTTTATGGTGTATTTTACAACTTTTGTGTATAGCCTATCTGCATCATGGCAAGTGTACCTACATAAAAAATTTTTCAGATTCATGGGTTTTTATATGGTTTTTACAACTTTTATGTACAGTCTCTGCACCGTACAGCGAGCGGTCAACACCTCACGCGCAGTATGCAATCACGAACGCACGGTTTGACAAAAATGGAAAAAACTCATGCACATCCCATAAGACTACTTCATCATATATTATACTTCTCTCATACTTTTGTGGAACTGTAAGCCCAAATTTCTACATTGAATCACTATCTATATAATACACGCGCACAACATTTGCATTGGCCATAATCCGCACACAGCACACTCGTGGTACTTTGCCACGGAGATGTTCATGCGACGAGATAATATTTCATGACTGACAGCCGATCGAACATTCGTCTTTGCCACGGATGCTCTCATCGCACGTGGGCTCTCATCACACGCGGGCTCTCTGCTGTTGAACTATATCATCTTACCCCGAATTAGTCAGAACTTGCAGTCGTAGAAATTGTATCTTGCCATGTGTCCCACGCTTTCAATTTCTTGAATTACTCTCACGTGCAAAAAACTCCTGACTGTGACATCTTTTCATTGACGGTTGCGTTCACGGCCGACACTCTGCCGACGTTTCATTTTCAGTGTAAACCAGATAGGATGTAACATCAGTCACCGAACTGCAGATATGTTATTTTTTTTCTTTTTTTTTTTAAATGTCACGTACCGAAAGCACAACGAGTTGTAGTATAACGAAACTCCATACCAGACACAGAAAGGAATAAAGACATTGTAAGTAACAAACGTCTGCAAACGCAATCCGACGTTAAAAAAAATGTGACCACACGGAGAGCTAAATGGCTACTGATGAACACTTTTCGGGGAGCGGCTGACCAGCGGGATGTAGGCTGTTGGAAGTCGGATGACAACATCTGGAAGTCGGCTGTTGGCTGCTGGATGTAGCTGTGTAAAATATTGTTTCAGTTATCCGTGCGACTACAGCCGCGGTCCGTCTGCTACTGACGCGTCAGAGGACCACACCCTGGAAAACTAGTGGCGCTGGTGTAGCAACGCAAATAATGTACTCGTGATCGGTGATGATACAGTGTAAAATCAGCTCATTGGCTACCGCTGTATCTCCATCGTTGTGATTGGCGGTGACCGGCGCACCAGAAAACACCTCATTGGCTGTTGGTGTGCCCCACCAAGCTGATTTAGCGGCCGCGAGAAACGAAGCGTGAGAAGAGCTTATTGGTTACCGCTGCGCCGGCAAAAGAGCTGCTTTGCCACGGCACTAGCCCCACCACACTACTCGTAAATTAGCGAGCGGCTGCGCGGGGGTGCTGGCGCGACCACGGCTCCGCTATGTCGGTAAAACAGCTGACTTCCCGCAATACTAGTGTCAATCCGATCGCATGGCTCACGGGCTCGTGGTAAGAGGTACGAGAAATAAAGTCCATCTGATAAACCAATGTATTTTAATAAAAGTTTTTCCCTTCATGGCACCAGTAAACGAATACTGACGAAAGGTGTTGTGGCCACTCGGAGAGCTAAACGGCAACTGACGAGTGTACGCCGCGATGATGTATCCGGTAGATCGTGCACGTGCCGTTTAAATTGCGAGTCAGCATTTTTGAATGGAAGAAAACAGCAAACATGAGAGCATCATGAAGCGTATGACAATGAGATCATCGAGGCGACACTTTCGCAGCTGCGCGACTGCTGACACCGCAAATCAGATAACTGAGCGCCGGACAGTGTATGAATCATACACTCATCTTTTACTTTCTCAAGCGCCGCTGCACGGATGCTACCGCAACAAAACAGGTAATAGCAAGCAGGATACGTCATACATTCGTCTTTAAATTTCTACAAGCTGCGCTTTTTAAAAAAAAGGCTCTAAATACTATCACGTGATTGCTAGCTTCCAAAACTTTTTTTTTGCCATAAATACATCATAATCACTCTCGAATTCAGCCACAACTTTCCGTTCGTATTTGGTAGTCACAATCTTTATACTTGTTTGTTTTTCGACTCGCTGATAGAGTAAGCATTGCAAGGTCTTTTCAAATCTTTTTCGAGGAGCGGATTACCAGTGGAAAGTCGGCTGTTGGAAGTCGGATGTTAACTGCTGGAAGTCGGCTGTTGGAAGTCGAATGTCCACTGCTGGAAGTTGGCTGTTGGGCGATGAAAGGCGGCTGTCGTCTGTTGGAAGTAGCTGTTTCAAATACTTTTTCAGTTAGCCATACGGCTACATGTGTGGTCCGTCTACTACTAACGCATCAGAGGATCCCTGGAAAGCTAGTGGCGCTGGGGTAGCAGCGCAAAGAACTCACTCGTCATCGGTGACGACACAGTGTAAAATCAGCTCATTGGCTACCGCTGTATCTCTATCGTTGTGATTGGCGGTAGTTGGCGTACCAGAAAAAAGCTCATTGGCAGCGCCCCCAACAAGCTGATTTTAACGTCCGCGGGGGGCGCAGCGTGGGAAGAGCTCATTGGTCACCACTGCGCCGGCCAAAAGAGATGATTTGCCGCGGTGCTAGCTCTACCACATTTATCAGTGGGGCCGAGCGCGAATTTGGTAACTACGTTAAAGTAAGATTCTCACTCGTCAGGGGATTGTATACGTGCAGTACCAAGCCATGATCTCATAGTGTCAAATTGCATACTGCGCGGATAATGTTACATTTCAGATGACCAGTTCAAAAGTGTTGTCAATGCAGTCGTGCGCATTGCACGATGAGCTCATCGTGTCGCGCACGTGTGTGATTGAAGTTACATTTCAAACCAGAAAGCAATGTGTGACTTAACCGCAACAGCGAACGAAATCATCAGCAAAGATATAGTCAACGACGCTCGTGTATTTTCTTCTGTTTAACTCTCTTTACAACACATGATCCATACGATTTTATTTTTGCAAATCTCTTTGTCAGCCAGAAAGGAATGTCACGTACCGATGAAATAGAGGAGGTATAGTACTTTGGGTATAGTTCGAAGACGTACAATCCGGTAACCGAGAGAGGTATTTAAGTAGGGATAGCAGTAATCCTTATCCAGTGTAGTTTGACTGAGCAAGAGTATACCACGTCAAGATGTTTCGAGCTAGTGTATTGCATCTACTGAAAATTCTAAGACTAGGCCTGAGGATCGCAAAATTTCGAGAACCTCATGTACGAGCAATGTTCGGACCCGTGTGGGATAGTAATCTTGATAAATTATCGATCAATATTCTATGTAAAAAACTTCACTTTGTCCTCTTACAATGTGGAATAGCGACAGTTGATTTCATGTATAGTATGGGGCTTTTTCAAAACCGTGATGTTATCTCGATTGTTGTACGGGTTTTAAAACAACGTAATGAACACAGAAGTCCTATGGCTATTCGTATTTTTCGACGTTTTCGTAAGTAGCAATTTATTATATCGATATTATATATAAACTTTACTTTTTCAAGCAAAAATTTATTATCTTGTTAGTGTTTAACCAAATGATGGATGACACGGAAGGCGACACCTTTTTAATGCGTTGTGTTTATCAGGATCTTGGACAGTCAGGAACCTCTACAAGCAACATTTGTAAGTATTGGGTGTGTTATAACTAGAAAATAATAATTTAATAATATTATGGCACACTTCAATACTTAAGGTCCAGAAACAGAAAGTCAACCTTCAAGATCTCAATGTAATTATCAGGATATTGCTCAAGTGGTTACCTCTACAGACGATACACATAATGGTAAGCATTAAGAGAGAGGATTATGATAAAATAATTAATAATATTAATGCCCTCGTCAATACTTCAGTTTCAGATTTACGGCACGAACACCAACCGTTTCCTTTAACGGCTGGTGACACATCGGAATCTCAACGTATCGAGTATGATTCCGATACAAGTACTAGTGACAGTGATAGTAGTAGCGACAGTGACACCAGTTGTAGCGATAGCACCGACACAGCCCTAGAAGACACAATAGACTATGATGGTATGATTATATAAATGTTTTCCTTTTATCCGTGAAACTAAAAAGCCTTTCAATTTATAGGAGACTGTTTACAGACCGGAGAGGGTAATAGAGCTCGTTTCCTTGTTGAAAATGATACAACACGTCATTATCACCGTTTCGGATACGAGGGAAGAGAAATTCGAGGTATAATATCACAACCGCCAGAGAATGCAAATATTTACGATTGGTTAGAAGAATCTATGCGCAGTCTTCATCGGCAGTTATGTAGCAGAGGCGACCCAAACGATTTCATAGGGTTAACTATCAGCTCGGAAAAATTCAACCACGGTCCTTTATGGCTCTCTTTCAGACCTGTTAACTTAAAACCAGATGATATTTGGGAATTGTTATTCAACACAGTGCAGAGTGCAGGTGATTATCGATCAGCTGTGCCATTGTAAAAGGCACATCTGGGCGAGGCAGAGTACGATTAACCGAAGGAACGGTAAGCAAAAGATCTATAGTAACTATCAAGAACAGTGATAACCTTTGCCTGCCACGTTCTTTAGTCGTAGCATACGCCTATGCAATTAGAGGACAAAACCGTTCTGGAAAATTTGCATAGTTATTGGAATCTCGTTCGCCACAGCAATAGCAGTGTTCAGAAAGAAGCAGCAGAAAACATCGTGAATTTGTCAGCCACACAAGTACCAATGGATGGTTGCGGTATTGAAGAGATCCATAAATTTCAAATTTTTTTCGCCGGTCATGCTACGGCTATAGTGGTGTATAATTTTTGTTCCTTCGGCTAAGGTTCACCACCACTATATGATGGTACACGTTTCGTCATCGACACGCATGGGTACATTGAGCACACATTACGGCTTACGTATTATGAGAGGTTAAAACACTACCAGCCAATACTTAATATGATAGCTGCGAGCGGTAGTGCTGGATTTTGCATACCTTGTAATCAATGCTACTGGTGAACGGTAGTTCACAGGTGTTCTAATAAATGCTACAAATGTATGGCAATGCCACCGTGTGACATGACTATTAAGTTAAAAAAGTGCACGTCGTGCTTTAGATCTTTTTTCGGTGAATTGTGCTATGAAAACCACTTGAATAAAGGATCGTTCAACAAGAATAGTACTGTATGTGACAGAATGAAGATATGTCAAATTTGTTTCAGGACAGTACTTGTAAAGAACAGTCGAAGCCACGAATGCGGTGTATCTTATTGTAAAATATGCAAATTACACCTGCCCACAAGACATTTATGTCACATACAGACAATAGAAATGAAAGCGAAGGAACCCACGCCAAATTCAATTTTCCTGTTTTATGATTTTGAGACTCAACAAACGTTGGAGGTGTTGGGTGATGAGGAGAAAAAAATGCACTTACCCAATATGTGTATCGTGCAGCAAGTTTGTACATTCTGTCTCGATAATGACAATATATCCGTCCCATGCGCTCATTGTGGAATACGTGAATATGTGCTCAAAAAAGAGCCGGTGAAACAACTGGTCGAACTTGCGCTGGAGCCTAGACAACACTTCAAAAATGTTATATGCATTGCACATAACTCGCAAAGCTTTGATGCACAATTTATATTCAAGTATATCGTTGAAAAATACGAAAAACAACGTGTCACCCCGTCAGTGGTGATGAACGGTTCAAAAATAATTTTATTAGAGATTTTGCAGGCCAAATTTATAGACAGTCTAAATTATTTTCACATGCCTTTGAGTAGCTTACCAAAAGTGTATGCTATGCATGATATAGAGAAAGGTATTTTTCCACATTTATTCAATACAACTCAAAATCAGACATACGTGGGGCCGTTACCATCTTTGGACTTTTATTCACCAGACTCTATGAATAGTAAGGAAAGGCAACATTTTTTAGATTGGTACAATGAGCAGTCATTATGTAGATACTTATTCGATTTTCAACAAGAAATTGAAAAATATTGTAGGCAAGATGTTACGATTCTAAGATTGTCATGTTTAGCTTTTCGGAAAAATTTCATAAAATACAATGTCGATCCTTTTGTCGAGTGTACAACTATAGCTTCTTCATGCATGCGTGTTTTCAGAAAAAAATTTTTAAAAAAGAATCAGATAGGTATCATACCGCCTGGTGGTTACAGATGGACCGATAATCAATCCACGAAGGCCGTATACTGGCTATCTTGGATGGAGAAAAAGATTCTAAAACGACCGGTCGAACACGCCGGACGATGTCGCGAAAGGCGGTTACGGGAAGGTATCATCGTCGATGGTTACAGCTCACCGCAAAATGAAGAAAATCACAGAGGCTTAGTACTACAATTTCACGGTTGTTTTTGGCACGGATGTCCACGATGTTACAGAATAAATAGAGACGCGACGTTGATAACTGGTGACACAATGGATAGCAGATTTGAGAGAACTTTAGCTATAAGTAAAAAAATAAAAGATCACAGTTACGAATTAATCGAAAAATGGGAGTGTGATTTTCAAAATGAAATCACACAAAACGAAGAGCTCCATTGCTTTATTCAAGAAAGTGTCGATGACGAGAATCAAAAACCAATGGACTCTAGAGATGCGTTTTTCGGTGGTCGCACAGGCAACGCAGTCAAAATGTTTGAATGTGAAGAAAGAGAAAAGATCAGATACGTAGATGTGTGTTCGTTGTATCCATATATTTGCAAACATGGTAAATACCCAATTGGAAACCCCAAAGTATACGTCGGCCGAGAGGAATGTGCTCACATTATGGGTCAGAACAACGGTATTTCACGAGTAAATGGAATAATTAAGCGTGAAGTACTGCCACCACAAAACCTATATCACTCTTTATTACCTGTAAGAATGCACGGTAAGTTGATATTTCCTCTGTGCCGCAAATGTTGTGAAGAAACGATCCAAGAACCATGCCCACATCAAGATCCAAACGACCGTATTTTACGTGGAACATGAGTTTCTGAAGAGGTGAAGGAAGCCGTAAAGTGGGGCTATGTTATTAAACGCGTTTACGAAATTTGGCAGTATGAAATGACTCAGTATATCCAAGAAGAACGTAAAGGCGGCATATTTGCAGAATATATTAATACGTTTTTCGAGCGAAAAACTATGGCTTCAGGGTTTCCGCTAGGCTGCGTAACGGATCGAGATAAAGACGAATATATAAGAAAACTAGAACTTGTGGAGGGTATAAGTTTAGATAGGAATGCAATACAGTACAATGCAGGTTTGCGTTCAGTTGCAAAACTATGCTTGAACTCATTATGGGGCAAGTTTGGACAACGCGAAAATCTAACAAAGACGGAAATGATAACAAAACCGGAAAGATTAACGGAATTGCTTACCAGTCCAGAGATAGACGTCAATGGGGTTTTACCGATCAAGGACGAAACACTTTACGTAAATTGGTGTTACAAAACCGAAGCTCTATTACCATCACCAACGACGAGTGTTGTGCTTGCGGCTTTTACAACGGCGCAGGCTCGTTTGGAACTGTTCAGATACCTTAACGCTTTGGGTGCACGTGCACTCTACTACGATACAGACTCTGTTTTTTACGTTAGCAGAGATGGTGAACAAGATCTACCAACGGGTACGGCTCTAGGCGAATTAACGGATGAGTTAGCAGCCAGTGGTGTAGGCACGTACATAACCTCTTTTTTATCCGGAGGACCAAAATTTTACGCATACAAATATAAAAAACCTGATGGGGACGAGGGCTGTGTATACAAAGTAAAGGGTATAAGACTAAATTATGCTAATGCCAAAAAAATCAGTTTCAACACAATCCGCGAAATGATCACAGCACAGAACGACGAAATAGTTATGCATAACACAACTATTCGACGCACGGCATTTCAAGACGTTATAACCAAAACGAAATAAAAACCTGCAAACCTGTTTACGGCAAGAGGAGATTTGTTGGTTTCAAAAAAAGTTATCCGTACGGCTTCATCGAAGGGCCGACCACGACTGACGCTACCTGAGAAAGCACTGACGTGAAACCAAAAAGCTAATTAGTGACGTCGACACAGAACTCATTCATCATTTTAGAATCACTATAATATTGTACAGACGCACTCAAAACATATTAATGGGGCTATTATATCGAAACATATTATTATAAGTTCTATTTTATTAATGAATTTGTATCAACTTTATCTGTCTAATGTATTTCGACTTCTCCTACCGAAACTGTCGTATCTCAGCGTTTTATTTTAAACAGATCATATCTGAGCATTTCAGTCTAAAAAGTCGTATCTCATCATTCTATTCTAAAGTATCGTATTTCAGCATGCTATTCTAAACAATCGTATTTCAAAATTGTGTTCTAAAGAGTCGTATTTCGTTCTTAGTTCTATAAAGTCGTATTTCAGATTTTAATAGAAACTAGTAATGAAAATGTTATCTATGTCAGACATTATTTTTTAATAAATATTAAAAGGACTGAGATTTTATAGCTAATACCGTTCTTTATAGCTTCAAATAAATAATATTTTAATTATAGTAACTTTTCTTTTATTTCAGTCTTTCCTTCCTTTACTCCTAAAATTGATTTGGAATGAAAATTTCTTCACCAACCTCCAGGACACCGCGAACAAGTATGAACTATTTATGATTACAATGGAGCTTCAAGTCTTGAGTTTATTGACTTATTTAAATATTCAAGAATTATAAAAATACAACGGTTTATCAGATAGTCTCTACTATTTGCATCTATTACCGCGATTCCGTGAACCATACGATCGGTTTGACGGTAGCATCGTAATAAATCAGCTCGACACAGCGGGGCGGTGGTCGCACCAACATACGCACGCGGTAGCTTGTGAAATTGCGAGCCGTGTGGTGGGGCATTCCCCGCGGCAAATCATCTCTTTTGGCTGGCGGAATGGTGACCAATGAGCTGATTGACCAATGAACCCGCGGACGTTAAAATCAGCTTGTTGGGGGCGCTGCCAATGAGCTTTTTTTCTGGTACGCCAACTACCGCCAATCACAACGATAGAGCTACAGCGGTAGCCAATGAGCTGATTTTACACTGTGTCGTCACCGATGACGAGTGCGTTCTTTGCGCTGCTACCCCAGCGCCACTAGCTTTCCAGGGGTCCTCTGATGCGTCAGTAGTAGACGGACCGCACATGTAGCCGTATGGCTAACTGAAAAAGTATTTGAAACAGCTACTTCCAACAGACGACAGCCGCCTTTCATCGCCCAACAGCCAACTTCCAGCAGTGGAAATTCGACTTCCAACAGCCGACTTCCAGCAGTTAACATCCGACTTCCAACAGCCGACTTCCCACTGGTAATCCGCTCCTCGAAAAAGATTTGAAAAGATCTTGCAATGCTTACTCTATCAGCGAGTCGAAAAACAAACAAGTATAAAGATTGTGACTACCAAATACGAACGAAAAGTGGTGGCTGAATTCGAGAGTGATTATGATGTATTTATGGCAAAAAAAAAGTTTTGGAAGCTAGCAATCACGTGATAGTATTTAGAGCCTTTTTTTTAGAAAGCGCAGCCTGTAGAAATTTAAAGACGAATGTATGACGTATCCTGCTTGCTATTACCTGTTTTGTTGCGGTAGCATCCGTGCAGCGGCGCTTGAGAAAGTAAAAGATGAGTGTATGATTCATACACTGTCCGGCGCTCAGTTATCTGATTTGCGGTGTCAGCAGTCGCGCAGCTGCGAAAGTGTCGCCTCGATGATCTCATTGTCATACGCTTCATGATGCTCTCATGTTTTCTGTTTTCTTCCATTCAAAAATGCTGACTCGCAATTTAAACGGCACGTGCACGATCTGCTGGCTACCGAATACATCATCGCGGCGTACACTCGTCAGTTGCCGTTTAGCTCTCCGTGTGGCCACAACACCTTTCGTCAGTATTCGTTTACTGGTGCCATGACGGGAAAAACTTTTATTTAAAATACATCGGTTCATCAGATGGACTTTATTACTCGTACCTCTTACCACGAGCCCGTGAGCCGTGCGATCGGATTGACACTAGTATCGCGGAGAGTCAGCTCTTTTACCGACATAGCGGAGCGGTGGTCGCGCCAGCGCCCGCGCGCAGCCGCTCGCTAATTTGCGAGTCGTGTGGTGGGGCTAGTGCCGTGGCAAAGCAACTCTTTTGCCGGCGCAGCCATAACCAATAAGCTCGTCTCACGCTGCGTTTCTCGCGGCCGCTAAATCAGCTTGGTGGGGCACACCAACATACCGACATAGCCAATGAGGTGTTTTTTGGTGCGCTGGCCACCGCCAATCACAACGATGGAGATTCAGCGGTAGCGTATGAGCTGATTTTACACTGTGTCTTCACCGACCATGAGTGCATTCTTTGCGTTGCTACACCAGCGCCACTAGTTTTCCAGGGTGTGGTCCTCTGACGCGTCAGTAGCAGACGGACCGCGGCTGTAGTCGCACGGATAACTGAAACAATATTTTAAACAGCTACCTCCAGCAGACGGCAGCCGACTTCCAGCAGCCAACAGCCGACTTCCAGCAGTTGTCATTCGACTTCCAGCAGCCAGCGGCCGACTTCCAACAGCCTACTTCCCGCTGGTCAGCCGCTCTCCGAAAAGTGTTCATCAGTAGCCATTTAGCTCTCCGTGTGGTCACATTTTTTTTTAACGTCGGATTGCGTTTGCAGACATTTGTTACTTAAAATGTCTTTATTCCTTTCTGTGTCTGGTATGGAGTTTCGTTATACTACAACTCGTTGTGCTTTCGGTACGTGACATTTAAAAAAAAAAAAAATAACATATCTGCAGTTCGGTGTCTGATGTTACACCCTATCTGGTTTACGCTGAAAATGAAACGTCCGCAGAGTGTCGGCCGTGAACGCGACCGTCGATGAAAAGATGTCACAGTCAGGAGTTTTTTGCACGTGAGTGTAATTCAAGAAATTGAAAACGTGGGACACATGGCAAGATACAATTTCGACGACTGCAAGTTCTGACTAATTCGAGGTAAGAAGATATAGTTCAACAGCAAAGAGTCCGCGTGTGATGAGAGCCCACGTGCGATGAGATCATCCGTGGCAAAGACGAATGTTCCATCGGCTGTCAGTCATGAAATGCTGTCTTGTCGCATGAACATCTCCGTCGCATAGTACCACGAGTGTGCTGTGTGCGGATTATGGCCAATGCAAATGTTGTGCGCGAGTACTTTATGTAGATAGTGATTCAATGCAGAAATTTTGGCTTACAGTTCCACAAGAGTATGACAGAAGTATAATATATGATGAAGTGGTCTTATGGGATGTGCATGAGTTTTTTCCATTTTTCTCAAACCGTGCGTGCGTGATTGCATACTGCGCGTGGGATGTTGGCCGCTCGCTGCACGGTGCAGAGACTGTACATAAAAGTTGTAAAAACCATATAAAAACCCATGAATCTGAAAAAATTTTTATGTAGGTACACTTGCCATGATGCAGATAGGCTATACACAAAAGTTGTAAAATACACCATATAAAACCCCATAGACACACCATAAGACCATATGTTCACGAATCATATACCATTAGCATCCAAAATCCGATAAAATATCGAAAACCCCGTAAAACACCATGAATCTGAAAATTTTCTATGTAGGTACATTTGCCATGATGATACAGAGAGACTACGCACAAAAGTTACTCTCTCTCTTTTTCTCTCTTTCTCGATCTTTCTCTCGCTTTCTCAAAAATGTATGTGTGGGGAAGTGTGTATGTTGCGAGCTAGTGTGTGTGTGTTTTTTGGATGTATGTGTGTGAGCGCTCCAGTGAGTTAGTGCGTGTTCGAAAGTGTGTATGGGGCATCGGCGAGCATGTGAGCGAGTGTGTGTGTGTGTTTTCGTGGGCAAAGAATGAGTGTGTATGTTCGAATGTGTATGTGTGAGCTTGCACAATTGCTTGATGCACGTGCGCGTTTCTCTCTCTCTCTCTCTCTCTCTCGCTCGCTCCTTTTTCGCTCTCTCTTCTCTCTCTCTCGCTTACTTCTTTCTCTCTCTTCTCTCTCTTTTTTCTCTCTCTCTCCTTAGAATATATTTGTGCGCGCGTGTGTATGTGCGCACCACACAAACGTCCACACACACGCACACACGTCTGCGCCACTCATATACACAAACTTTGCTAACGCGGTACAATGGTGGTGGCCCGACAAACATTGACCTCGGCTGGCGTCGATGAGTCATTGTTTGGGTGCTCCATAGTGTCGCAATAACTACTCGTGCCTCTAAAGAAAACAGCTGTCCCTTCAGCAGTCACAGATTTTCGCCCGATCGCTTTACTGTCATTTCTTTCCAAGGTACTGGAGAAAATAGTACACACACAGATTACGGAATACTTAACAGACAACAAAATCCTTAACCCTCACCAGACTGGGTTCAGACAAAATCACAGTGCTCAGACTGCTTTACTGAAACTGACTGAGGACATTAGAGCTGGTATTGATGAACGTTCAGAGAAAAAACTCATAACAATATTATCAATTTTTAGAAAAATAAAAATACCAAGCAAGAATGTGCTGCTGATGTTGTCAGCTGCTATTTTCTTGCTCCGTCGATAATTGAATTAAAAGCCGAGTGGAACGCCATAGAACGAGAGAACCGTGACTGTGTTGAAACAGTAACAGTGCAGTTTTTAATGCAATACTGCGTCTTAATTTTATTTGATAAGGTAGTTATATCCCAAGATACAAACCTTGTAGAAAATAATTATTCTTTTACTTATATAAAATCTGATAGTGTGATGGATTATAGATGTTAAAGAAGAATAGTTAATAAACTATAAAAGATTTTTAAACCCAAAATTATATTATTGCAAATGTAGATATCGTTCATTAAAGAAGTAGTCATACAATGTTTCGAATTTTTTTTTATTTTAATTTTATTTCAATATTATTTCAAGCTTAATCTGTTCCTTGAATGATTACCTAAAGATCCGCCGTTAACAAATTTTGAAATAGTTAATTAACAACAAGTAAAATCTAATTGTTTATAGGTCCCAGCCAATTTTATTAAATAACAATGAATTTTTTCTCCTTACAATTAATTATTTCAAAATTTTTTAACGGTGGATCTTTAGGTAATCATTCAAGGAACAGATTAAGCTTTTGAACATTAAAATTAAATTAAAATAAAAAAAAATTCGAAACATTGTATGAGTATTTCTTTAATGAACGATATCTGCATTTGCAATAATATAATTTTGGGTTTAAAAATCGTTTACAATTTATTAACTCTTCTTCTTTAACATCTATAATTCATCACACTATCAGATTTTATATAAGTAAAATAATAAATATTTTCTACAATAATAAATATTTTCTTAATGATTTATGTGGCGTTTAATTACAATAGCAAGATCGTAAAAACATTAAGACGGTTGTCGTGATTTTATAATGGGTTCACTATTTAATTTCTATGCCATAAAATATTAAAATATAATAATGTAAATACACACGGATATGAAAGGAAAATATTTTCTGAACCACAAAAAACTATTGTGAGAAAAAATTGTTAATCGAACATGTAGATATTATTCAATAAGGAAAAAAGTTAACATTTAACATAAGTTAACATTTGTTTAAGACCTATCGAGACTTCTATTATGAAATAATTAATATTTACAGAACAACATATAATTGTTTACAGTTTAAATCTAATAAACTTCAAGTTAGACACTATCAGATTCTAAACAATTACATGTTTCTTCGTATATATTAATTATTTCATAATATAAGCCTGGATGAGTTGTAGAAAAATGTTTAAGAACCAAAATGAGACGTTAAACATTAAAATCTAATGAAAAATAAAAATTTGTAAAATTTGTAACATTTTAACTTATTGCATAATATCTACATGTGCGATTCACAATTATTTCTCACAATAGTTTTTTTGCATCAGAAAATATTAAGATAAAAAGAAGCAAAAATCCACGCGACAAATACAGGATATGCAACTTGTGGGTGAGTCTCGGCTACGCCGCTCGACTAGTTAACTTCAGTGCATAGGAATGTTCAGTGATTCCGGAACATTCGTACATCAGGCTTGAATGAGCTACAAGTCGCTGCAGTCCGATCTGTCCGACGAGATTCGTGAACTTTCGAAATGGGTCCTCTACGTGAAAAATCTCGTCTTCAGATATGACCGGGGCTGTCCTAAAGCACCTGGAGTATACCGATGACAGTGTACTCGAAGCAGACATGGCGAACGGGTGTTCCTGCTCAGCCGGAACATTCCTACGCATGAGAAAAAGAAGCAAAAATCCACGCTACAAATACAGGATATGCACTTTGTGGTCGAGTCTCGGCTACGCCGCTCGACAAGTAAACTCGGGTGCATACGAATGTTCCGGTTATTCCGGAGAAGACGGCTCGGCGGCTTGGTGCTCGTGCACTGAACGTATGTTCACTCGAGCCGCGCGCTTGCCGGCTCTGTTTACTTCTCCCAACAACCCGACAATGGCCTGGCAATCGCCGCTCGGTCGAACATTAACGAATTAACGAAATTTTTAACTAAAAACTACCAAACCCAAATTCTAAATCATAACCTAAGCCCGAAGGGGGGAAGATAAACATTAACGATTTTAGTGTTAGTCATCAATGTCGTACCGGTAGCCGTGGCGGCTAAGGCACGCAGCTACTCTTGCCCTAGTCTTTTGGATCCCAGTTCGATCCTCGCTCGCAATTTTTTTTCCTTTTTTCTTTAATATAAGTACGTAAAATTTCTTTTATTCAAAAACTTTTACATAGAAGCTGTCAGAACTTATAATTCCTTGTCAAATGATCTAGAGAACTTAGTATGTAGTAGAATTAACATTAGAAAAATGTATAAAAATTGGGTTAGTAAATATATACCAGGTTCCCAAACTAAGACGTACACGAGATTTTCTCTCAGCCAAATTGATAAATTCGTCAAAATCTGGGGGCCCTTGGGGTTTTCGGACCCAAGGAATCGAATGGCGCTGTAAAAAAATTCATAAAATGCCAAACACAAAAAGTAAAAAAATTATATTTTCGAAAAATATTTGCGGTACGGCTTTTATGATAGTTTCTTGTAGTTTGTTCAATTTGGAGGCTATACCACCTTTACCCGATAGCATTTCATGTAATAATATTTATTTAACGCATTTTTGAAAATTGTATATTTTACTTTGGCTTGGACCGCAAACTCGCGTTCGAGAACGCGGAATTGCGGAACTCGGAAAACGCCAGACTTTCCAAACTGTGATTCTAGCAAAGAAGCGGCAACTTCAACACGCAATATCTGAGCACAACTAAATAAAGCCAACAAACTATCTTAATCATTGATACAACATAATAGCATGATATTCATGATGTTTTCATCAATAGCTATTGTTTCCAAGTACATATTATTACTGTAGCGTACAACGCTACATAATTTGTAGGCTAGAGAGCAATGTTTACAAATGGTGAACATCTGCGACGGCGTCCAGAGATGGCGCCAGTGTGACTTACGTCGCATCGTATGAACGCAGCGCGCGGAGTCACGGCCGTAAATGAGCTCGTGGTGTCGCGCGTATATGCGTATCTCTGCAGTACTTATTTTCAAAGAAACTGAGCTAAAGAATCATAGTTTTATTACTAAAAAGTAATAATACCCAATTTGTCTTGCGCTTCCTTACTTCCTGTTAATACGAGATATGTTCTTGTTTACACGAGATATGGACTGTCCAAGTTTTTTCCTCCCTAGGTGCGTAATATACTATTTATGAAAAAAGTAACGAAGCTTTCCAAATCAGACATACTTTTATACTGTTAGGAGTGAGAAATCGCAAATAAATTAATAAATAATACACAAAATCATATTTATCCATATAACATCAGACAGTAACGTTACTATTCATAGTGATTAATAATTGATTTATTGTTATTCTTAGAATTTATTATTCATAACTTTTTCTTGAAATTACTATTACTATGAGTTTATAATTTTTTCGTAATTATTTATTCATAGTGTTAAATAATTAAACATAAACCTCCCAGCGTGAAAAAAGTTACTAAGGCCTAAATATTTCACATAGTATTAGCCAAGTATGGGCAAGATGTGGCCTATAAAAAACAATATATGGGCGAAATATTGGCTTTATAATGCCACAGCGCCGGAGCCACATACTCTCTATCTTTAGATATATCTTGGGCAGCTATTGCCCATATATTGCTTATACAAATCAAATGTTTCGAAGAAATCCTAACTCGTAAAATCGAACTTATACCCCGACAGTTTTTTCAGAGCTTCTTCCAGATTATTAAGCAAACCTAGAAAAATATTACGAGCAAACTTTTACTGGATGATAGAACCTTCAAAACTGCAGCGAAGTGTTCTCTTGATTTTTTGTGATTTTATGTATTTTATTTTTAATAAGCTTGAAACTGTGCCAATTGCTTGATCGGTAATGGTAGGACTATGCCACCCCGTTAAGGTATGGCTGAAAATATGGGCTAAAGAATTACTGGTAGTATGGCGGAAATATAATGGTTAAAAGTATGGCTGAAAGAAGGTCCAAAATATTGGCAATATATTGAGTATATATTGGCAATATATTGGGAATATATTGGCAATAAATTGGCAATATATTGGGAATATATTGGCAACAAATTGGCAACAAATTGGCAATCTCACAATCGTTACATACAAAATTATACACAGTTTGTACAAAGTTCAAATTTAGATAAAGTTTAGATAAAGTTTATATAGAGTTTAGACCAAGTTTATACATACAACGGTTATAGAGTATAAATGAAGTCTAGATAAAGTTTGAACAAAGTTTGTACCTCGTTTAGATCAAGTTTATAGAATTTCTCGCTCGAAGTCTCGCTTGAAGTCTCGCTCGAAATCTGGTTAAAAGTCTCGTTCGAAGTCTCGCTAAAAGTCTGGCTAAAAGTCCCGCACGAAGTCTCGCTCGAAGTCTCGCTAAAATTCTCTCTCGACGTCTCGCTAAAAGTCTGGCTAAAAGTCCCGCTCGAAGTCTCGCTAAAAGTCTGGTTAAAAGTCTCGCTCAAAGTCTCGCCAAAAGTCTCGCTAAAAGTCCTGCACGAAGTCTCGCTCGAAGTCTCGCTAAAAGTCTCTCTCAAAGTCTCGCTAAAAGTCCCGCTCGAAGTCTCGCTAAAAGTCCCGCTCGAAGTCTCGCTAAAAGTCTCGCTCGAAGTCTCGCCAAAAGTCTCGCTAAAAGTCACGCACGAAGTCTCGCTCGAAGTCTCGCCAAAAGTCTCGCTCAAAGTCTCGCCAAAAGTCTCGCCAAAAGTCCTGCACGAAGTCTCGCTCGAAGTCTCGCTAAAAGTCTCTCTCAAAGTCTCGCTAAAAGTCCCGCTCGAAGTCTCGCTAAAAGTCCCGCACGAAGTCTCGCTCGAAGTCTCGCTAAAATTCTCTCTCGACGTCTCGCTAAAAGTCTGGCTAAAAGTCCCGCTCGAAGTCTCGCTAAAAGTCTGGTTAAAAGTCTCGCTCAAAGTCTCGCCAAAAGTCTCGCTAAAAGTCCTGCACGAAGTCTCGCTCGAAGTCTCGCTAAAAGTCTCTCTCAAAGTCTCGCTAAAAGTCCCGCTCGAAGTCTCGCTAAAAGTCCCGCTCGAAGTCTCGCTAAAAGTCTCGCTCGAAGTCTCGCCAAAAGTCTCGCTAAAAGTCACGCACGAAGTCTCGCTCGAAGTCTCGCCAAAAGTCTCGCTCAAAGTCTCGCCAAAAGTCTCGCCAAAAGTCTCGTTCTAAGTCTCGCTAAAAGTCTTGCTCGAAGTCCGGCTCAAACTTTGGCTTGAAGACTTTGAGACTTTCTATCAACTTCGTCAAAACATGTTGTAAACTATGTTTGAACTTTATCCAAACTATATCTCAACTTTATGTAAACTGTGTATAAACTTTGAATGCAACGCTTTAAGCGAAACTTTCTATAAATTTTGTCTAAACTTGCTCTAAACTTTACCCAAACTTTATCTAAATTATATCTAAACCTAATTTAAACTCTGTATAAACTTGGTCTAAACTCTGTATAAACTTTATCTAAACTTTATCTAAACTTTATCTACACTCTGTACAAACTTTGCCTGAACTTTTCCTGAACTTTGTTTAAACTTCATATAAACGTACGCTGTATGCGACACTTTATGCGAGATTTTCATTAAGACTTGGAGACTTTCTATAACCTTGCTCTGAACTTGGTCTAAACTTTGTTTAAACTTTATCTAAATTTGAACTTTGTACAAACTGTGTATAATTTTGTATGTAACGATTGTGAGATTGCCAATTTGTTACCAATTTGTTGCCAATATATTCCCAATATATTGCCAATACATACTCAATATATTGCCAATATTTTCGACCTTCTTTAAGCCATACTTTTAACCATATCTTCCAGCCATATTACCAGCCATTCTTTACCCCATACTTTCAGCCATACCTTAACGGAGTGGCATAGTCCTACCATTACCGATCAAGCAATTGGCACAGTTTCAAGCTTATTAAAAATAAAATACATAAAATCACAAAAAATCAAGAGAACACTTCGCTGCAGTTCATTCATATACACAGTACATATACACAGTGCATATACACAGTAAATGAAAATAGGATGAAAATATATTGATATTAAGTTATTTTTTGTCTCAAAGTTACCATTTATTCATGCGTGAACGATTGTAATAGAAAATAATATAATTTTCCTTTAAAAGGTAAAAGAAAAGAAAAATTTAAATAAGACCTTGCTTGTGTGTATTTTTCTACGCGTATCGGCAATTAAGACGATGCTTGCATTAATTTTACTTGAAAGTAAGAAAACTTATATCAGGTTTGGGAAAAATTTTTAAAAAGAGATACATGCTTAACTTAAGCCATGAAATGTATGTTAATTACTAGTCCAGAAAGGCAGTAGTATTAGAACATGTTTCAGTATGCGGTTAATTTCAATGGGAACATTACTGAAGTAAGGAAGCGCAAAACAAATTGGATATTATTACTTTTCAGTAACGAAACTATGATTCTTTAGTTTAGTTTCTTTGAAAATAAGTACTGCAGAGATACGCATATACACGCGACACCACGAGCTCATTTACGGCCGTGACTCTGCAGCTGCGTTCATACGGTGCGACGTAAGTCGTTCTGGCGCCATCTCTGGACGCCGTCGCAAATGTTCACCATTTGTAAACATTGATCGTTAGCCTACAAATTACGTATTACGTTGTGCGTTATAGTAATAATATGTACTTGTAAACAATAGCTATTGATGAAAACATCATGAATATCATGCTATTATGTTGTATCAATAATTAAGATAGTTTGTTGGCTTTATTTAGTTGTGCTCAGATATTGCGTGTTGAAGTTGCCGCTTCTTTGCTAGAGTCACAGTTTGGAAAATCTGGCGTTTTCCGAGTTCCGCAATTCCGCGTTCTCGAACGTGAGTTTGCGGTCCAAGCCAAAGTAAAATATACAATTTTCAAAAATGCGTTAAATAAATATTATTACATGAAATGCTATCGGGTAAAGGTGGTATAGCCTCCAAATTGAACAAACTACAAGAAACTATCATAAAAGCCGTATCGCAAATATTTTTCGAAAATATCATTTTTTTACTTTTTGTGTTTGGCATTTTATGAATTTTTTTATAGCGCCATTCGATTCCTTGGGTCCAAAAACCCCTAGGGCCCTCAGACTTTGACGAATTGATCAATTTGGATGAGAGAACATCTCGTGTACGTCTTAGTTTGGGAACCCGGTATAATTATGTTATCTTACTGTTTTGATAACAAATTTGAGAAATTTGATATAAGATTACACAGCTTAACCTGTTAACTATGTTCACAGGACCTAAGCGATTAAACTAAAAGAATCAAAATTGTCTAATATTATAAGAACATGTTAAAGTAATATCATATTTACAAAAAAAAACTTGTGTAATGTATGTGCTATAGATTTTGTAACATGGTAAATTTCAATGTATAAAGAATGCAATCTAGCTGACTGTCAGTCTTACAGTGTGGTAGAAAACTATTAAATAGGCAAGTCTTACTGAGGAGTCTGCGAAATACATAATGATTTATTTTAATACAACAGACACCCTGAGGCGAGTTGTTACACCCTGATCAAACTTAGAAATTAACCAGACGAGCTAATATTACCAGCGACAACTACCTACCCGTATCAGATTTAACCACACACCCAGCACTTTTATGATATCTCCCAGTTCCTTATTGCCTATACCTATCCCCTCACACTCTAGAGCACTAACACTCGAAGGTCACTGATAGAGCTGCAGAAGTAGCAAAATATGGCTGGATGGTTTAGGCTGGCACTACTCCACGGATGCCAGTCTGCTGAGAATCATCTAACTAACAGCCATCCACTATATCAGTAACTCCACCATCTGGGAGGAAAGTACTGACAGAGACCGTCAATTGTGTCTCAATGTCAGGGACTGCCTCAGCCTACGAAGCACATTAATAGCAGATCAGCCACTACTCTGGAAGGCAAGTGAGAAGAGTTGGCACCTAAAAACCACATATGACTAGTAAATAGATGACACATTACCACAAAAGATTACCATAAAAAGGAAACGTTTGCAGCAATGGTTGTAGTTTACTCGCTGCACCAGCTATTTGTAACAACCAGAGAGGAAGGACTAGTGGAAACCTTCACTCGGTTCACTGCTGGAAATAGCTCCAGCCTGAGTCGCTGAAGACACAAGCAGTAAATTCACTGTACACATAGTCATCCGAATCAAAGCCAAACATGGAAAGTTGAGCACCTAAAAACCACATATAGCTAATAAATAGATGAGCCAGATAACATTTCCACACCCAAGAAATAGTCTGTAGCAGTGCTCGTTGTTTATACTCCTCCTGCTGCCAGATATCTGCAACAAGAGAAAGTACTATCAGCTCACCCATCAGAGAGGTTAGGAACGAGAAAAGGCTTACTAATAAATCTGCTCTGGCTGTTGACACACTGCCTTCCTGTCTCCGACAAATTATCACCAACCGGCGATTGGCGAACATGATGAAAGGGACGAAATTCACCAGGGCGGCATAGTACAGCAGCCGCTGTCATCGCTGGGAACGCCGGGAGCTAGACGACGCGATTGTTGACATCACACATACGTAACACGGACGCACGCACGCACGCGGCTCGCCTCAGTCCGCACTTCTTACTATAGGGCTAGAGCAGTAGCAGAAAGCGCGCGCGATCCATTATATAGGTATAGATATGTCAATATATATCTTAAGTATACACAGGGAGCGCTCGCGGTCAAGCGGGTCGCATGCGTTTTTCCAATGTCGCGCAGCCTATATAATATAGTCGCGACTCACGGTAGCCGTTATGGCTCCTGCAATAGTATTCATGCACGCAGCGCTATATAACAGACTGCCGTTGCCGAATGCATGAGTGTTGAGCTTTTTTCTTCTGTTTTTCTCCTTTCCACGGTATTAGTGTATGTGTACATGACGTAACATGAGTATTTTTTCGTAATTGAGATTGTAAAGGTATATGCAGTTAGGAACACCCGCGAGCAGCTACAAGAGTCCCCACCTTTCGTTAGAACTGTATGAAAGTCAACTTTAATGTTTTTTTATTAATCGAGAGCAATAAAAAAATCGACGCCTCCTGTTCATATAATTCTGACTCACGGAAGAGTGCAACATAATTCTAACTCAAAATTCTATGCAAGATAATTCCAACTCGAAATATCGTGCAATATAATTCTAACTCGAAACTCCGTGCATTAAAATTCCAATTCGGGCCAATACAATATGATTCTTATTCAAACTGACAGTGCAATATGATGCTAACTCGTGCGGCAAAACAATATAAATCTAATTCAAATAATCCTGGACATTATTTCTTATGACAAACAATTCTGTACTCAAGCACTTCTAATAATACGGGAGAGATAGAGTAGCACCTTATTTATCAATTAATCTGATGTTTTACATATATTGATATCCATACATAATCATGAAACGGAGGCATAAACGCAAAAAGCACGATTTTTCACAGAAAATAGGAGTTACTAATTAAATAAGCTTTACTCGAACATAAAGAAACCACCTTTAAAAGTTGAAATAGATTGGATGCACGAGGAAACGGGCTCTCGAAAATTAAAAAAAATTACTGGTTAAATTAAAAGTAGCTTAAGCCTACCAAATTTTGTTGTCAAGTGACTCGTAAATTTTTATATATAGTAGTACAATACCATGTACTATATATATATATATCAACCTATTATATTTTATGATACATAAACATAACCACAATACATGCGATATATATGCGTGTAAAAAAAGCACGATTTGCGGTTTTTATGAAATTAAATTTTTATTTTTCTGGGGACTTGATTTTTCTTCACAGAAAAAGATTTCACAGCTGAAATTCTATACTCTCTAGGTGGTTTTATGAAAAAATTATCGATTTTCATTAAATGACGAGGAAAAACGTTTTTCTCTCCATAACAGCCTATCGGAGGGCAGTACAAAGAGTACATACGAGAGTACAAAGAGTACCAAGAGTACATACGAGAGTGCAAAGAGTACAAAGAGTACAAAGAGTACATACGAGAGTACAAAAAGTATATACGTAAAAGTGCGACACGATTATTTAAATAATTTTTAAACCCAAGCAGCCGGGGGATACGAGGTCCACGCATATATGAGAATTACGAAGACGAGCAATACAATTATTTATATAATTTTTTGTAACACATACACTATTTTCGCCCTTTTCGGCGTAAAAAGTGACTTTTTTTGACCGATTGGATACAAAAATGCTATATTAGTCCGGCGGGCGCATAAGTATCTTTTGCAGATACTTTTGCGATCGCTACTCTAAAATTCCGTAAAACCGCAAAAATTAAACTAAATCCACTATAAATTTGTGAATGCATACTTTTTATGACTTTTCATATTCAGAGATAAATTCAGTATACTGTTTTCATTTGAAAATAAACATATTCACATTCGCACAAATTTGTGGCAGATTTTTGATTATTTTTAACAAGTTTTTTATTATTTATTTCTTCAAGTATTTTATTGTCGTATAAAGCAAAAATTAATTTAGCCTTGCTTTTTAGGCTCAAAACCCCGAAAATCAATACATGAGTCACTAAAAATATGGTGTGCACCTTGGGCTTAGTGGGCCTTTTGACCTCGTGTGTTTGTAGTACTCGTCTTCGGTTCGCAAAACGCACTCGCCTTCGGCTCTTGCTGGCTCACCTACGACTCATACTTTACACTCCACATTCGGTCTATAAAAGCCCACTTTGCGCCCTAGGTACACAATATAATATCTAAACCTAAGTAGCTGGGGGATACGAGGTCCACGCATATTAGGGTACAACGTAGAAATGCAACAAAACGATTATTTAAATAATTTTTAAACCCAAGCAGCTGGGGGATACGAAGTCCACGCGTATTAGGGAATTACGTACATGGAAAAAAAGTAAATCTTGCTGTTTTACAAGTTAAATCAACTAGATAAGGAAAAAGTAGAAACTGCTTTAAAAAAAGTAGAATTCACTTTTTTTTATTTTAAAAGTAAACACTACTTTTTATTTGAAATGCATATCAAAGCATAATGCCAATCTTACTTTACTAAAAAGTGAATTCTACGTTTTTTTAAAGCAGTTTCTACTGATTCTTATGAAAGTAAAATAAACTTGCTTTTATAAGTTCAATCAACTGTGTAAAAAGTAGAATTTACTTTTTTCCCGTGTAGACGTACAACAGTAAGCAAGAAAATAATTTAAATAATTTTTAAGCCCAAGCAGCCGGGGGATACGAGGTCCACGCGTATATGAGAATTACGTAGACGTGCAATACGATTATTTAAATAATTTTTAAACCCAAGTAGCCGGGGAATACGAGGTCCACGCATATATGGAAATTACGTAGACGTGCAACAATACGTAAAACAATTATTTAAATAATTTTTGAACCCAAGTAGGCAGGGGATAAGAGGCTCACACATATTAGGGAATTACGTCGAATAACAACAATCAGTAATACGATTATTTAAATAATTTTTAAACCTACATCGCCGGGGGATAAGAGTTCCATGCATATTAGGGAATAGCGCAGAAGTGCAACAATAAGCAAAACAATTATTCAAATAATTTTTAAACCAAAGTAGACGGGGGATATGAGGTCCACGTATGAAAGGGAATTACAAAGACATACAAAAATGACCTCCTATCCCCCGGCTACTTGGGTTTAAAAATTATTTAAATAATCGTATTGCACGTCTAAGTAATTCTCATATACGCGTGGACCTCGTATCCCCCGTCTACTTGGGTTCAAAATTATTCAAATAATTGTCTCTCTTATTGTTGTACGTCTATGTAATTCCCTTACATGAGTGGACCTGGTATCCCCCGGCTGCTTGGGTTTAAAATTATTTAAATAATCGTATTGCACTTTTACGTATATACTCTTTGTACTCTTATATGTACTCTTTGTACTCTCGTATGTACTCTTTGTACTCTTATATGTACTGTTATATACTCTGTTATATACTGCTGTATACTCTCTATATTTTCTTCTTTTAAGGGAGTAACGAGAGCACAAGAGAGTATAAGAGAGTACATCAGAGTACAAGAGATTATTTTAAGAGTATTTTTTGTGCACATTGAAGTGTTTACTATGCCCCCTCGATAGGCTCTTATGGAGAAAAAAGCATTTTTCCTCGTCATTTAATGAAAATCGATAATTTGTTCATAAAACCACCTAGAGAGTATAGCATTTGAGCTGCGAAATCTTTTTCTGTGAAGAAAATATCAAGTCACCAGGAAAATTAAAATTTAATTTCATAAAAACCGCAAATCATTCTTTTTTTACATGCATATGTATCGCATGTATTGTGGTTATTTTTATGTATCATAACATATAATAGGTCCATATATATACTACATGATATTGTACTATACTTAAATAAAAATTTACTGCTCATTTCACAAAAAAATATTGGTGCCCCCTCCCCCGCGGGTCACTCATAGATACGGCCCAGCCTGACGGAGCCCACTGTTAAAAATTTTCTGAAATTTAAGATAAATTCTGTAATAAAACTTCAAAATTTTTAATAAATTTCAGTTAAATTTAACTGAAACTTCAAAAGTTTTATTAAATTTCAGTTAAATTTAACTGAAACTTAAAAGTTTTATTAAATTTAATTAAAATTTAACAAAAAAATTTCAACATTTTTAACAGTGCACTTTAGGCGAAAGTACGCGATCGAAGCTCGTCTTCGTGAGCCCGCTTCCTGGTAAGTTTAAGCTACTTTTATTTGGATCAGTAATTTCGCCTTAAATATAAGCAAAAGCACGCGTAAGTAGCTCGTTTTCGAGAGCCCATCTCCTCATGCACCCAATCTATTTCAACTTTTAAAGGTGGTTTATTTATATTCTAGTAAAGCTTGTTTAATTAGTAACCCTTATTTTCTGTGAAAAATCGTGCTTTTTACGTTTATGCCTCCGTTTCATGATTATGTATGGATATCAATATATGTAAAACATCAGATTAATTGATAAATAAGGTGCTACTCTGTCTCTCCCGTGTTATTAGAAGTGCTTGAGTACAGACTTGTTTGTCATAAGAAATAATGTCCAGGATTATTTGAATTAGATTTATATTGTTTTGCCGCACAAGTTAGCATCATATTGCACTGTGACTTTGAATAGGAATCATATTGTATTGGCTCGAATTGGAATTTTAATGCACGGAGTTGCGAGTTAGAATTATATTGCACGAAATTTCGAGTTGGAATTATCTTGCATAGAATTTTGAGTTAGAATTATGTTGCACTCTTCCGTGAGTTAGAATTATATGAACAGGAGGCGTCGAAATAGTTTTCCTCATATAATTCAACAGGATTTGACTATACACAAAAATTTCAAATACATAAGTTGGGGATAACATTGAACAAAACTTTTTTTCTATTTAACGTTTTCATGAATAAAAATAAAAAGAATTTTATAATTTCGATATAAATTATGAAAACCATGTTTTTTTAATTTTAAATATACATGCAATTATGATACTTATATTCAATATTTCTATGTATACTTTAATCATATCAATTAGAACATATTAAATTTATATACATCATAGACTATACTTAAAAATTTATCTAAATATACTTATACATGCAGAATTAAAACGCAAACCTTCTACAAAATAGAAGAAATAAATGTGTAAAAGTAAATGGACAATTTTTATTTATTTAGACTTTACTGTAGATGTATTTATGTTTATTTTAATGACGAAAATGATAAATAAAATATTACAATTTTTGCAATAATGAAAGTATAAGGTTCTTCTGAGCACTGCGGTCGTGCCTATTATGTAAAAACGAAGTTTTTACATAGGGAGGGGGCGGGCGACGAGCGAAGCGAGGAGCAGGTGTGTGTGGGGGCGGGGGGGGGGCGTGCCGAAGGCACGCTGGGGGGCGCAGCCCCCCTAGTCCCGATGTTGCGTATACGATTTTTCATCATACCCGGGCTGAAAATACCACATTCGCGTTTCGGAGCCGGGAGCGAAAGTGGTACTTTACTAAAAAATTTTGTTTTTTTAACGTGGTACTGACCATTTACGGTCATAAATACCGTTATAATACCGTTTTATTGCAATATTATGTTATGATATTGATAAATGATATAAATAAATCTAGATATTTTTTAAAACTATCCAAAATGAAGACATTATTGCCCTCCGAAATTACATAATCTACCATCCTGTAAAGTTTCAAGTTGATATTCGAAGGCGTTTAAAAATCGTACTTAAACAAAATTTACATATCTCGTCTTCAGTGATTTCCGCACGTAATTTTCGCACGAGCGGAGTTTGTCGCCCGAGCAAAAGCGACAAAAAAGCGAGTGCGGGTACACATAAGCAACGCATAAGTATCGTATACTATTTTTACTATCAAGTTGTGCAAAGTTCGAGACTGAACACGAATGGCGCGCTCAAACCACCACTGTCTGCCGCTCCAAGTTGCAGGCGAAAGCGACATCTCACCTCAGGGGCGCGGCGCCACGGCATCTACGATGGTGCTACAAGCCCCGAACGGCTCGAGCTTTCCGGAAGCTTTCGAGCCTCGCTGCGCGCCGCGCTCCCGAGAAAAAGTCACACTGCAATGATATTTTCGAATTTCGTAAATACTCGCGTACGTCAATTTATTAATAATTGAAAACTTGCACGTTGAATAAAATAAACGCTCCTGCTATTTGTACATCAGATTTATGTGTACAAAGTATATACATATATAACGGAATATAATTTCTCTAGTCAGATGTTAAAGCAAAACCAACATCACAGTAAGGTGTTTTGAAACTTATTCTCCGAATCAATGTACTTTACATCCGATGTACGAATAGCAAGAGCCTAAAATAAATTAAGAAATAAAAATTAATTTAATTAAATTTATAAAAATATTTAAATTAAATTGATTCAATAATTTTACACATACTAATATGAAAAATATTAATTTAGAACTTTACTATTTATTTAGTACGAAAAACTTACTCGTTCTTTTCTTGAGAGAGTACTAATAAGGTAGGAATCGCGAGGTAGAATAAAAGACAAAATAACCGAAAGCTGCACGGTAATGGCTACACCGGCGTCGATTATATTAGGGCAAACAGAGACCACATGCCTCAGTTGGCATTTTTGTAGAATTGCATCTAATCTTGTGTCGAATTTTGTATCGAAAAGAGGAGTACGAGAGACGGTATGTCATATATCGCGCTCCCACTGCGTTTGTTACTTTACATTAACATTATCTCTGAACTTTACACTTATCGGAATCGACTAAAAAGTCGTTTTCGAAAATTTAATTCTCTTTCATTTGATGCAAGCCATTTTTCCATAGACTAAGCCGTTCTCGACGTATAAGCAAATAAAACTTTCAAATGCTGTTTTCGCATAGAACCCCTGGGAAGCTCAGGAAGCTGCAAATTTCAAAATCGGATTTTTCGTCCTTGATTTATCTAATAACCAAATGCAGCCATTTCTGTCACAATTTGATTTCAGAGCTTTTTTAGTGGTCTATATAACAAAATATTGCAAAACATTGCGATGGCAGAGGGAGCGTCGCGATTTTCTTTTGTTTTTGCAATTCGCGACATTTCATATTCATCGCAGCATTTTGTTTGCGCCTTTCTCATATCGCGTGATCATGGAAGGGCAACCAGCGCGAAATTTTGATTATACCAACCAAGAGTATGCCGATATGCTGTTGGTTTACGGTGCTTGTGATGAATTTGGACGAAGAGCAGCAGTAGAATATCGGCGTCGCTTTCCCAACAGAAGACAACCTGACGCAGCCACATTTACACGCGTGTATCAACGCCTGGCTGAGACGGGCAGTGTCCAGGTGGTGAATCCCGATGGTGGCCGTCGAAGAGGCGCAATGGCGGAGAATGATGAAGCTATTTTAGATTGCTTTGCGGAAGATCCTACTACAAGTTTGCGTCGGACAGCTCGAGCCCTTGACACGTCGTATTCGACATGCCAACGCGTCATGAAGGAAGATCTCCAACATCCCTACAAATACAGACGTGTTCACGAAATACGTAAGTTACGGATTATTTTTGCTTCCTCCTAGATGAAGCTTTGTAATAGTAAAATTTTAAGTTTCTTTAAATTGCTCTAGAAACATGGCTAGATTCATTTTCGAAAAATTTATTTTTGAATTTTTTTAATGATTGGATTTAAATTTTAGAATCGGATGGGTAGCGTTCGAAAGAGAATAAAAGAACTTATATTTTGAACAAAAAAAAATTCTCTAGCTATCACGGTTATTTTGTTATTAACAAAAACGTAAAACATGAAAAATGAAAGAAATGGGTTTAGTATGTCCAACGATTCCGGAGGGAAAATTGTCGTGATTTCTACAAAATTCCTTGTGGAGGTATATTTTGTATAGCTCTTGGTCAAGTTCTTTGGGCAAAATAATTCGTTCATAAATTTCAGAGATATTTAAGAGATAGACAGTAGGGCCGTGCACCAAGCGAACCGCCTTACGTTCCGGGCGGTTCGCCTTCCGCTGGCGTTAATAAACACGTGCTCCCTCTGTGCTGGCTTTTCCCCCGGTCGGCGTGTGTAGCGGGCCTTGAGAGTCGCGTAGTCGAGTCGGTTCCTCGACTCCGCGGTCCTCGGAGCGCTTCGGAGGTGGACGGGCTCACTCGCCTGCAGGGCGTTTCGAGCCACACAGGACTGCTGCTCGGTCGTGCTGGTCCGCTGCCGTGCTGGCTCTCGATGATGGCGATCGGACGTTCGCTTGCGTCCTTTTAACTGTGCGCCTCGGCTCACACTGCTATCCTCAGTTTGTTGCTCCGCTTTCTCTCTCTCCAAAATCGCGAGATCATCCTTTTCCTTTGACGCGCTTTTCTCTCTCTCTCTCTCTCTCTCTCTTTCTCTTCTTCTCTTTACCTGTACGTGTCTCTATCTTGTGATTGTTTCTCCCTGCTTGTCGCGTGTCGCTCGCGCGTGCAGTCTCCTGCCGCCTTGCTTGCGACTTCACCTAGCCATACGCGTATGTGTGTGTGTGTGTCTGTGTGTGTGTCTGTGTATCTTTGGGCGAACTTCTGAGGAGCCGTAGCTCCGTCACAGGGGTATGACGCTTAGATCGTCGAGGTCTTGCGCCTCGACACTATATCGAACTATTTCGTCTCTATTATTGACGTTAATTCTGCCAATCTTGTACTGCTATCACCTCGATAATTATATGGAATACTTTTTATCCAAAGATCTCCAATTAAATTCCCTCAAATTTTCTCTCCGTGTTGGGACAAACTTAATTTATGTTATAAATTTTGTCACATAAATCTATTTTGCAAATATTGATTTCAATACAATATTGTAAATACTAATCGAACATAAAAGAAATTTTTAATCTAGACGCGATTGTTTACTTAAAACTTTATATGAACTATCCCTCAACATAAGTGGCTATTTATTGGTACAGTTACCTTAAAATTTTTTTTTTCAAATTATAGATTAGCTATTAAAAAAATTAACAAAGATATAGAAAATGAAAAAAGTCACGTGCCCGAAGGGCTTGTAGGGTGCTTTAAATGCCGCCAAATTCATACATTTTCATTGTCCTTTACTTTACAGAGGGAGGAGATTCCGAAAATCGGCTTGTATTTAGCCATATGATTGTTAATGAGCATGAGCAGGATCCTACAATATTGGATCGAATCCTCTGGACGGATGAGGCGACGTACGTCCGAACAGGCATGATAAATGCTCATAATGAGCATTACTGGGCTCACGAGAATCCATTCCTGGCCCGAGAAGGTAATGGAACAAATAAAATATTCATTAAATAAATATAATAAAAACATTTTAATAAGCTAGTTACATTAATCCGCTTGTGTATTAATTACTTAATATTATATGAAATTGATTTTTATTAATAAAATTGAGTTTCTATACAAAATTTATACTGAGAAAAAAAGTGTTAGTACTACTAACTATATTGAATAGTAAATCTGAATATTATTGCTTAAACAATGTTTTTTATAAAATGAACTATAATATGTTAATGATAAATATATTCATATGATTCAAACGACTATAAAGTATAGTAATTCAATTATTGTACTTTTAACTACATTTTTAGTAAACTTTACTCTATTATTCAGTATAATATAAAGTGCCCTTTTGAATTTCTTCGATGTTTCAAATTTTACTATATAATATAGTACCTAATAACATATTCATAATTATCTATACTTTTGTTATTTGTATCAATAAAATATAGTTGTAGACCAATACCACTTTATCTTATAGTACTTTTATGTGAAAATATCATATTTTTTTCTCAGTCGATTTTACAAATATTACAAGTACAATGTTTTAGTACTTCATAATTTATTATTACTTTTCTAGATCGCTTCCAACAAAGATTTTTTGTAAATATATGGGCAGGAATGATAGGGGACCGAATTATAGGACCGTGCTTAATCCCAGAGAGACTGGATGGTCAAAATTATCTAACATTCCTGCAAGATATTCTACCTGGACTTTTGGATGATTTTTTTAATCAAGAGGAACAGAAGAATATTATTTTTATGCACGACGGAGCACCGGCTCATTTCATGGTCGATGTCAGGAACCATCTAGACGAAGTCTTTCCAGACAGATGGATTGGGCGCGGAGGGCCAACACCATGGCCAGCTCGATCACCAGACTTTAATCCTCTAGATTACTTTTTTTGGGGACACTCTAAAGAAACTGTTTATCACAACGGGGCCCCAGAAAATGTTGATGAGTTGACTGACAGAATTCGCGAGCATGCGAATAATGTACCGAATGCTATGGTGGGAAGAGCCACGCAAGATATTTTGCGCCGTGCACAAACGTGCATCGAACAAGATGGAGGGGTCTTCGAGCATTGTCCGAGAGGCCACAGAGCTAGAGACTATTTATAGCTCACTATTGTTATTTTAAATTATATTTATCTTAATGTTTTGTAAATAATAAATAAGAAATTTTATTTATTTTTAGTAAAATTTTATTAACGCAACAAGGTATTTTTCTGCCCAATACATGATTTACGACCCCCAAACTACCCCTTTAGCACGAAAAAATCGCAAAAAAAATTTAATTTCGCCGTTTTTGAGATCCCCGATAATTTTATTATCGGAATACAATTTTGACCATGCATAATATCTACAAAAATAATGGCAACCCCCAAAGCACCGCGGAAGACCTCCAAACTACCCCGTTCGTACAAACAATCGCAAAAAAATGTAATTCCGCAGTTTTTAAGATCCCCGATAATTTTATTTCCGTAATACAATTCTGAGCATGCAAGATAGATACAAAAAAATTGGTTACCCCCACAGCACCGCGGAAGATCCCCAAACTACCTCTAAAACACGAAAAAATCGCTAAAAAAATCTAATTCCGCCGTTTTTCAGATCCCCGATAATTTTCTTCCTGGAATACAATTTTTACCATGCAGAATATCTACATAAAAATGGCATCTTCCAGAGCACCGCGGAGAATCCCCGAACTACCCCTAAATCATGAAAAAATCGCACAAATCAAGGAGCGCGGGAGCGCTCCGAAGGCAAGTATCTGTCCAATGTAGAAAGAGCCTGAGGGACGACCGCACTACTTATACTTTGAAATGGGTATGCGAAAAATTCAATGCGCTTTTACGTATACTGCATTAGGTTTTACCATATAACATCTCACTCTTAATCGATAGCCATTTCATTGCTTTACTCAAATCAAAAGATTTCATGTCAAAAGGTGTTCTCATATTAAAGATATTAAATAATGAAAAATTTTATGTCTCGTTTCCGATTTTTCTCAATTCTCCATTTCTCATCGTAAGACTTCCGTTTTATATCTTACGACACTTCCGGTTGTCGTCTATCTTGCGCTTGTATTATCTACTAATATATACACACACATATGTGATCGACCTAACCTTATATATAACATGTCAGTATATTTATATTTTTTATATACAAATGTTGTTATCATAATCGTGAGATAGTTAATAAACATATTTCAAAGATCTCAAGAAGTTGCTAGATTGTTTAGGTTAAGAACTTATTCTCAGCAATCTAAGAAGAAGAATTTTTATCTATCTACATCATCGGGGTTTTTTACATTAGATAAGTATTTTAATAAATTTGTTAAGTGACTATAATCATTTAAAAAAAGTGATACTTTGTGTGATTTTTTTTATTACAGTTACAGATTTTATGACTTTTTGAAGTCATTAAAAAATAATGTAAAGTAAAACCAGGATGCATTCTAGTGAAATTTTTTATTATCAACTTAATAATACAAAGCTAATCTATGAATCCAGAATCAATATGAAAAAAAAGCTGGAACACGAGTTCGTGAAATTTATTTTATAAAATATAAGAAAGTATAAAATAAGGCAAGTATAAGTTTTTCCTGGAATATATAAAAATAAAAAGAATTATTTTCATATATGACTTCACAATTAATAGTATTGTTAATGAAAAATGTTATACTAATTTTAGATGGAAGATATCACCACATTCCAATGATTCGTGGTAATATGTATGGAAGGCATTGCTGGTGATGAATAATGATTCCAGTGTTAGTACCGAAAAACCATACAAAAGAGAAAGCCGTAATACAATAGATTATTCTTCGTTATCGGATAATCTGACAGATGTTGACAAGGATGATCTTACAACTGTGTAAAAATGCTAAGAAGGCGAAGACACAGTTTGAGAAGGTCTAGAAAGAACGATATGATAGGTTCACAACTTCCCATTTACAAGGTATAGAAATATCAAGATGTTTTATATTTTCTACTATAAAAGAATGTCGAGAAAGCTTTTTTCTCTCAATGATTCTGAGTTCACAAACTTTTGTTTTTAATTTTGCAATAATATAATTAATTTGAAAATAATATAATTAATGATTGGCTTATGGTGAGGGACGCCAAATGTTTCAGAGAAGCCATCTGTTCTGTGAATATATAGTCCATGAAACTATAATATAAATTTTACTATAATGGCTACTTTTTGAATCTGCAACCAATATTTTAATTTGCTAGTTGATTGTGATGCAGTAGTATGATTATTAGATCTAGTATTTTCATCTACTTCAAGAAATTTAGTCAATGTCCGTGCAAAGTACTTTTTATGGAAAGCGATTATATATCAGATAAGTTTAAACGTTTCTTTTCGTTTTTAAACTGTTCTTTTTTCAAGAGAATTGTTGCTTTGTGTATTGTTTGTTATGTTTCTGACTAGTAGGTCTCTTGAAGGCATTAAAATTCTACATGGTTTTAGCCGGAAAAATAAATATAACTTAAAAAAAATAAAAAAAATAGATACTTTGTGAAAATTTTTTTCATTTTCAGATTATAGAATTTTCTCACAGACTTTGACCTCTGGAACAGATTCTTATCAAAGGAGCAGCACCATTAGTAATACCAGTAACTTCTCATTACATCGGCAAAGTCTTCATAGGCTACAAGTAATACAATTAGACAGACTTTTAGGAGGTGGAATAGAAACAGGATCTATTACAGAAATCTTTGGAGAATTTAGTTTTAATAGATTATCTAGTTGAAAATCTAGGTGAAAATAGTGTGCTTTTTTTGAGGGATTGGAAACTCACTGATAACAAACTCAAAAAAGAACGTAGTGATCTGCCTGGTACAAGTGTATTATTGTCAAAAAGTGACATCTAATCAGTGTTTTGCGTTAAATTAAATAAAGTACTAGTATGATGTGTTACATGATGAAATAAAATCAGTATTTATAATTAACAATTTAAATAAGTAGTGTAAATAAACAGTGTTATAACCAAAAATAAATAGTGATCTTCCCGATACAAATGTATTATTGTATTGTCAAAAAGTGATATCTAATCATTGTTTTGTGTTAAACAAAATAAAGTACCAGTATGATGTATTACATGAAATTAAATCAGTGTTTATAATCAACAATTTAAATAAATAAAAAAATAAAATAAAAAATAATAAATAAAATCAACTTAATTTAACTTTTACTTTTTAAATTTGAGTTTCAAATATTTTGAGAGTAGCTCAAGTGTGTATTCATAAATAATATAAAATCTCTCTCTTCCTCTCTCCCTATCTATCAATATCCGCCAAACTCTGTACCAAAAAATTTAATGAGAAATTTAACAACACAATTTTTGTACAGACCTTTTATTTCTTCGAATCTCATCTATTCAATAAGCACTCTCTGCAAATGGTAATAATTTTTTCATGACTGTACCAATAATAATATTGTTAATATAAAACTTTCTACGAAAGTATAAAATAAGGCAAGTATAGATGTTTTTTCTGTATAATCTAAAAAATAATAATATTTATGATTTTTTAAAAGAAATCAAATAAATACTAGTGAAAAAGTCTTTTACTTCTTTGAGTCATTGTATGCTGAACAAATTATATGTTAGTAAGTACATTCAAATTGTTCACTGCAAATCAAACAAATGAAAGTTGTGAAATCAATTATCGATAGTCAAGTAATGAAACAACTCTCGGAAACAACTGTGTGACTGTTCTCAGAAATGTATTAAAATTTGTTCATCCTTCTATACAAATTAGACACAAGAAAGAACTGAAATCAATTTATTGTAGTCAAGTACCTATAAGTTAACTTGACTGAATAATACAACTTTTCGTACCTACTCAAAAATATTCAGTCAGCGGGCATAAAGTACTACTTAACGCCCAAGAAGCGTAATAGCTCCCATACTCCTACAAAACTTTATAGACGCACTTTACACCCGTGTGGGCAAAAATTATTTCAATTGTATAATATGTAAGTACATTCAAATTGTTCATTGTAAATCAAACAAACGAAAGTTGTGAAATCAATTACCGATAGTCAAGTAATGCAGACAACTCTCCGAAACAACTGTATGACTGTTCTCATGTTCAAATTTTGTTCATTCTTCTATACAAATTAAACACAAGAAAGTACTGAAATCAATTTATTGTAGTCAAGTAACCATAGGTTAACTTGACGGACATAATAGAACTTTTAGTACCTTGCGTGTAAAATTACATTTTACGCCCACGTTGTAACTTCAAAAATATTCAGCCAGCGGGCATAAAGTACTACTTAACGCCTAACAAGCGCAATAGCTTACATACCCCTACAAAACTTTATAGAACCTACGCACTTTACGTCCGTGTGGGCGAAAATTATTTTAATTATATAACTATTATGCCTTCCTTTTATTTCTAAAATTCATAAGAATTTTATCATATATTTATGAAAAGTCAAAGCCTATATAAAAAAATTACATAGTTACCACCACATCCCCATTTTTCATTATTCTTTCTCAATTTTGAAATTTCTATAATATCTTGGGAAGACAATAGAAGTCTATAGAGCTGCTCTAGCAGTGGTGGACCTCCAATCTCCCATACATACTTGGCGGGCCCGAAGGTTTGCAGTTTACCGGTGGGCTTTGTAAATGTAGAATACTAAATTTTTGCATAAATTCATTAACAATGTTTATATCTATAAGCCCACTATAAATAATTACATTGGCTCTAATTTTTAATTGATTTGTTAATTGTAGACATGGTCATTTTCATATAAATATCATATGTTTAAAGACCAGATAAAATGTATAAATGGGTTGCTTCTACATATTAAATACTGATCCGTATTGAATCTATTACTCTGTTTTTAAATAGAAAGTACAAACCCGCATGAGAATATCATATGAGATCTCATATGAGAATATCGGACATCAGATCTCATATGAGATCTCATATGATATTTACACACGGGAAAAGGATAAAAAAATAGGTGGTTTACAAAATGGTTAATAAAATCTAAAGCACTTTTGAGTAGACTATAAATGTATATGCATTTTTTATCTCATTTCCGCTTAAAAAAGACGGACACAAGGAAAAATATTTTGGGTAATGAAAGTAAAATCGGTATCAATTAAAAACTAGAGCCAATGTAATTATTTATAGTGGGCTTATAGATATAAACATTGTTAATGAATTTATGCAAAAATTTAGTATTCTACATTTACAAAGCCCACCGGTAAACTGCAAACCTTCGGGCCCGCCAAGTATGTATGGGAGATTGGAGGTCCACCACTGCTAGAGCAGCTCTATAGACTTCTATTGTCTTCCCAAGATATTATAGAAATTTCAAAATTGAGAAAGAATAATGAAAAATGGGGATGTGGTGGTAACTATGTAATTTTTTTATATAGGCTTTGACTTTTCAGAAATATATGATAAAATTCTTATGAATTTTAGAAATAGAAGGAAGGCATAATAGTTATATAATTAAAATAATTTTCGCCCACACGGGCGTAAAGTGCGTAGGTTCTATAAAGTTTTGTAGGGGTATGTAAGCTATTGCGCTTGTTAGGCGTTAAGTAGTACTTTATGCCCGCTGGCTGAATATTTTTGAAGTTACAACGTGGGCGTAAAATGTAATTTTACACGCAAGGTACTAAAAGTTCTATTATGTCCGTCAAGTTAACCTATGGTTACTTGACTACAATAAATTGATTTCAGTACTTTCTTGTGTTTAATTTGTATAGAAGAATGAACAAAATTTGAACATGAGAACAGTCATACAGTTGTTTCGGAGAGTTGTCTGCATTACTTGACTATCGGTAATTGATTTCACAACTTTCGTTTGTTTGATTTACAATGAACAATTTGAATGTACTTACATATTATACAATTGAAATAATTTTTGCCCACACGGGTATAAAGTGCGTCTATAAAGTTTTGTAGGAGTATGGGAGCTATTACGCTTCTTGGGCGTTAAGTAGTACTTTATGCCCGCTGACTGAATATTTTTGAGTAGGTACGAAAAATTGTATTATTCAGTCAAGTTAACTTATAGGTACTTGACTACAATAAATTGATTTCAGTTCTTTCTTGTGTCTAATTTGTATAGAAGGATGAACAAATTTTAATACATTTCTGAGAACAGTCACACAGTTGTTTCCGAGAGTTGTTTCATTACTTGACTATCGATAATTGATTTCACAACTTTCATTTGTTTGATTTGCAGTGAACAATTTGAATGTACTTACTAACATATAATTTGTTCAGCATACAATGACTCAAAGAAGTAAAAGACTTTTTCACTAGTATTTATTTGATTTCTTTTAAAAAATCATAAATATTATTATTTTTTAGATTATACAGAAAAAACATCTATACTTGCCTTATTTTATACTTTCGTAGAAAGTTTTATATTAACAATATTATTATTGGTACAGTCATGAAAAAAATTATTACCATTTGCAGAGAGTGCTTATTGAATAGATGAGATTCGAAGAAATAAAAGGTCTGTACAAAAATTGTGTTGTTAAATTTCTCATTAAATTTTTTGGTACAGAGTTTGGCGGATATTGATAGAAAAGGAGAGAGGAAGAGAGAGATTTTATATTATTTAGATACGCCGTTTTTGAGATCCCCGATAATTTTATTATCGGAATACAATTTTCAGCATGCAAGATAGCTACAAAAGAATTGGCAACCCCCAGAGCACCGCAGAAGGAAGACCACCTAACTACCCCTTTCGCACAAACAATCGCAAAAAAAATCTAATTCCGCCGTTTTTAAGATCCCCGATAATTTTATTTCCGTAATACGATTCTGAGCATGCAAGATAGATACAAAAAAATTGGTTAACCCCACAGCACCGCGGAAGACCCCCAAACTACCCCTAAAACACGAAAAAATTGTAAAAAAAATATAATTCCCCCATTTTTGAGATCCTCGATAATTTTATTATCGGAATACAATTTTAACTGTGCAGAATATCTACAAAAATAATGGCGACCCCCAGAGCACCGCGGTAGACCGCCAAACTACCCCTCAAGCACGAAAAAATCGCAAAAAAATGTAATTCCGCCGTTTTAGAGATCCTCGATAATTTTATTCCCGTAGTACAATTCTGAGCATGCAAGATAGCTACAACAAAATTGGCTATCTCCACAGCACCGCGGAAGACCCCCGAACTACCCCTAAAGCACGAAAAAATCGCAAAAAAATCTAATTCCGCCGTTTTTGAGATCTCCGATAATTTTCTTCCTGGAATACAATTTTTACCATGCAGAATGTCTACAAAAAAATGGCAACCCCCAGGGCACCGCGTAAGACCCCCAAACTACCCCTTCAGTCCGAAAAAATCGAAAAAAATATTTACATCCGCCGTTTTTGAGATCCCCGATAATTTTATTATCGGAATACAATTATGAGCATGCAAGATAGCTACAAGAAAATTGACAACCCCCAGAGCACCGCGGAAGGAAGGCCCCCTAACTACCCCTTTCGCACAAACAATCACAAAAATAAATCTAATTCCGCCATTTTGAAGGTCCCGATAATTTTATTATCGGAATACAATTTTGACCATGCACAATATCTACAAAAAAATTGGCAACTCCCAAAGCACCGCGGAACACCCCTAAACTATCCCTTTAGTCCAAAAAGCGCAAAAAAAAATGTAATTCCGCCGTTTTTAAGATCGCCGATAATTTTATTTCCATAATACAATTCTGAGCATGCAAGATAGCTACAAAAAAATTGGTTACCCCCACAGTACCGCGGAAGACCCCCAAACTACCCCTAAAAGACGAACAAATCGCAAAAAAATTTAATTCCCACATTTTTGAAATCCCCGATAATTTTATTATAGGAATACGATTTCAACCATGCAGAATATCTACAAAAATAATGTCAACCCCCAGAGCACCGCGGAAGGCCGCCAAGGTATCCCTAAAGCACGAAAAAATCACAAAAAATCTACTTCCGCCGTTTTTGAGATCCTGGATAATTTTATTCCGGGAATACAGTTTTCAGCATACAAGATAGCAGCAAAAAAGTTGGCAACCTCGAAAGTACCGCGGAAGACGCCCAAACTATCCCTTAAGCACGGAAAAATCGCAAAAAAATTCTTTGGGGGTGTACTGCGATGCTTTAGGGATTGCCAATTTTTTTTAGCTATCTTGCATGCTCAAAATTATTTCCGATACTAAAATTATCGGGGATCTCAAAAACGGCGGAATTAGATTTATTTTTGCGGTTTGATGTGCTTTAGAGGTAGTTCGGAAGTCTTCCACGGTGCTATGGGGGTAGCCAATTTTTTTGTAGCTATCTTGAATCCGCAGAATTGTATTACGGGAATAAAGTTATCGGGGATCTCAAAAGCGGCGGAATTAGATTTTTTTGCGATCTTTCGGACTAAAGTGGCAGTTGGTGGTCTTCCGCGGTGCTTTGGGGGTTGCCAAATTTTTTGTAGATATTCTGGATTGCGAAAATTGAATTCCGATAATAAAATTATCGGGGATCTCAAAAACGGCGGAATTAGATTTTTATTGTCATTTTTTCGGACCAAAGTGGGGTGTTTCGCGGTGCTTGGAGGTTGACAATTTTTTGGTAGCTTTCTTGCATTCTCAAAATTGTATTCCGAAAATAAAATTATCGGGGAACTCAAAAACGGTGGGATTAGATTTGTTCTGTAGATATTCTGCATTGTCAAAATTGAATTCCGATAATAAAATTATCGGGGAACTCAAAAACGGCGGAATTAGAATTTTATTGTTCGTGTAAAAATACGAATCTTACACTCGCTTTAGGAAATACTTCATATGTTTATATTCACTTCGCCTCAGTTCATCTCTATTAAAGTTTGGAAAACCAAATTGAAATCTTACGATTAACTTACGTAAAACTTCATACAAAGTTAAGGTTAAGTTTCACCAAAGATTGGGAAAAGAATGATAAATACGATCTATTTACTCGAAACTTAATTCTAAGTTCAGGTGAATTTCAGTCAAGGTTGTGGAAAAAATTCGAATCCTACGTTCTCCCTACGGAATCCAAACGATAACGTTTAGCCATACTTTCAGCAATACTTTCAGCAATACTTTAAGCCATACTTTAAATAGTTTCAGCAATACTTTCATCCATACTTTCATCCGTACTTTAAGCCATACTTTAAGCCATACTTTAAGCCATACTTTAAGCCATACATTCATCCATACTTCAAGCCATAATTTCAGCCATACTTTAAGCCATACTTTCAGCCATACTTTCAGCCATACTTTCAGCAATACTTTAAGCCATACATTAAGCCATACATTAAGCCATACTTTAAGCCATACTTTCAACCATAATGTAAGCCATACTTTCATCCATACTTCAAGCCTTACTTTCAGCCATTCTTTAGAAAAAGCTTGTCACAACCATGGACGGGAAACATAATATGAACTTCAGATTATTTTCCGCCAATGTTCGTGTAAAAATACGAATCTTACACTCGTCTTAGGAAATACTTCATATGTTTATATTCATTTTGCCTCAGTTCATCTCTTTTAAAGTTTGTAAAACCGAATTGAAATCTTAAGATTAATTGATGTAAAATATCATACAAGGTTAATGTTAAATTTCGGTAAAGTTTGAGAAAATAATGATAAATACGTTCTACTCACGAGATACTAATTACAAAATTTAGGTGACTTTCAGTCAAGGCTGTGGAAATAATTCGGATCCTACGATCCCCTTACGGAATCTAAACGATAACTTTCAGCCATACTTTCTGCCATACTTTCATCCATACTTTAAGCCATACTTTCATCCATAGTTTAAGCCATACTTTAAGCCATACTTTAAGCCATACTTTAAATACTGTCAGCCATACTTTAAGCCATACTTTCATCCATACTTTAAGCCATACTTTAAGCCATACTTTGAGCCATACTTTCAGCCATACGTTAAGCCATACATTAAGCCAGACATTCAGCTATACTTTATGCCATACGTTAGGCTATACTTTAAGCCATACTTTAAGCCATACTTTAAGCCATACTTTCAGCCATTCTTTAAGCCATACTTTAAGCCATACTTTAGAAAAAGCTTGTCATAACCATCAACAGGAAACTGAATATGAACTTCAGATTTGTTTCCGTCAATGTTCGTGTAAAAATAGGAATCTTGCACACGCCTTAGAAAATACTTCATATGTTTATATTAACTTTGGCTCAGTTCATCTCTTTTAAAGTTTGGAAAACCGCATTGAAATCTTACGATTAAATTACGTAAAACAACATACAAGGTTAATGTTAAGTATCGGTAAAGTTTGGGAAAAGAACTTTCAAATACGTTCTACTTACGGGAAACTTAATACAAAATTTAGGTGAATTACAGTCAAGGTTGTGGAGATAATTCGAATCCTACGATCTCCTTACGGAATATAAACGTTAACTTTCAGCCATATTGTGAGCAATACTTTAAGCCATACCTTCAGCCATACTTTAAGCCGTACTTTCAGCCATACTTTCAGCCATACTTTAAGCCATACTTTAAGCCATACTTTCATCCATACTTGAAACCATACATTATGCCATACTTTGAGCCATACTTTCATTCATACTTCAAGCCATACTTTCAGCCATACTTTCAGCCATACTTTCAGCCATACTTTAAGCCATACCTTCATCCATACTTTAGAAATAGCTTGTCACAACCATCGACAGGAAACTTAACATGAACTTAGTTTCCGTCAATGTTCGTGTAAAAATAGGAATCTTACACTCGCCTTAGGAAATACTTCATATGTTTATATTATCTTTGGCTCAGTTCATCTCTTATAATGTTTAGAAAACCGAATTGAAATCTTATGATTAACTTACGTAAAACATCACACAAAGTTAATGTTATGTTTCGGTAAAGTTTGGGAAAAGAACTTTCAATTACGTTCTACTTACGGGAAACTTAATACAAAATTTAGGTGAATTTCCGTCAAGGTTGTGGAAATAATTAGATTCCTACGATCTCCTTACGGAATCTAAACGTTAACTTTCAGCCCTACTTTAAGCTGTACTTTCATCCATACTGTAAGCCATACCTTAAGCCATACTTTCAGCCATACTTTCAGCTATACTTTAAGCCATACTTCCAGCCATACTTTAAGCCATACTTTCAGCCATACTTGAAGCCATACTTTAAGCCATACTTTAAACCATACTTTCAGCCATTCTTTAGAAAAAGCTTGTCACAACCATCGACGGGAAACATAATATGAACTTCAGATTATTTTCCGCCAATGTTCGTGTAAAAATACGAATCTTACACTCGCCTTAGGAAATACTTCATATGTTTATATTAACTTTGGATGAGTTCATGTCTTTTAATGTTTGGAAAACCGAATTGAAATCTTATGATTAACTTATGTAAAACATCATACAAAGTTAATGTTAAGTTTTGGTAAAGTTTGGGAAAAGAAAGATGAAATACGTTCTACTCACGGGAAACTTAATACAAAATTTAGGTGAATTTTCTTCAATGTTGTGGAAATAATTAGAATCCTACGATCTCCTTACGGAATCTAAACGTTAACTTACAGCCATACTTTAAGCCATACTTTAAGCCATACTTTCAGCCATACTTTAAGCCATACATTAAGCCATACTTTCAGCTATACTTTATGCCATACGTTCGGCCATACTTTAAGCCATACTTTCAGCCATACTTTAAGCCATACTTTAGAAAAAGCTTGTCACGACCATCGACAGGAAACTTAATATGAACTTCAGATTTGTTTCCGTTAATGTTCGTGTAAAAATAGGAATCTTACACACGCCTTAGGAAATACTTCATATGTTTATATTAACTTTGGCTCAGTTCATCTCTTTTAAAGTTTGGAAAACCGAATTGAAATCTTACGATTAAATTACGTAAAACAACATACAAGGTTAATGTTAAGTTTCGGTAAAGTTTGGGAAAAGAACTTTCAAATACGTTCTACTTACGGGAAACTTAATACAAAATTTAGGTGAATTTCAGTCAAGGTTGTGGAGATAATTCGAATCCTACGATCTCCTTACGGAATCTAAACGTTCACTTTCAGCCATACTTTGAGCAATACTTTAAGCCATACTTTCAGCCATACTTTAAGCCGTACTTTCAGCCATACTTTAAGCCATACTTTAAGCCATACTTTAAGCCATATTTTCATCCATACTTTAAGCCATACTTTATGCCATACTTTGAGCCATACTTTCATCCATACTTCAAGCCATACTTTCAGCCATACTTTCAGCCATACTTTAAGTCATACCTTCATCCATACTTTAGAAAAAGCTTGTCACAACCATCGACAGGAAACTTAATATGAACTTCAGATTAGTTTCCGTCAATGTTCGTGTAAAAATAGGAATCTTACACTCGCTTTAGGAAATAGTTCATTTGTTTATATTAACTTTGGCTCAGTTCATCTGAAAATCATACAAAGTTAATGTTAAGTTTCGGTAAAGTTTGGGAAAAGAAAGATCAAATACGTTCTACTCACGGGAAACTTAATACAAAATTTAGGTGAATTTCCGTCAAAGTTGTGGAAATAATTAGAATCCTACAATCTCCTTACGGAATCTAAACGTTAACTTTCAGCCATACTTTAAGCCATACTTTCAGCCATACTTTAAGCCATACTTTAAGTCATACTTTCATCCATACTTCAAGCCATACGTTAAGCCATACTTTAAGCCATACTTTCAGCCATACTTTAAGCCATACTTTCATCCATACTTCAAGCCATACTTTCAGCCATACTTTAAGCCATACTTTAGAAAAACTTGTCACAACCATCGACGGAATACTTAATATGAACTTCAGATTAGTTTCCACCCATGTTCGTGTAAAAATACGAATCTGACACTCGCCTTATGAAATACTTCATGTGTTTATATTCACTTTGCCTCAGTTCATCTCTTTGAAAGTTTGTAAAACCAAATTGAAATCTTATGATTAAGTTACGTAAAACTTCATACAAAGTTAATGTTAAGTTTCACCTATGTTTGGGAAAAGAGTGATAAATAAGCTCTACTTACGGGAAAGTTAGTATTAAATTTAGGTGAATTTCAGTCAATGTTGTGCGAAAAATTCGAATCCAACGCTTTCCGTACGGAATCCTTTATACTTTCAGCCATACCTGCCTAGAAATCAAAACTATTGGATCTACATTGGTAATGTATTGGCAATAGATATGGTAAGTATATTGGCACTATATTGCAAAACCTATTTCCAATATATTGCAATTATTGTGCCAAACAGGTATCTCACACATATCGCCAATAGATTTGGCAATATAGTTCATATGCTACCCAATATATTTCCAATATACTAGCATTATATTGTCAATTTTTTAACTTAATATATCGATATCGAGGTCGGTCAAAGGCGGTATGGTCTTTAAACTTAATGAACTTCGAGAAATGGACATAAAAACCAAATCTTAAATTTTTTCGAAAAAATAATTTTGCTATCTTTTTTATTTTTGTGCTACGTCAATTTTGACTGCACCATTGTGTTCCTCGGTCGCCAAAACGCTTAGACTCACCGCTTTTCCAACTTTTTCACAATTTTCCAGGGAGAAAATCCAATGTCAGGATAATTTGGTTACGCGGTATACATATGTAGAATGAAAATGTAAAATATATTAAAAAAAGAAAAATGAACCAAAAAAATAGTACAAATTAATATTATCTATACAAAGGGAAAATAGTACATTACGATACAAGTGCGATAAGTGGCCCATTATGTCACGGCGTGAAGTTAGGGCCCGAGCGTAGCGAGGGTCCTATCACGGCGTGAATGAGTTACTTAACGCACTAGTATCGTACAATTTTTTATAACACTGCATGCCTTAAGTTCGCTGTCACGCCTATCCGTGCGCTAAGCAGTCCATTAGGGCACCGTGAGGTTAGTGCACGAGCGTAGCGAGTGCGATAAACTCGGTGAAATAATGGACTACTTATCGCACGGATATGCGTGACATAAGTGCGGACTTAAGTCACGCAGTACTATAAATGTAATTTACACAAAAAGCAAATAGAAAGCTTTATCAATGTTTTGTGTATATTCTGAAAAGAAAAATGGATAATGCTTTAAAACAATTTGGGACATATTGTACAAGTGTTTGTTAGTGAAATATGTAATAAAAAAAATCGATTTTTCGTGATTTTAAAGGTCTCTGACCCCCTTAATGAATGTTTTTGGGTCTCGTCGGGGGAAAAATACAAAATCAGTTATTATTCAGAATGTTATAACCATGGCCGTGGTTGCTCATAGATTCGTGAAAATGGTAAAAGAAATGTATTGTTTAAATTTGCTTTAACTTTGAAGGTTTTGGATAATTATGAAATTTTTCTTCGGCAAGTAACAATGAAATAAATTAAGAAACAAAATCTTATCTTGAAAAATGAAATCGGTAGTTAATGAAAAAAGATCCCTGTGTTTTATCAATAATTGTTTGTACTGACGAAATCTGTTCCTGAAATATCGACATTTTGTTAAAAAATGTTTTTTTACTTATGTTAAATAGACTTTTTTTATAACAGATTAACTACTTATATTATTTGAAATGGCTTAATTACATTACAACTATTGCTCTTACATATTTTAGACAACCTCTTGATTTAACACTGCTTTAATTTGGGAGTCGCGCATGAACCTCGTTAACTAGAAATACGATTATTGTTACCATTAATAGAAGTTTTCCTTTCAATTCACATTCTGATTATCTATTTACGTTACAGTTTATTGAAGATTATAGGTAGCTAGATCTGCTTTTTTGTATGAACTTTTAATGTTCAAAGCGCGAGAACTTTTAATGTAAGGCTGCGAAACGACAGCATCTCTAATTTTGCAATTTTTTCAACAAACAATACTCTTGGGCATCATAGGGTAGAGTGTTGTGCTGCTCTAGATGTTTTAGCGAAGCCGATAGATTTATTTAAGCACGAGAACTCTTTACGTAAGGATACGAGGTGCCTGTGTACGCGATTTCTTGATTTCTAATAGAAAAACGCTTGTGTTTAAAAGGGTAATGTGCAGTTACCAGCCACCTGAGCTCATCGTGGGGTTAAAATAATATTTTAAGCCAGAAAATCCTTTACATAAATTTTGACAACGGTCGTGTAACTGTTTTATCGTTTTTTTATTGAATGATCCATTGATGATTAGAAGGATAACGCGCTTGCGAGAATGAGAAATTCATTTTAGCGCAAGAACTTTTGTCGTAATACTGCAAGGCGGCATCGTCCGTAATTTTTCGAGTGAGCTTGTCGCTGCATGGCTGTACAGCTGTTTACGAGTCTGAAAATAAAAGTTGAACTGGTGACGAAACGAAACGAACGTTTCCCGGGTTTTCATCAAGAAATTCCATGGTTAACATGATTTAAACTAAAGAACTTTCCATGTAACGCTCTAAAATAGCAGTGCCGTCGATTTCTCGTTTTTTGTAAAGACTAATGACAAAATCAAAGTATAAAATAAAAGTATTTTATCATGCTTTAATTCTGAATACGTAAAATGATAGGATAATCAGATAATTTTTTTAAACGAAAAATTATTTTCATATTTTATGTTAATTTATTTATTTAGTTTAAAATACCTAAAGTATAGAAATTCAATATAAAAATTCAAATGTAACGAGTATAGCAAATCTTCGCGCCTATTCTTTATGACCAATCTAAACCAATTTTCAAATGTTGCACAACATCGGGCCTACGTTTTTTATGAAAGGAAATACATGACTCGCTCTGTATTTATCAACAAGAGATATCAACTATGATGCGTTCATAGTTTCGCTAGCTTTTGGCCGATCAAACGAAGGCTTTCCTCGCCAGCTGTCTTGAAAATGAGCCCAGTACTGAAATCGACTTGTCACAGAAATGGCTGAATTCTGTTTATAAGGTAAATCGAAGTCGACAAAAACAGATTTTGAAATTTGCAGCTCTCTCAGTTTCCCAGGGCTTCTATACGAAAACAACGTTCGTAAATTTTATTTGATTATAGTCAACAATAAAATGGCTTGCATCAAACAAAAGAGCTTAAAATTTTGCATCAAAAACGATTTTGAACTCGATTCCGTCGAGTGCAAAGTTCCGAGATAATTAATCGAAAAGAAATAAACGCTGTGGGAGCGAGAGACACGGGAAGCATACCGCAGCGCGAGAGGAAAGTCGGTGGCATGTTCATTTCTTTTCGATTAATTATCTCGGAACTTTGCACTAATCGGAATCGAGTAAAAAATCGTTTCCGATTCAAAATTTTGCGCTCTTTCGTTTGATGTAAGCCATTTTGTTGTAGACTAAGCGGTTCTCGAGATATAAGTAAATAAAACTTTCAAACGCTGTTTACGGATAGAACCCTTGGACCTAGGAATCTGCAAATTTCAAAATCGGTTTTTGCGACCTCGATTTACCTTATAACCAATATGCAGTCATTTCTGTGACAAGTCGATTTCACAGCGATTTTTACTGCGGACTAAATCGTTGCGCTCCTCGATTGCTCCGCTTCCCCCTTAACTCCCGCTTCCATAGACGTACTCCGTAGCAACGGTTGCCCCCACTCTTTTCCGCGGCGGTCGCCGCTGGGCTCGCGCCGCCGCTCTGCCAGGGCCAACGCTATGCGGGAAATTCCCCTGTGCTTAACAGAGGTGTGGAAAACTTGCCGGAAAATTTTCGGGACCAAGTGATCTTGACTCAGTTTTTCACGCTGATCACGTTGGTATATAAATGTTGTATTGTTTCAGAATCATCCTGTATATATATATATATATATATAAGTATGAAAATCTGGTGTTTTGAATGCGGCATTCAAAAAGTCAATATCTATCGGGATATTATTTCTTTAGCACGCGATGTCTGTCTTCGTCTTACACATGGAATTTTGCTATAGTTTCCTGCCAAAATGGCGGCGCGCATTCAAAACGCCGGTTTTATTTTACACACACACACACACACATACACACACACACACACACATATATATATATACATATATATATATATATATAACTTAGTACACCGCTACCTTCCAGGACACCTACAGGTTTTCTGCAATAGAAGTAGGTATCAAACGTTAAACAGTATATAAGTGACTAAAGAAATAATATCCCTCAGGGTGTTGACTAACACCACGACTGCGGCGCACCCTTTCTGTTCCGCAGTATTTTACGTTGATTTCGGAAAAATTTTACGGAAAAAAACGTTGTGAAAGAAACCCTAAATGTCCTGAATAATACAAAAATGTCCTGAAAGGTAGCGGTAAACATATTCCTAATTCAGTACAGTCCTGAAAACATGCAAATGTCCTGAAACAGCGCGGTAAACCAATGAAAAGTCCTGAAACATAGCGGTGAACAGAAATATATATATACATATATATATATATATATTTCTCGAAAGGGGTTTATAAAGCCCGTTTTTTATATATAGGGGTTTATGCGGCGCGACCTAGAGTCTATAACCCCAGGATCCATTATTTCTTTAGTCACTTGCCATAGAGAACTCTCGGCTGTAGGTACTAATATACAGGGTTGGGGTCCACAAACCCCGATAAGTGTGTCTATATATATATAAATATCGCGCGCGGCGCTATCTGCTACTAGCCCTATGTGAGTCTATATGTTGACTGCGGCTCTACGGCGGCGTGCGCGCGCGTATGTCCATGGTGTGATGTCAACAACCGCATCGTCTGGCTCCCGGCGTTCCCAGTGATGACGGTGGCTGCTGCAATACGCCGGCCTGGAGAATGCCATCCCTATACTGTTCATCGTGTTTACTGGTTGATGATGATATTCCTCAGAGACAGGAAGGCAGCGTGTCGACGGCGAAAGCAAATTTCGTAAGTCCTTTCTCGTTCCTAACCTCTCTGATAGGTAAGCTGATGGTACTTTCTTTTGTTGCAGGTATCTGGCGACGATAGTAGTGTAAATGATGGGCACTGCGGCAGAATCTTTCTCGAGTGTGGTGATGTTGCTTGGCTCATTTATTTATCAGTCATATGTGATTTTCAGATACTCAACTTTCCATGTGTGTGTTTGACTCTTATACTAGTCGCTCTGTGTACAGTTAATCTGCTGCTGGTGCCTTCAGCGATTCTCAGGATGGAGGTGTTTTCAACAATGAAACAACAAGTGAAGGTTCCACCAGTCTTTCTCCTCTACTTGTTACAGGTAGCTGGTGCAGCGAGAATAGTGAGCAACAACCATTGCTACAGTATTTTCTTTTATATGGTAATGTTTTTGTGTCATCTATTCATTATTCATATGTGGTTTCTAGGTGCTCAACTCTCCTCGCTTGTCTCCTAGATCAGTGACTGATCTATTCATCTGTTTTGTTCATTCCTATGGTGAAGCAGTCCTTGAGATTGAGACACGCATGTTGGTCTCTATAGTATTTTCTTCTCAGATGGCTATTAGATAATTCTGAGCAGACTGGCATCCATGGAGTAGTGCCCACCCTGGGCCATCCAGCCTCATTTTGCAGCTTTCCCAGCACTACAATGATCTTCAAGTGTTAGTGCTTTAGAATATGAGGGGATAGATAATTAGGAACTGGGGGATATCATAAAAATGCTGTATGTGTGGTTAGATGCGATACGGGTAAGCAGTTGTCGCTGATCATATTAGCTCATCTAGTTAATTTCTAAGTTTAGTCAGGGTATAAGAACTCATTTCAAGGTATCTATTATACAAGGTGTCCCATTTTAATCGCCCCAGGCAAATATCTTGAAAAGTATGAGAGATGGAAAAAAACTTTAAAAACAAAAGTTGTAGGATGCAAAGGGGGTCAGCTAACGGTAACAACGACTTTGATCTTGAACTCTATTTTCAAGGTTATTTCAAGGTCAAAGTGATTTTTTTAAATGAGAATCCCTACTTTCGACCCCGGAAATGGAAAGATCAGAAAATTTTACGTTCAGAAAGGTCTGATATGTTGGGGTTTCAAGGTCAACCAGCTAATTTAATGAGGTCGACCTGGGAATACCTGTAGGAAGGACAAAATTGACCTTGACGTTCAAGGTCATTTTAAGGTAAGTTGATTTTATAAAATGGAACCCCTTATTTTTGACCCTGGAAATGGAAAGAGCGGAAGAATTTACGTCCGAATATGACCTTGACCTTGACCTTGACTTTAACCGTGATCTGGAAGGTTAATTTAAGGTCAAGTCGATTTTTTAAAAATCTCCTTATTTTTAACCTCGGAAATGGAAAGAGAAGAAAAATTTACCTTCAGATATGTACCGTCATATGGTGTCAGAGTTGGCTCTGGGTCAATTAAGGGTCAAATCGTGCTTGAGGTCAATTGGGGTCAAATTAATTATTTTAATCTGATGTGTTCTTACTTTTGTCAGCGTAACTCTGAAGGATTTTTGGGATTAATTTTCGGTATGAAAAGGTACTTTTCTTCTTGTTCTTTCTTGGTTAGGTTGGCACCATTGAAATGTACGGTTACGTCAAATGATATTTTTTAAGTACGAGTGACCGATTACTTTAAGGTAGTTATGAGGCGATGATTTAATGATTTTGTTATGAGTCAATTATAAATATTCGAATTCTTTAGTTTGGTCAATTTGGGAATATTTTCACATCTAAATTTCACCCCTACCACGTTCGCCTTACACAAACACTAGAGGATGGAGATTATGCACGGCGTTTAAGTTTTTGTCAATGGGCAAATAATCAGATACGTAGGGACCCTTTCTTTTTTGATCGAGTGCTATTCTCAGATGAAGCAAAATTTGATAATATGGGTGGTGTCAATCTTCATAATGCCCACTATTACGCTGAACAAAATCCTCATTGGCAACGAGATCATCAAATCCAGAGACGTTGGTCAATAAACGTGTGGGCAGGATAATTGGAGATCATGTGCTGGGACCTATCTTTTACAATCAAAATTTGAATGGACAATTGTATTTGGATATTTTGCAAAACCAGCTACCTCCTCTATTAGAAGATATCCCACTTATCTTACGGTAATATCTTATGATATTACTTTAACATGTACTTTTATAATATTAGACAATTTTGATTCTCTTAGTTCAATCGCTTAGGTTCTCTGAACATAATTAACAGGTTAAGCTGTGTAATTTTATATGAAATTTCTATTTGTTATCAGAACAGTATACCATAATTATAGATTTTTAACAACGCAATTTTTAAATATTTTTCTGATTTTGATTTTACTATATACTAAGTTCTCTAGATCATGACAAGAAATTGTAAGTTTTGACATCTTTTATGTAACAGTTTCTGTTAGTTATTGTTTTAGTTTTTTTATTGGTATTTAAATGAAATCTATGTCCTTTGTATTTAAGAGTTCTATTGGAAATCAATTCTTTGTACGATAAGCAAAAATTGTCTATTTTATGTATGTTTTGGTGTTTAAAATGTTTTTATGGATTTAACTCGTCAGGTATTTATTTTACATGATAATCTTAAATGGGAAAAAGTTTTGTTTAACTATTATCTATAACTTATGTATTGAATATTTTTGTGTAAAATTAAATACTGTCAAGTTACAGTCGAAAATCGTCCATTTTATATGTATTCTTTGGCGTTTAAAAGAGTTTTTATAAGTCTAACTCGTCAGGAGTTGATTTTACAAAAAAAATGGGAAAAAGTTTTGTTTCAATATTATCTACAACTTTTTGTATTTAACATTTTTGTGAAAAATCAAATCCTGACAAGTTATAGCCGAAAATCGTCCATTTTATGTATTTTGGCGTTTAAAATAGTTTTTATAAGTCTAACTCGTCAGGAGTTGATTTTACAAAAATATGTTAAATGGGAAAAAGTTTTGTTTTATTATTATCTACAACTTTTGTATTTCACATTTTTGTGAAAAATCAAATTCTGACAAGTTATAGCCGAAAATCGTCCATTTTATGTGTATTTTGGCGTTTAAAATCGTTTTTATAAGTGTAACTCGTCAGGAGTTGATGTTATAAAAAAATGTTAAATAGGAAAAAGTTTTGATTCAACATTATCTACAACTTTCACATTTAACATTTTTGTGTAAAATTAAATCCTGTCAAGTTATAGCCGAAAATGGTCCATTTTTTACCTTTTCTTGCCGTTTTGCGCAGCTGTCTTGGGAAATAATGCTCGTAGCCAAAAATGTTCAATAGGAAAAATATGTCTTTTAATTAGTTTTAGCAGACATATGGGTCAGATTTTTACTACAACTTAAATTTGTATACATTAAGCTTAAAAATCGATTTTTTAGCATTCTTATTTGCTGTGGCATTTTTGTAATTTTCGATGGATTTGGCTCGGTACGGAACCATAAGTTACATATAATTAGGCGAGTATCTGGTCCAAAATTCGTTTGGATCTATCGAAAATTCGTTGAGATAATCGAGAAACTTGAGTACATACGGACGTGCAGACATACATACATCACAGAAAACGCTTAAAACGCACTCATTTTTGGTGGAAAATACTTTTTAAGCATTAAATTGTTAGTTCTCGAAGTCAGACAATTTTCACTCTGGTGAAATTATAAGGCTCTCCCGAGCAGCGGTCGTGCCTAATGAATGGAAATAGTATATATTTGAAATCAAAAAAACAAAATATTGTAACAAAGTCATCTACCCAAGCTGAGTATGTTGTGCGTGAGTGAAGTAAAATTAATTAAACAATTGCTAAAAGAATTTGAAATAGAAATTAACAATCAGATATGTATTTATGAGGATAATGCAGGTGCGATTAGTATAAGTAAATGTGGAAATTAAAAAAAAAATTCTAAGTACATTGAAACACATTACCACTTTGTAAATGAAAATTATTTAGAAGGTACTATTGATGTTATAAAAATGAAATCAGATGAAAATCCTGCAGATACCTTCACTAAATCATTAGGACGGATAAAATTTGAAAAGTTTAGAGCAAACTTAAAAAATTGGAATATTAGACAAAGTAATTATTATACTAAAGAAAAACGAAAACCAAAGATTGTTAATTGTGAAATTTAAGCGCACAATATATATGTAAGGAGGCGTGTTGAAAATGTGATACATATATATTGTACATCGCTCAGTTTCCGTGCGATGGGAACCTCACTCTCTCTTGTACGCTTCAGGTTCCGTGCGAAGGGAACTTACAGCGCGCGACACACGTATGCACACATGTAAGTCTCCGCTCCAGGGATGGGAATACACTTTGACGTGGTGTAAAATACTTATACTATACGTATAGTATGCGTATACTATCGTATATCTGACGGTTTGCGACGCGAGGAAGACGTAGCTGTTTATTGTTGTGAAATAAGCATAAATATTAATTGTTCCTTGGTAAGTATAACTTATATATTAATAAATAATAATTTATAAATAAAGTTTCTGTTTTTTCCGTGTTTTAGTGTATATTAGTAGTATATCCCGCGCTATGGGCCGTCACAACAAACCTGTCCGTGACAGCCGGCGCCAGCCGGGGTCAAAGTTCGGGATGCTGACGACGCATAGCGCGGGAACAGACGCGAGAACGAAAGAAAGCTGCATCAGCATAATATTATACTGCGAGGATGCCTCGCCGGTCTAACACGTACACGTACACCAACAGCACACAGGTACACACAAAGATAAACACAGACACACACACATTATTACAACTTTGTGAAAGCCTTTCCCTACTACTCACCGAAAGACCAATGTTTAAATTATAATAATAATATATAAATATATATATCATGTGTGTGTGTGCGCGCGTGCGTGCGCGCGTGCATTTGTGCATATACGCGACGCGCACGAGTGTGTGAAACAGAGAGAGAGAGAGAGAGAGAGAGAGAGAGAGAGAGAGAGAGAGAGAGAGAGAGAGAGAGAGAGAGAGAGAGAGAGAGGGAGGGAGGGAGGGAGGGGGAGGGAGGAGAGAGGAGAGAGAGAGAGAGAGAGAGAGAGAGAGAGAGAGAGAGAGAGAGAGAGAGAGAGAGAGAGAGAGAGAGAGAGAGAGAGAGAGAGAGAGAGAGAGAGAGAGAGAGAGAGAGAGAGAGAGAGAGAGAGAGAGAGAGAGAGAGAGAGAGAGAGAGAGAGAGAGAGAGAGAGAGAGAGAGAGAGAGAGAGAGAGAGAGAGAGAGAGAGAGAGAGAGAGAGAGAGAGAGAGAGAGAGAGAGAGAGAGAGAGAGAGAGAGAGAGAGAGAGAGAGAGAGAGAGAGAGAGAGAGAGAGAGAGAGAGAGAGAGAGAGAGAGAGAGAGAGAGAGATGGTACACGATTCATGAATATGTGGTTAGCAACTTTATTCTTTCTAATTAAAATTATGAATTAAGAAATTATAACATTTTTTTTACATTCTTTTGTAAAACACTCATCATTTCTTAATTCGCATACATACACTAAGCTATGGCTTCAAGGCCCAATTCGCGTAGCCCCTCTGTATCATTGCCAATGCACCTACATAAAAATTTCCAGATTCATGGAGTTTTTATTGGATTTTCGATATTTTATCGGATTTTGGAAGCTAATGATTCATGAATATATGCCCTGTTCCTGTTGAAGATGACGTTGCTCCTGCCATCCCTCATTCTACTGATAGTGCTGCGATACGAGGGAGCTGAGCTCACTCTCCTCTGGGGTCACCATGACATTTGGAGGCGGCAGCTTAGGTAAATCTGTAATAAGGAAAATATAATTAGTGTTATGAACAAATGGACATTCTCGAAACAACACAAGCAGTAGAAAAGAGAAACTAGATACAAAACACATTAGATGCCAAGGGTATGTGGCGCAGCAGCGCCACTTGCTCCGTTATCGACTCTGTGTATGTATTTCTGCTGCTCACACCTGCAAATAGAGAAGAATAATGGAGTGGATGCATAATAGGAACTTAAAAGGAACAGAATTTACCTTGTTTGTCATGAAGAAATGCCACTGAACGCTGCCACGTGAAGAAAAGGCGGAACTGCACTGGAGTAGCTGACTTCTAATGGTGAACAGCTCCACCTGGAGAGATAGTTGCTCTGTGTCAGGCCCACTGCTCGTCTACTTGTGACCTGCAAAAACACAAGACTGAAGATTAGTAGAAGATCAGAAAGTAATATGGGTAAATCACTGATCCTACCTAGATGCACTTATACTCTGGATCTGAGGGAGCAGGCGAACCTAACCTCCTCCGGTGTCGTATTGTATACCTGCTGCCATGGAGAGTACCGTACACCTTGTGAGGGCTTCAGATGTCTCGCCATCCTTGACGCACGCTGTAGCAACACCATGTCATCGTCGGCGTCGTCGTCGTGCAGAAGTCAGTCATGAGTGAGCAAGAGAGAAAGAGAGAGAGCCTAGTACCCGCACAAGAACGAGTGGTGGCGGTTGCTCGCGGGAACTTGAGGGCTCGTTCGTCCATCGGTGTGCACTGCTCGGCCACTCAATTGTGGACCGTAGCACGCGTTACAAGTTTGCTCCGGGCCAAAATTATATCGTATCGTACGCGCTAAGTGTTCCGGCAAAGTATAGTTGACCTCGGGACAACTGTCATCCGATGCAGCCTTCAGACCACGTCGCGTCAACTGCCGTAGCCTCGACGCCGCTGCCTAGCCAATCAGCCCCTGCTGCAACCTCACCGGTCCGCCGACGCTCCGGCTATTTGTCCCAGTCTCGAGCTGGTAAGTTGCGTAGGCCATAGTCGTATTGTACGTCGTCTCTCTCTTGTGTCGTGCGCGCCGGTTCTAATCGTCATCTAGAGCCGAGTGAAACAATAGATTGTCTGTGTCGGCCGCGGATTATATCGAAACTGCCGAAACGTTCGAAACCGCGTGCTCCTGCCGAAACTCCGTTCGCGTTCTCGCGCCTGAATTCGCATCCTGTCTCGTACTCTACCGAAACCGCTCCGTCGTTGTCGTTTTATAGCTAAATAGATTCTGTAGGACTTAGTTAGGTTGCTGGAACCGAAAACCAGCTGGCGCTTAACTTATTAACTTTTCTTTATACTTATGAATATTATCTTTTCTTTTTGTTAATAAACGGGACAATCTTTATAGTATTTTTGAGAGTATAATTTATCAACCCTATGAATTGTCCATTTCCTTTGCGATAACTCATGATATGAAAACACATAGATTAGCATGCAATAATTATCCATATTTAATCATCGTTGGAGATCTTCAATGACGCTGTAGCATGGATAAATCGTAAGTACATCGTTATAAATGGCACCCAGAATGTGGGGCCCCGCGAATTGTAATTCGGCGATACCGACGCGCGATAGAGAGAAACGGGTCGATAGCCATTTTTGCCTTTGCCGAACCGACGCTATCGGTTCAGTCGGCCATTTTGAAAATTCTCGCGACGTAGCGAGAAGGCGACGGAACAGGCATCGCTGATAAAAGTTTAAGTGTTCATGCATTTTAGAAAAATTGTGAGCGTGTGTAATTTTTGAAATTAAAGAAAATGTTTTTTTTTTGGTCATTGTATGTTTGACATTTTTCTCGCTTTTCTATCATATGGTAGTTAGAAAAATCTTGTCGAAACATTGTGTAGATGTTACGTCACAAAAGTCTTCTAAATAAATAGAAGATTTTTGTGAAAATTAATTTCGTCACGAAATTTAAAAAATTGATAATTGCTAAAAATAATATCGAAACATCGCGTTGAGGAGAAAATTGTCAAATAATAAATTCTCAATTATAGTCGGAAAATTGGTAGAAAATTAGTAAATTTCGAAACTTTCATTATTGCACGCTCGTACAATTATAGTACCGAAACATGCTTCAGTAATTGACATAGAATGCAGCGCATTCTGCACGAATAATAGCATCACTATTTTAATTATTTATCTCAATTATTTATGCATAATATTATTTGAAAATATCTTTCTTTTCATACACATCTGTTTTTATTCATATCTGCTTGCTCATTCTTTAATATATGCTTTTCATTAACAACCCGACAAATGCACCCTCACACTATCGAAACACCTATTTATGCGCTTGGGAAAAATTTTCTCATTTATGTGGTACCTATGGCTTTTAATTACTGGCACCATAGGTGAAACAGAAAATTGTTTTTGTTATTGTTGTTCGAAACAAAGTGGCAACTAAGTAGAGTTTATGCACAATAGGGGATTTATTACTTTTAATAAAAATAAATTATATTTATTAAAGTCGGATATAGAATAAACTAAAATAGCCTCGTATAGTGGTCGAAAATAATTAGTCGATTTTCGAGACATACACGAGTAATACTTGTATGCGAAACTCGGTTTGTTTACATTCCGCGAGTCCACTGTGCGCGAGACACGTTCTTATGTACAGCTATTATAGTACATAGCTACCGAGAAGAATAATTTGAAATATCATCACGCTTAAATACACAGCTTTAACATTTTATTTCTGTCAAATAACATATCGCGAATATTATTATTTTTAAATAGTAATTTAAAAATTGGTCTCTTCGGAATAAGAGATTTTATAGATTATCATTCTGGAATATTATACTTAAATTATTGTTTTTTTTAAGAACTATTTACAAGGTTATTGCTTTTAAAGTGACATTAAAAATAGTGACTTTTAAATAAACAATTTCGAAATTATTGCAATAAATTTTTGAAAGAAAAAATTATATATTTATTATTTTTTTTGGCGTTTAAATAATATTTTTAGCAGGTTGTTATTCTTTAATTGTATCTTTCGAAATTTTTAAATTTGAATATTATCGAAAACGGTATTTAAGCGGTGATTATTTTTAGGTAGAATATTGGAACTATAGTTGACATTGAATATCTTATTTAAATTGGTATTACTATTAACGTGTTGTCTACAATATCTTTGCATGTAGTTAAGGGTGGGCTGCTTTAAATCAAATTGTGGAAGCAAATTACTATTTAAAATAAACTGGTAGAATACACCTTTTAGGAATCAAGCCAAAAATTTTTAATGGCAATTTGCTTGATTATGGGAACATTGTCAGTGTTAGCTAGTATCAGCTGATCCACTCGATACTACGTGACATAGTAGAAGTTATCCTTTCGACGGTCTAAACGAAACCCCCTAGCATTCTCCCACATAATAACTTAGTTGTGCCCATGCTAGAGTTTGTTGTACAACATAATTACATCCCTATTGAAAACAGTTTTCTGCTTTCGTGCTTAATAGTAAGTTGCTTAGCTGGTTTTCCGGGTAGCGTCTGGTTCAATCTTTTTTGTTGTTGTTTCAGTTTGAGTTTAACTTTGACTTTTGATCTGAATTTTAGTTTAGTCTTGGGGTAGAATTTGAACTCGGCTGTTAACTTGATTTTTTTTTTGTTGGCATTCAACTTGAATCTTAAATTCGGCTTTAGCCTGAATCTTAGTTTGGCTTTCGGCTGGCATTTTGTTTTCTCTTCGCTATTGCTATTCATTTGAATTAGTTGCTATCGTTTTAAATTATTTTAGCATATAGCGAGGTGAGTATCGAAACTATTGGTTTTTTTTCTCGTTGTTATTGGTAGAATAAGGCAATTAAGTGGCGATAATTTCCTTTTTCTTCGGCGTACACACATGGAGTGCATTTAGTAGTTGTAGTAGTTGTTTTTTTATCGTAGTAAGTTGGTTGTTGTAGGCGGGGCAAGCAATCAGAAACAACAGAGATATTGATATAGTTGCTTCGTTGTTAACTGATTGACTTGGGCACGTCATATATTTTGCTTCCTCCTAGAGGAAGCTTTATGATAGTAAAAAAAAAGTTTATGAGATAATGTGTTAGAAATGTTATTTAGCAAATTTGGAATCGAAATACGCTATTTTTACAAAATGTCCGTATGGATGTGTGTGTGTGTGTATGTGTGTGTGTGTGTGTGTGTGTATGTATGTCCATATACGCTGATATCTCATGATCTATTCGACCGATTTTAACGGGAGAGTGATCATTTTTTTAGATTTTGCTTCCACAATTTGGGTCAATATTCTATTTTTGTAAAATTTAATTTTTTTTTTTATAGCCATTTTTTAATTTTCAAAATTTTTATTTTCGATTTTTTTAATATTTAGAACAAATATTGTTTATATATCATGAATTCTCTGTATGTAGGATAAAATTATCTATAATATAAAAAAAAAAGGTCGGTAGCTATATTTCGTCATAAGTTATTGATGAAAACGTAATTTTTTGTAAATAGGTTATATTTCAAAATTAAAAAAAGATATTAACATGAATATTTTTTTGGTTGTAAAGGATAACAAGTACTATAACTTACTAAATTTTTAGGTTTTTTTATTCATTATTTTTTGAGAAAAAAAATAATTTATAAAAAAAAGTGATTGTTTTTGTCGTTCAATAACTATAGTAAAATTGGCTTAATCACTTTGAAATTCTTTGTAGGGGTAGATTTTGTATACCAATCGAGTGAGTTCTTTGGGCAAAAGGATTGATCCATAAATTTCGGAGATATTTGAGGTTAAAATTTTTTTCAATTTTTTTTTAAATCGTAATTTCTCGAGAACGGCTTTATGTATCTAAATGGGGTGGGTGGCATTCGAAAGAGAATTAAATTATCTATATTTTCTAAAAAAATTGATTCTCTAGCTATCACGGTTCTTTTGTTATTAACAAAAACGTAAAAATTGAAAAATGAAAAAAAAATGAGTTTTATATGTTCAACTATTACAAGAGTAAAATTGTCTTATTCGCTTCAAAATTCATTGTAGAGGTATATTATTGATAGTTCTCGGATGAGTTCTTTTGGGAAAATGATTGGTTCATAAATTTCAGAGATATTTGAGGTTAAAATTTTTCTAGACATTTTTAAAATGTATTTCTTGAGGATGGTTCTGTGTATCTGAATGGGATGGGTAGTATTTGGAAGAGAATTAAAATATTTATATTTTCTAAAAAGAAATTTTTTTTAGTTATCACCGTTTTTTATTATTAACAAAAATGTAAAACTTGAAAAATTGAAAAATGAAAAAAAAAATCTGTCTATCAAATTTTTTAAAATACATCATTTAAAGTACACCCAATGGACATTGATTCGTGTCGAACGTGCCCGTTAGTGACCGTCACGCATAACCTTTTAAACGTTAACATACATAAGAAATGAGAAAACAATTGAAAAGCTTATGCATGACGGTCACTAACGACACGAATCAATGTCCATTGAGTGTACATTTAAAATACGCACACATATCCGAAGAACAATCGAACAGACGACGACATGCGTGAGTAACTGAAGAAGACGAATATTCAGCAAAGAGAAGTCGATCGAATCGTCAAACCATAGTTATTAAAAAACGATGATCTTGTACGAGATGTAGAATAATTCTCTGGATATTAAAAGAAACAACAAGCTTACTCTCTAGCACGACACTAGACGAATCCACAACCTTCGATGTTATTTATTTTATAGTTTAAAAATATGAATTTTTCTTATGAAATTTTTTGTAATCAATCTCAAAATGTAATAATAGCAAAATATTAAATAAAATGAATATATTGAACTAACATGTGAATAATATTTATATAAAAAAATTTATTTATAAAATCCGAATACAACATTTTTTATGGAATAATATATAATTATATTATAATTTTTACAGAAATATAATAGAAAATAAAATTGCTTTACTCTATTGCATGCTGTGCCGCATGTGCGTTATGTCTCCCATACAATAATTTTTCTTGTAAACACAATCAAAGAACAACTTTAGAATATTTTTTTTATTTCGAACCAATGTACGACGAGAAGCCGTTGGCAGTGGACTTGAAGAAAAAAAATTTGATGAAGAATAGAACTTGAAGAAGATTGTTTTCCATTCATATAAGAATTAAAATCACAAACAAATAAATTACAAATGGAACCTCAATGAATAGCCATGAAAAAATTACAAGTTAATATTTTCCATAAAATTTTCCAAATTTTTTTCGTGAAAAATTTATTTTTCGAATTTTAATTTAATAAAAGGGATCAAAAAATTATTTTGCTGAAGCTATGTGCCAATGAATTGGCAGCGGTTTTTTTTTTGATTGCTTATTTTTCCATTAGTTTTTTCGCTGTTGACTCAGATACAGTCAATTGCAGTATTTTTTTTTCTGCTGCCTGTTGCTCGTTAACAACAGATACTGCAGTGTTTGGTCAAAATTTTTTTTTGTTTGCTTTCTGCTTTTGCTTAATTGGCTTTATTCTGTTTTTTTCTTTTCTTCATTTCTCGAATTGAGAGTGCCTTAGTGGCATCCCGAGGAAATAAGTCAGTTGGCTGCCTGAGCATTTGCGCTTACGAAAGAGAAGGGTGAACTTCGTTTCACTCTTAAAGAATAAAACCTTTTTATTATATTATTTTATTACTCGTCGTCGTAGGAATAAAAATTAAGTAGTTTTTTATTGTAATCGAAATGGCGTCGAATGTCGAGAGAGATAATCAGCCAGAGGTAGTTGCCGAGAGAGATCGGTTAGAATCGATTTTCCAATCGTATAGTTGAGAGAAGATGTTCCAGGCGCTGACGAGTAGTCGGTTGAGTAGGGAAGGAAGTATGCCGGAACTAATCGATCGTTTAGTGAGATTTGACTTGCGTCGAACTTTTGGGGCCAGAGCAACCTCCTGGAATATTATAGAGGATAACGTTCCTTCGAGGGGATCTCTAGCACCGGGACTAGAGCATGATGAAACTTTCGTGGACGTAACTACCGAAACTGGATTTGGAGAGATCTCGGAGGGAGGAGATCCAGAATCCAACTCAACAGTGAAGGAATTATTGGATCAATCGTCTCAGATGGCCACCGTTGCCACGAACATTGCAACAGTTGCAAATAGTGGCATAGCTTCTAGCATGGTATCGACCTATTATGCCCCTAGGATGTGTGAATCAATTTATACTGGGCTCTCCTCCAAGCCCAGCCAGCTGATGACAGTGATGAGCACTGGTGCCATACAGCATCCGCAGGGGGCCAGACCAAAAGTCCCAGATTGTAGAAATTCGAATAGTCAGCATTTGTATGATCTACCGAGGGCCCGATCCACGATGTACACTCCGTCAACAATAGCCATATTTCCTCTACCCATCCAAACCTTCCTGGTGGGTTGGGACCTTTCTCGATACCAATACATATCTCAACTTATCGAAACACATCCTCAACCACAACCTCAACCGTTGCCTCCCTCTATCGAAACATTCCACATGTCACCACCGGTAGCCTCACAATCCAAAACTGCTCGTGTACATTTCGAAAACCACCCTCTGGAAGAATCGGAACCTCTAAGTAACCGAAACAGGGCTTCGTGTATCGAAACTAGTCAGTCGTCGTATCCCCCTTGGACAGAAGCGAGTTTAATCAGAGAAGCGAACATTCAGCTTCCTGGTTCGACTTCCCAATCAAGTATCGAACCGAATACTCTACCATTACCAAACCAATTTCCGTCGAGTATAATAGAAAATTTTCAGGCGGCGATAAATCAACAAAATCAGTCAGGTATAAAAGGTGTGAGGAGACATAACCCTCAACAGCCCCTGGTGGAAAATGCGAGATCGTCGTTCGCAGGGCAGGGCCCCCACCAGGGATTTGATGGTAGCATGGGTTTTTATCCACCTAATAGTGGTTATCCTTGGTCATACCCACCTATGTATCCACCTTACGGATACTATCCTCCGATGGCATATGGCCAACACGCTCTTCCATTTGAGTATCGTAGATCTGAGAAAAATGACCCTAGGTATGCCCCATTTTCGCAACCCTCAATAGTAGATATGTCAAGACGTTCTTCGAATCTTGATACCACATTTCAGAGAGAAACTCGAACATGCACTCTATTGCAAAAGTGGCAGGTCAGTTTCTCTGGGGAGTATAAAGAAGATGTTGAGGAATTCATAGAAAGAATTAAAGAGTGCCAGTACTCGTTGAGTATCACAGATGGTGAAATTTTGAAATTGATTCCGTCGATTTTGTCTGGTGCAGCCCATTTTTGGGTTAGGCCATTGAGTCAAAACTGGAGATCCACAACCGACTTTTTTGCAGCTCTTCATTTGCAATACGGTGTCCCTGATTTCCAAGCTCGTCTGGAAGAAGAAATTAGATCGAGAACTCAAGGGCCAGACGAACCAATTTCGTCCTTTATTTCTAATTTAAGATTGTTGTTAGATAAAGTAGTACCGAAAATGAACTTGGAGACACAGCTCGAGAGGGCATACCGAAACTTGCACCCTTTGCTATATCGTTACATATTTAGGGATCAGTTCAAAACTTTCGAAGAACTACAGGTTCTGGGACAAAGGGAGGAGATGAGACGAGAAAAGGAAAAAACTTATCGTCTCCCACCACCTCCCGAATCCTCGCTTTTTCCAAACTTTGCATACAACATGAAAAAGCGTACGAAAGCAGCGGTCATAAATACAACTGAAGACGAACTGAAGACGATTTGCGGGCAACGTCACGCCCGCAAATGGCACAACCCCAAGAGCGAAGCCAGACCAGACAACGACCAAGGCGCAAGGAAGTAAGAATGTGCCAACGAAAGCATGCCAATCAGCGCCATCGATCAATACCCCGTCTACCAGTCAAACTTCACGGAGAAATAACACAGCAGATGACAAATGCTGGATTTGTCAGAAGCAAGGACACTGGGCAAGAGGCTGCAAGGAACTGAGTGGAATCCTGTGCTACAGATGCGGGCACCCGGGGGTGATCATCGCAACGTGTCCGAATTGTAGTAACGCGACCAAGGAGACAACCGATGGTAAGAAGAAGCAAGATTCTTCGTCGTTGGATGGTAGTCCTGTAGCGTCAGTAGGATCTTCGATTCAATCGGAAAGAGATTTAGTTAAAATATGTATCACGCCCCCACCGCTGTCAGATAGCAGCAGTGGGGAACGTAGACAATCGTCTCTATGTCAATGTCGAAATCCATGGTCGCGTCTTTCCAGCATTGCTCGATAGTGGAGCCATAGCCTCGTTTTTAGGTCCAAAACCAGCTGAATTAGTAAAGTCTCGTATAACCCCCTGTTTCACTTACATGGTCATGGCAAATGGTCAAACAGATAAAATAGTAGGGGAGGTAGATCTGACGTTCGCCATTGATGGGGAAGAAATCACCACTCGTATCAGGGTATCGAACTCTCTCCGGTATGACATTATTTTAGGAATGGATCTTGTAGAGCGCATGCAAATGCGAATCAATTTCAGCGATAGAACTAGGTACACTCCTAAAGGTATAAGTTCACCCTTGTTATTCCAAAACTCAAGACCCTAGTACAGCAGTAGCTGTAGCTACCATCAACAGTGTTGCTGAGCTTTCTCAGGAGGAAAGAATCCTCTTACGCGTGGGATTAGACCCACTTCTCGAACCTCCTCGTAGAAACACGGAGGCTGCACGGACTACATCCCATAAAATTGATGTACAGGGTCATCCCCCGATAAAACAAAAAGCTCTGCTCATTTCACCAACACTGTTAGTAGCCGCTCATGCAAAAGTAGATAAATTGTTGGCACAAGGAACAATCGAGCCCTTACAAAGTTCATGGAGTAGCTGTGCAATGTCTTACCTAAAGAAGATGACTCCATTCAACTTTGTATTAATTATCGTCCTCTGAACAAAGTAACAAAGAAAGATGCATACCCTCTATCCCACGTAGATAGCCTTCCTCCGGTCAATGTAGAAAAAACGAAATATCGGTCGAAAATCGATTTAAAACAAGCTTATAATCGAATCCCTTTAGAGCAATCCAGTAAAGAGTTTACAGCGTTTGCAATACCAGACAAAGGTCTCTTTCAGTTCACACGTTTTCTCGGTGGACTAATAAATGCCCGAGCAAGCTTCCAAAGGGCAATAAATAACATAATCGATCCAAATTGACACCCGAAAGTTTTTGTATACATGGACGATATCATTATCGCCACCGATACTTTTGAAAAACGCTTAGGTTATTAAAGAAGGTCCTCGCGAGACTGAAAGAAGTAGGGTTGCAGGTTGATTGGGACAATTGCAGTTTGTGCAGTGCCGAAATTCGATATATAGTCTTCGTTACAAATAGAGAGAGGTTAAAAAGGGATAGGGATACAGAACAACCAATTCGGAACTTCTCAACCCCTAAAAATCGGAAACAATTAAGAAATTTTTTGGGTAGGGTAAGTTGGTATGCTGGGTTTATCCAAGATTTGTCTGAAATAAAAGCCCCCTTAAACGAACTTCTTAACAAGAACTTCTTAACTATGACTTCTGCTTCGGGAAGCAGCCGCATCGTCACGATCGGATCTAAACTCACCGGTCAGTACACTTCCTTACCTTACCGAAATACCTTAATTCTATCGAAATGTTAAAATTTTATCGAAACACCTCTAACTTATCGAAACACCCTTATCTTATCGAAACACCCCGAGCTTACCGAAACACCTTTATCGAAATGACCTGACCTTCTCGAAACATCAGGCCCTTATCGAAACATTCCCGTCTTATCGAAACATATGGATCTTGTTGAAATAATTAGGGAGGCTCTCTCCCCAGTTAAGCCAGAGGTTCGCTTTTTTTCAATGAGTTTGTCGTCAAAGATCAAAAATCGACCTCTATGCTCTTTTCCTCATATGATAGTCGATGAGTTGAGAAGAACGGTAGAGAGATTCCTAATTAGAGGGGGCACCAAACCACTAGCCCCGAATCAACGCCCTTAGCACATTTGTCGTCGATGCTAAGAGCTCGGGTGAAAGTAAAGAGATAACGCCTGATCTCTGAAACGTGTCGCACCACCCCCTCTAATGTAACCTTCCTCGCACGATTGTCGGTGTCGCAGGTATCTTCCCTAATTAGTTGTTGTAGAATATGAAATTATTGCTTAACGCCTCTTTTGCTCAACAAGTCCTTCGTCTAGAATAGTTGTTGATATTACGGATAGAGCTAATAGTAGAATTATGCAGTGATTTCAAATACCTCGATTATCACTATCGCCTAAAATAGAAACCTCAGCAAATTTTTTGTCACTGCTGTCAGGATTAGGTAGATATTATGACGGGTAGAATTGTCTGTGGTCGATTTACGTGTAACAACCCGCCCCAATTTATCGAAACACCCCTGCCGAAACTTCATTATGGTACCGAGACTATAATGCTATTAGTAGGAGTGTCCCAAATTGTGCATAAACTCTCGTATAACCGCTTACCACCATAGTCATGGGGAGAATACTTACTGCCATTTGTCGGGATAGTAGGTATGAGGGTTGTTGATGAAGAGTGTATGAATGAGCTGGCGATAAATGGGAGGAAAACAGACTAAGGTACGCCACATGGCTACGCATGAACACGAAAAACGTGCATTAACCGTAGCTTCAGCATGCTGAGTAGAAAGGCTATCTCCTTGTTAGAACCCAGAATTGTATGGCCACTTACCAGCTAAATCGAATACTCGTATATTGCTGTGAACAAGAAATCCTTTATCATTGTTCGCCGAGAAAACAAAAATAGTCTTCGTCATTGTAGAGTACGTCGCTTGCGTAAACCGAACGAAAACGCTTGTTCGTTTCATAGAATATTTTTCTTTGCTTGTAAATAATTTTCTTTTGCGGATTATAGTACTTTTGTTAATTATCGAGAACAACAAATCACTGTTCATTTGATAGAATACTTTTTGTTTGTGAACTATATCGTTAGCATAGGAAAAACAGAAAACCACTGTTCGCTTAATAGTATATTTTTCTTTGTAAAAACTTTTTTTTCGCTCCTTTAGCGTATAGAACAAAAACAAGAAAAAAAAATCATTGTCGGTATAGTAGAATATTGCCTTGCGATCGCAAAATAGTTTTTTGCTGTCACGGTATAGGATATGTTATTATATTCGCGTGTTGCATCGAACGCCTGGCGTTGGCAATAAATCTGTTCTAAGTCAATGAACCGCTACGGTCCAATGAGTACTAAACTGTGTTGCAAATGAAGTGCGAATGCGAGCGAATCTTGAGCGATTGTAAAAGCGCCTAGCGTTAGGATAGGAAGCGTTTCCGTACAATCGACGTTGTTAAGTATGTAAGTACGGTAGTCACGAATCGCGTAGATATTGTAAAGTGAGTATTAAGGGTTTTGTTTTTTTTTTTCGCGAACCGCAAGGGCGCGCTTCGGTCTTGGGAGGGGGAGTTTGTAACGTTCACTTTTTGAGCATTACAATTAGTAATATAAAAATGAGAAAAATCCCAACTGTGGTTGTAGGGGCTCCTTTCTGGCTAAGCATCCAGAACAGAAAATCCTAACTCAAAGGAAAGCATGCTTGGCAGAAGAGGGTCCAAGCAACCCATACGATACTCTAACTACCACTGTTACCTGTCAGATCACTAGAAAAGCGAAGACAGCACTCTTACGGAGGAGCATTGCGAGCTCCTCGTGCTGCAACCATGCCCTGTACCTGTTGAAGATGACGTTGCTCCTGCCATCCCTCATTCTAGTGATAGTGCTGCGATGCGAGGGAGCTGAGCTCACTCTCCTCTGGGGTCACCATGACATGTGGAGGCAGCAGCTTAAGTGAACCTGTAATAAGGAAAATATAATTAGTGTTATGAAGAAATTGACATTCTCGAAACAACACAAGCAGTAGAAAAGAGAAACTGGATACAAAACACATTAGATGCCAAGGGTATGTGGCACAGGAGCGCCACTTGCTCGGTTATCGACTCTGTGTATGTATTTCTGCTGCTCACACCTGCAAATAGAGAAGAATAATGGAGTGGGTGCATAATAGGAACTTAGGAGGAACAGAACTTACCTTGTTTGTCATGAAGAAATGCCATTGAACGCTGCCACTTGAAGAAAAGGCGGTACTGCACAGGAGTAGCGAACTTCTAAAGGAGAACAGCTGCACCTGATGAGATAGCTGCTCTGTGTCAGGCCCGCTGCTCGTCTACTTGTGACCTGCAAAAACACAAGACTAAAGATTAGTAGAAAATCAGAAAGTAATATGGGTAAATCACTGATCCTACCTAGATGCACTTATACTCTGGGTATGAGGGAGCAGGCGAACCTAACCTTCTCCGGTGTCGTATTGTATACCTGCTGCCATGGAGAGTACAGCCGCTGGAGGCTCCGTACACCTTGTGAGGGCTTCAGATGTCTCGCCATCCTTGACGCACGCTGTAGCAACACCATGTCATCGTCGTCGTCGTCGTCGTGCAGAACACCGGGGCAGGCGCGCACGTAAACACTAGGCCGCGCGCTGCCGTCACATGCGTCATGGGTGAGCGAGAGAGAAAGAGTGAGAGCCTAGTACCCGCACAATAACGAGTGGTGGCGCTCGCTCGCGGGGACTTCAGGGCTCGTTCGTTCGTCGGTGTGCGTTGCTCGGCCACTCCATTGTGGACCGTAGCACACGTTACAAGTTTGCTCCGGGCCAAAATTATATCGAATCGTACGCGCTAAGTGTCCCGGCAAAGTATAGTTGACCTCGAGCCTTCAGACCACGCCGCGTCAACTGCCGGACTAATTTTGACTCGCCTAACTAAAAGATTAGCTTCGTTGATATGTACAGAGTAACAGCCCGTAGGATCCATGAGACAAAAACTATCGCGAGACCTTACTAATCGCACTCTTACCTCGACACCGTTTATTAATAATTTTTTTTTATTGAACACGTCGCAGTGAAGATGGCCAATCATGTCAACTGATTTTGTTGCCGACAGTAATTTGCGACGTTGCACAAGGCCTGCATTTGCATCTTGATCGTCGTCCATTTTTCCAGCAGTATTATTGTACCACAGTACACTCGTCAAATGCGAATTTTTTGCAGCAGATCCATAATTTAATAAAGTTTCAAGATACGCTCTGTAAGCGTACGCGTTTGTAGGCGGTGATACCGATTTTTGATTAAAAAATACATCCATTTGATTAAATAAAGAATGTATAAAATTATTGACAGGACCGACTTTGGGTACCTGGTCTGTAACGGCTTGTGGTACGTCAACCGTAGTTTGTAGACTTACTCGCAGACTAAGCATCGTGTGAGCAAGATCAATATATTCTTCACCATTGCCCGGTAACACAAATTCTATAGGTGAGTCATCAGTTAAAGACGATATTGGTTTATATTGTATCCAGTGTGAATTTTCTATCGTTGTTTGAGTAGCAGGAATGTCAAACAGAAACAACTCCGACTTGAGACACTCGCAGGAATGGGTGTGTAAAAATGCCATCTTATCTATCCAAAAATATCTCTCGTGGTTCTCTTCTTCTTTTGTTTCATTTGTTTTCTCTTTTCGAACTATTAGACTTGCGTTTCCCTTTTTCTAGAGCTGCTCTTCTTCTTTTACCTCTGTAATTTGTACCCCACGAGTGAAAAGTGGGAGAACGCGACGGAAAATTCCAGCCAAAAATGAACCAATACCGCCGTGTTCCCTTTGGTAGGGGGATCCAATGTAAATACGTCCGACTCCACCATTAATCCGTTGACCCCCACCAAACACCTCCCCTCCGCTATATCCACCGCCAACTTGCATGTTGAAGTATTCTTGGTAACGCTCCATCACTGTATTAAAAATGAGTTCTAGTCAAGTTTCTTGAAATGCAGTGTCACCGTCAGAGTACCGTAATCGAATGGGATCGCACGACCACTTTGGTCCCTTATATCGATTTCGATTGCTTGAAATGATTTGAATAATAAAGGCATGTACATGGGTGGGGAGGAACTCTTGATTCTCGTACTACCATACGTGTAATCATCGTCGATGTTTAACGATACTGCTCGCAACAATCGCGATTGAACGTCACCTATTACGTAAGGTTCGCAAATATCGCTATAAATCATAAGCATGGATGGAAGCCCATTGGAGAGGTGAGTAGGTCTATCACTTACTACTGGTTCTTCATCTCTTATAAAAATACTATTCATGCTTTCGAATACCAACATTTTTCGCAACTTCTTGGATAAACAAAGGTGTTGACTGAATTCAGAGCAAGTTATCTTTGTACAAACTCTGTAGACTGTCACGTAACCACCGGGATCGACACCGAATTCCGAATGGCCCTCTATACAGTTTAAATTATTTAGCTCGCTTATAATAATGTTTACATCTCTGTAAATTCCTCGACGAACCAGCGACACTGTAGTACTAACATTTTTTGCCATTGTCTCTAGAGTTGAGTGTGGAATGAGATTAAGCGAAACTGTCCTATCCGGTTGCTTGGAAGACACGTGTTGAAACGTCAGTGGAATTTGAACCTCCGTAAGCGCGACTGACCACGAACCTTGAAGACGTATCTGCTGAGGGTATTTTCCGCAAAATAGTTCATGCTGCTGTTGTTCGGCAACGCAATATAAAAATGATCTTTCATTTTAAAAATTTTTTATATATTCTTCAATTTATTCGCTCTAACCCAGGAATTGAACTTATCGCTGTATCCTTTCCACTTTACAAAATATTCTTTAGACGAACCTTTGCCTCTAGTTTTCAAAATTTCATCAATTTCAAAAACGTCTGTAGTTAAATTTTTACGTACTCTGCACAATTCTTCGGCGTAGAAAAAGCCGTCAATTTCCTCACCTGCCAAGTCTTCTAAATAATAAACTGCAGGCGGACGCGTCGTTGAGATTCGTGTAATTTTAAAAATCTCTAGTGTCCAACCACTCTCATATCCTTTAGCGAAAACGTTCTTTGCACGACTGACGCGCACCAACTCACCGACGCAGTATTTAAGAGTTTTAAAAACACGATTACCACATCGACGTTGTAAATTTTCACAAGCTTTAGCTGTATTGTACAGTGTTACGACGGCTGGCGCCGTTTTTGTGGCCGAATGTTTGGTATGATTGTACGCCTCTACGATATTCTGCAAAACATCAACATACCTTCGAGTATTTTTGTGTGTAAAATATCGCCATGCTCTTTCTTTTATAGTTCTTATGAATCTTTCCGCAATGGTAGCTTTTACATCTGGACTACGTACCACTCCAAACGCTATACCGTGCTTTGAGAGATCCCTCTGCAGCACTCCGCCGATAAATCTTTTACCTTTATCAGCTTGAAGACATATTGGTTTCCGTCCGTTACTTCTCGACAAAATACGCACAAAAGCATCAGCGACATTTCTCGAAGTTTTGTCCTTGACAGGTTCAGCCCATGCGTATTTGCTGCGAACATCGATAACAGTTAAAACGTAGCTGTAGCCATCGTTGTAAGATTTTATAGATATCATGTTCATCAAATCAGCTTCCCATACGTCGTCGAAATTGCGCACATTATAATTACGTCTAGGAAAACAATGTCGAACAAGCCTATGCAATTTATAAGCGTCTTGACTCTCAAGCCATTCAATAACACTTTGACGATCGTACTTTTTACACGTAGCTCGCAAAAGTTTATCAGCACCAGTGTACGCCGAAGGCCGATGTGCTTCGTAATAAACTTTTTCATACGTTTTATTCATTGTTCGAGATTATTATTTTGTCTATTTTCTTCTTATCCTTTGGTTTCTGTTCCTTCGTCTTCGTATCCTTTTTTATTTGTCCACGCTTTAGTTTTTTATCTTTCTTGTCTCGTTTCCTGATAACATTCTTGATACGCGAAAAAAAATTTTCAAAAGTTATCTTGCTAATCATGCAGCAAGCTGTCATCATCGCGACTGTTCTTTCGTCAGGCGGCGTTTTCTCGGCGAGCATGCGAGAGAAAGCATATCACGCTAAAACTCGGTCGGCTTGACGATGGTCACTGTTCGAGTCAGCATAAGCTAGATCATGCTGTCGGCAGGCCTCATCTAACGGATTGATTCCAACGTTGTCACGTTCGATACGCTCTGCTAGCTTAGTTCCGGGTCCGCAAAATTTGTAAGGCGGGACATGCATTTCAAACGGTAATAAATCAACGAGTGCATCTAGAACGCTGTTTTTCTCTTGTTCTTCTTCTTGAAAATTTATTAGCGCAGCCCGAATGTCTTGCTCATTCCGCGCCATGACAGTATTTCAGAGTGTGGTGGTGAGACCTTCTTTTTTTTCAGTTGACTTCTTTTTTCTTCTTTTTTCGGGTTGCGTTGGATCTGATTCATCAGCGGCGCTGTCGCCGCTACTCTGGACTCTCAAAATAGGAACGGAAGGCGGTGTAGTAAAAGCACTGTTTTGTAAATGCTCACTGGTCAGCGAGGGTCTGGTAACGTCGTTCCAAACACGTTTGTTACCTATAAACTCTTGGGGTACAGTTGTTTGGCGAAGAGCGACAGCGAACTGAAGATGAACAGGAGCGCTCCTTTTTCTATCTCTCATTGCGTCATTCACCAATTCGAATGTTGGCTCCGGGCACAATCGTGCCATCTATCGTTACAGCTGCGTTGGTATCCCAAACTACTTTACCACCAGCTCGCAAGCATCGCACGAGCTGTTTGGCTTTCGTTTTGTACTTTTTCGGGACATTATAGATAATGTTTGCGACAATGAGCTCATCGGTTTCCTCCTCCTACTCCTCCTCCTCCTCCTCCTCCTCCTCCTCCTGCTCCACCTCCTCCTCCTCCTCCTACTCCTCTTGCTGCTCATTATCGTCCACCGTATTAGATTCGCTGACACTGTCATTCTTTTGTTCTTTTTTATACTTATCTCCTCCTTCGGTTCCTTTAAAGTGAAGATATCGCTGTAAAACTTGACGGTAGAGACTTCACTTTTCACGCTCGTCTTTCTATGTGGGCGAGTTTAATATTTCGCTCATTTCAGCATCCAGTCTACTCGTCACCGACCCCGGTGTTTGCACAGACTTTATCTTATCTTTCCCAAGCGTGATTTGCAAACGTTCAAGGCTCTCTTGCGGTAGGAGAATCATCTTTCTCGCGTGTTCCATCTTTATTTATTCACGAGATTAGCAAGAAGTGTGCCAATCAGAGGTTCTAGCAGGCAAAAAACCACCACGTTGCACTATAATGTTTCTTCTTCGTTGTAAAGTGATATCCGGTGATGCTAGCTTCCGCAGAACTTTTGCGTGCTTACGCAGCCGACCCTTGTGACCTTTACTTAACGGAACATTACCTATCAATACGTTTAAAGCGCACTCGCAAATACGGCGAACCAATTTTGCATCAGCTTTCTGTAAAACTCTTTTCCGCTGTTCTTTGTTAAAATGGTACAATGCCGCCAAGACGGTAGCATCTTTTCGACCAAAAGGATAACGCGTTTTTGTAGTCATTACAACGCCACGATTGGAACTTGATTTTGACTGTTTGTCAGTTGTTTTCGCGGTACGTAAACGTACTGGTACTCATCATCGGGGAAAATACGAGTTCGAAATCGACAGTTATCAAATGTGGTTTGCTTCAGATCCAACAAGATGTAGCCAAAAGCTTGCGATGATGCGTCCCGGTAGGCTTCTTCTAAAAATCGAAGATTTTCAGGATATACTTGCCTGGCAAGATGACGTATCTGGGCACGATCTCGCAAATTCCTAAAGATTACAATGTACTGAGCGTTCAAAGATATGTCGCGCTGACCTTTGCCTTGATGGAAGATGTTTTGAGTGATAAAAACCACGCTCAAGTTGTTGTGATGACTGCCTTTCGTAAAGAGATTCACTATGGCTCCTCCACAGGACAATTCGCGCATGAGATCGTCGATGATGATCAGCTTAGGTTTCGGATCGTTAAGCCAATCGGTGTTTTGCGGTAGACCTTCGCGAAATTCAACGTCGTTACCCAGGTCTCTGTATCCCCATTGCCATTCACCGTAATAAAGAATAATACGCTCGAAGCGAGTGTCGTTCAAACGGTCAATGTATTTCAGAAACTTTTTAACAAATACTGTTTTATAATTCACACTGTCTGGGCACTCTGAAACACTTCTCCCGAAGAGCTCGTAAACGCGCCCGCTCGCGAGTCCGCGAGCCTTGTGATGGGGCTAGCTCCGCGGCAAAGTAAAATTCCACTGCATCGTACGATGAAATAAAGGAGAAAAAATAATCTCAACTTCCTCTTCTTGAGTCTTTCCTGGAGAAAAAATTCTTTTCCTGTGTAATTCAATAGTCAAAATAATGTGCAGCTGCAACTCGATGTACGTGACATTTTCTCATTAATTAGCAACATTCCACGGTGCCGTACGATTAAATAAATAAAGAAGAAAAAAGTCGACGCGTTTCTCGTTCAAAAAACATTGTGGGGAACGTGGTAAGATAAAATTTCGTCGACTGTAAGTTATGACTAATTCGAGGTAAGGCGATATAATTCGACAGCAGAGGGCCCACGTGCGATGAGATCATCCGTGGCAAAGACGAACGGTCGACCGGATGTCAGTCGCGAATATTGTCTCGCCGCAAAGCATGAGGGTATTCTGCGGATTCTGAAGTGTGTCATGTGTCTCTCTTGTGCTCCCCATACAAATGTTGGGCGCCAGTACGTTATGTAGATAGTGGTTCAATGCAGAAATTCGGATGTACAGTTCCACAAGAGAGTGTCGCGGATCTATCATGAAGTGGTTATGAGATGTCCATGAGGTTACAGTTATTCCATTTTTTTTTTGAAGCCGTGTACGCGTGATTAGATACTGCTCGTGGATGTTGGACACTTGCTGCACAGTACAGAGAGTCTATACATAAAAGTTGTAAAAAACCATAAAAAACCCGTGAATCTGAAAATTTTTTGTGTAGGTACACTTGTCATGGTGCAGAGAGGCTATACACAAAAGTTATAAAATACACCATAAAAACACCATAGACACCCCATAAGACCATGTATTCATGAACCATATACCATTAGCTTCCAAAATCCGATAAAATATCGAAAACCCCATAAAAACCCCATAAAAACCACATGAATCTGAAAATTTTTTGTGTAGGTACACTCGTCATGGTGCAGAAAGGCTATACACAAAAGTTATAAAGTACACCATAAAAACACGATAGACACCCCATAAGATCATATATTCATGAATCATGTAAACTATAATTATCACGCAGTGATATATAAAAAAAAAAACTAATTGCAAAATATACCATGAAAATAATTTTAATCCTGGCTCAACTTTTAAAAGCTTTTCTGCATACAAATATTTATGCAGAAATAATAAAAATATAGTCATGTAATTATTTATTCCTCTATTTATCTTATGCTATTATATTTTGAACATTAAAATAACGAAATTGTCAAATTCTTTGTCAGTGATTTTTATTCATTAAATAGAAAATTGAGCCTATAGACAAATCAATCTGTAATAAATAAAATATCCATGATTATTTATTCTGATTATACGCACCATACACCTCAAAATATTTATTTCAAAGGTACTAATTGTAAGTATACGTGCCCAAGGGGCTCCTAAATCCCAATAATGTTGTTATTAGAAAAAATCCTAAAACAAGTCAACTTTGATTTTGAATTTTAATAATAATTATTTAATTTTATTGCAAATATTGTATAAAAAAAAAATAAAAAAAAAAATTTTTCCGAAATAAAATATAAGGGTAGCTAATTTGGCATTTCGAAAAGAAATATTTTTCATTTTGTTTCATTTTAAATTTGAATCTGAACTTGGGATATTCAGATAAAACCTATTTTAGGGGTGATTTTTAGGGATGCGTTTTACCCCTTTAATAGGAAATTGGGCCCATAGAAAAAATAGCCCAAATAAAAATAAATTATGCCTTATATGTATATAACTTAAAATATTAATTTTAATAGTTTGAAAGTATTTTGTGCCTAAAGGGTTGTTTACCCCTGATGACGTGTTTATTTGCAAAAACCCTGAAACACGTAAACTTTATTTTTTATTTTAAGTCAAAAAATGATTTTTATAATAATTAATTAATTTTATTGCGAATATTATATGCAGAAATAGTTTAAAAAATAAGGTTTTTCTAAAATAAAAAGTAAGGGTTGCCACCCTCGAGGACCAAACTATACTTGATGGTTACCTAATTCAAGGAGAAACATTTTCCATTTTGTTTCATTTCAAAATATCGATTAGAACTTAAGATATTAAAAAAAAACCGTTTTCGGGGGTAAACTTTAAGGGCGGTTTTCACCCCTTTAATAAGGGATTGAGCCGATAAAAAAAATTGCGAGTCTCTTATTTCTCGGTCCTCTACAACATATCAATAATTCAGGAAAATCGGAGGCGGACACCTCGATCGGTTTCCTTGTTAGTAACAAAGTTTACTTCAATTCATGATTAAATATTTAATACTATATTGGAAATAATGGAATACTAAATTTACAATAAACATGCATGCAATCCGTTTACTTTTCGAAAGATGAAAATGGTAATGAGCTGCTACTTATTAAGAACAACTTGCTTCTGCAGGTATCTAAAAATTCGAAAAATTAAACTTATTATTCTGATTAACGAATAAAATGAGTATATATGAGACAGAGAGAACTATCTTGAGATTAAGGCTCTACAGAGCAAGAGAAGGAATTTCGAAGCTCGTTCGTCCTCATCTTAATACCGAGTTGGTCGAGAATGTCGAGATTGAGAAGACGAAGATTCTTAGCTTAAAGATGATGTCGCTTTTGTAGAGATGATCATTGGTAATACAATACTAAGTAGACGGAAAACTCACGTTTTGATCCGTTCAGACCACGGAAAAGCTAAACAGCTGAACTGAACACTGAACTGAATCTATTGTAGAAAGGCTCCGGAGCAAGGCACGGAGCAGAGCACGGTGCCTATTGTATTTCCTCCCTAAAGGAGTGTCTACATCAAGTGCCGTGTGCCATGTACTCCCTACTGAAAAAAACCACATGGGATCCCATATAGGATCCCACGTGGAATCCCACACGAGATCCCACGTGTGAATTTGATATGGGATCCCATGTGGCATACCACGTTTGAACTCGAAGCATGAATTCCCACATGAGATCCCACAAGAGATCCCACATGGGATCTCATGTGGGATACCATGCGTTTAACTTGATTACGGGATCTCATGCAGATATGGCGTAAAACTTTGTATCCCCCATTGTGAGTAATGGGGATATCAAAAAACAAGGCAAGCCTTGTAAATGGACTCTTCGTAAAGAGTCATTTGAACGGCTGACTTACACGGCTTATATACTCTCGGCCATCCAGTATATCTACAGAAAGCGCTATCGGAGCGCCGCATAGCGGTGACAAAGAAGAACTTGTGATGGGTGGCTCTCCATAAGTAAGCTGGGGCTATTTATCCGCTATGCGGCGCTTCGGTAGTGCTGTCTGTGGATACGTTGGATAGCCAAGAGTATAAAGCCGTGTAAGTCAACCGTTCAAATGACTCTTTACGAATCGTCCTAATTATAAGGCTTGCCTTGTTTTTGATAACCCCGTTACTTACAATGGGGGACTCTAAGTTTTACGCCATATCTGCATGAGATCCCGTACTCAAGTTAAACGCATGATATCCCACATGAGATCCCATGTGGGATCTTTTGTGGGATCTCATGTGGAAATTCATGCTACGAGTTCAAACGTGGGATGTCACATGGGATCCCATATCAAATTCACACGTGGGATCACGCGTGGGATTCCACATGGGATCCTATGTGGGATCCCATGTGGTTTCTTTCAGTAGGGCTGTCTACAGTGTCACGAGTAAAAAAAATGTTGTCGAATATCTATTAATCGATGTAACCACAGATTAAATAGAACCGTGTTCTGACGCTGGATTGTCGATCTGTGGTTGCATTAGATTATTAGATGTTCGACATTTTTTTTTTACTTGGAACATTCATACATTGTGCCCGGTAAACGGCATACGGCATATAACATGGACAGTCCTTTCAGGTTCCAACTGTGCGAGAGAGATCCTGTCGCTATCGGCTATACTTCTCTTTTTCTAATGTCAATCCCTCTCATTGGATGCACAGTCTATCTTTCAAGTCTATGGTGCTAACCGACTGTGTTCATGTGGTATACGGAAACTCATTTATAACTGTTAAACTGTTATTATTTCGACTATTTAGATAGAAAAATTTGCAAGATTTACATTGAAGGCAAAATTTAAGGTTAATATTAAATTTTTGTTGCTTAAACTGTTATTTAAAATAACAGTAATTGAAGACTTCTATGGAAAAAAGGTGTATCTAAAAAAATCACATTTCGGGAAAATCATATTTAAAGTTTTATATATTTCTGTAGTATTAATATAAATAAATAAAATGCTTAACCCTTACAGATATAATCTACGTTATCTGAAAAATTATAAAGCATATTTATGAGTTTGAAAAAGAAGCTGCTATAATAACTCTACAAAAAAGCAAAATGTTAAAGATACGCCCTTTTTCTGTTCAACAGATTTTTTTTTAGAAAGGAAGGGAATTTAAAGTTTCTTCTTGAACTTATATATTTTTCAAAATTTTTTTTAATAAATACAAACGTATAAGAAAAAGGTTTTAATACAAAAAATTCGTTGCTGCAATAAGTATAATAACAAATTATAATAATATATAATTTTGATACAATAAATTATTTGAAACGATATTGAAATGATATTGAAATGATACTGAAATGATATTCAAACAATATTGCAATATATTTCAAAGGCATTACATAAATAAATTTCCTTACTACTTATGTTTCAATAATCTGACGAAGTTTTTCTGCATTGTTTTTCTTTAAATATTTCAACAGACATTTCAAATTATTGATTTGAGCACTTTTTAGAAGAGCTTTTGAAACTCGTTTCAACAAAAAATCTATTGGCAAAATGTTTTCTGGATTACTCGAAAAATGTAACAGATGAGTTGAAGTGTAGTTTCTTGAGATATCCATCGATCCGTTCGGCTTGTATAAAAATGTATTGTCAGATTGAATTGATTTTAAATTGAACATTTTTTGTCATTGATTTTGATTTAGATAATCCTAATCTTACGAATGCACTTTCCAATCACGATTGAAAGATGTGCCACATATAACTTTGAAATGTTCTCGATTATTTCGACAATTTTTCAACAGTGATACGAAGGGTAGTATCGGTTTTGGCCACTGCTCTGTTTTTGGCCACATATCCATGTTCTTAAATGGATTTTTAGGTGACCAACCGGTGAAAAAAGAATCCTTATGGTGGCCAGAACCGATACATCTACCCTATTCCTTAACACTTTCCACAGTTTCAATTTTCTTCAACTTGTTTGAATACACATCAAATTTCGGTACTGATTGTAAGAGTGTCCGCGCACAGGGAAAATATGAAAAATTTGTTTAATTGAACTCATCGATAACCAAGAACAAAAATTTGTCACAGTAGAGTTTTTGTTTTGACCTTGTATTTCGCATCTCGAGATACGCCCTTTTTTCATAAAAGTCTTCAATTACAATTATTTACTTAATGCATTTTTATTTGAGGGTATTTATAATACTAATTGATTTCGACAGGATGGATGATATAAACAATTATTGTAGCATTTGTCAATTTTTAAAGAATGACTCGGAATGTTCCTCTCTAAAGAAAGTTCTTCATAAAATTAGAGATCTTACAGGAGATGATAAAAAACTTCTGTATTTAAGAGTACCTGGGTTACAAAACATTGATGATGGATCCATTTGTGATGATCATTACAGAAGATTTTTACTTTTCTATTTCTCATACAAAAAAAAATGTCTTGATCCATGGAATCAACACTCAAAAAATGTTACAGTTAATTTAAAAGAAGTGAGTTTAAATTTTTTAGAAAATGGTGGATATGGTTGTAATGTAAATATTATACCAGGACAAAAAGTTTGTAAAAACTGTTATAGCAAACTAAACGATGAAGTTAAATCTTACCAAACCAATCCATTTATTGCAGTGATCCATTTGAAAAACACAGGGTAAAGATTGTTAATGAGTTGAATTATTTAGATCATGAGGATATAGAACACTTAAAAACAGTTTATGATAAGAATTTCACTTCTCAACATAAACTATGTAGAACTTGTTGTATTCGAATAAAATCAGATATTTTAGAGTACAGAAACCAAGTCAGGACAGCTACAACTTTATCAGATGAGAGTAAAGAAAATTCTACCCGTATGGAAATAATAAATGTATGAAACCGTAGGAAAACGTATAAAAACGTATAAAAATGAACCTTTCTATTGGTTTTTGGACATATTTTATACGGTTTTATACATTTTTATACAGTTTAATATATTTTCAGACATTTTCTTACACTTCAGAAATTCTTCCATGTTAAGTTTTTATAAGGTTAATGTAATAAAACATAGGAAACCGTATAAAAATGTATATTTCTGTATATTTCCGTCGATTTTTTCAAATTTATTACATTTTTATACAGTTTAATACATTTTCATACAAAATAAAAAAAAATAGAAAAATAAATAAATAAATTATGTTTTTATGTTTATAAAAATATAATTACGTTTTTCCATTTTTTACGATTTATAAATTCTATAAAACGTAAAAAACCATATGAAATTGTATAAAATCGTTGCAAATCGTAGAAAACTGTATTAAAATGTTAAAAACCGTATGAAACCGTATTAAAACGTATCAAAACGTATTAAAACGTATAAATTTGTCCAAAAACCAATCTTTAGATCCGGTTTTATACGTTTTTATACAGTTTTGTACGGTTTTATACGGTTTCATACATTTCTTTTTTTCCATACGGGTAGTCAGAATAGCATTAAGTCAACAAATGAAAGTACGCCAATATCAGAATTTTGTATAAATAGTCAGAACAAAAGAAACCTTGATACAATTCTTGATACTTTTAACATTGCTCCTTTTAAACGACAAAAGATGAATGATAATGTACTAATAAAGGAAAGTATTAGTATTATGCAGAATGTCATGAAACAGACCTCAGTAGCGTTTGAGAAAGTTTAGAATATAAAATTGTCAGAATTTAAAAATATAAAAGAAATGAGTGATGAAAGTTTGTGATTTAGAAGTATGATTTCAGATATTCAAACAAAATTTGTTACTTCTACTTTTAATGAAAAAATTAGCTTATTGACTTTGTTGCCTAGTGAATGGAATTTTCTTAAGGTCAATATGTATATTAAATGCACATATTATATGTTCACTGAAGCCAGACGATTAAAACTAAAAGGTAGATATATATTCATCAATTTTATAGATTTTTCTACTCATAACTTATTTCATCAAAATTTATATACAGCGTGTCCAAAAAGTCTGGAAACACCCAAATAATTTCTCAGCTGTATTACTATTGGAAAATGTTAAGGTCGCCTTTGTAGTAATTTTTTACGAGGAATCCAATGGTGACCTTGGATTCGACCTTGGACCTCATTTTTGAGGTTATTTCAAGGTCAACCTCATTTTTTTAAATGGTAACCCCTATTTTTTATAGCGGAATCTGAAAGAGCGGAAAATTTTACGTCCGGATATGTATTAAGGTATGAGGTTGAGGTTACCCCCAGAGGTCAAATTGAGGTCAAAGTATGATTTCTTAAAAATTTCGCGAGTTCAGTGGTAAAACAAAACAAACAAAGGTAAGGTTTGGTAAGTTCGAACGAAGACTTGAAGGTGACCTCTGATTCGACCTTGAACCTCATTTTGAGCCTCATTTTTGAGGTTATTTCGAGGTCAACCTCATTTTTTAAATGGTAACCCCTATTTTTTAGCGGAATCGGAAAGAGTGTGAAACTTTACGTCCAAACATGTACTCAGAACATAGTTCAAGAAGGACCTTGACGTTCATTTGAAGGTCATTTAAACTTAATGACGGTCTGATCTTGTGTAAACTTTTTATCACACTGAGCGAGGTTAATTCTTTAGTAGTTTTCAACGAGAAATCTAATGGTGACCTTGACATTGTCCTTAAAAGTCATGTCAAGTTCAATTTTTTTACATTTAGCGTTACCCAGGAACAACGACGTGGACGTAGTAAAATCTGTTCCCTTTGAGGTGCTTGATTTACGTGAGTCCCCTTGCCTCTCACGATGGGGTGCTTAATTTACGTGAGTCCCCTTGCCTCTCACGATGGGGCGCTTGATTTACGTGAGTCCCCTTGCCTCTCACGATGGGGTGCTTGATTTACGTGAGTCCCCTTGCCTCTCACGATGGGGCGCTTGATTTACGTGAGTCCCCTTGCCTCTCACATTTGATTTTTTTAAACAGTATAACATCTTATTTCAAGTGCTCGAACTGTTCTCCATTCATTTCTTGACAGTAACCTAATCGATGACAGAAAGCACCAACAGCATTTTCAATCATTTCAGTAGGAATGAGAGCTGATTCATCAATGATCCTTTCACGTAATTCATCTAAGTTTAAGGGTTTTGTTTTGAATACACGATCCTTCAGATAACCCCAATAGAAATAATCTAGAGGCGTTAAATCGGGGACCTAGCTGGCCATTCAATTGCACCTCTTCGTCCTATCCATCGATTAATGAATACTGTATCTAAGTATGTGCGAACATTTCGTGCATAATGAGCTGCTGCACCGTCCTGTTGATACCATGTGTTATTAAAGTCCTCTCCAGCTATTTCTCTTATAGCAGGAACAATTTGATTCCGCAACATAGTTTCATACTTTTCTGCATTTAAATTGCCATCAATAAAAAATGGTCCTATAATCCTATTATTTAATATTCCAGCCCAGACATTTAATTTTTGTGGATATTGTGACTTGGCTTCTCTTGCCCAATGAGGGTTTTCAATTGCCCAATATCTACAGTTATGCCTATTTACGCTTGAGTCAAGTTGAAATGTAGCTTCATCTGAGAAGACTATATTTGATGGAAAATTTGGATTTTGTACAATGCGTGCCATCATATCATCACAGAATTCAACGCGACGATCGAAATCATCTTCATTTAACTTGTGTATTAGCGTTACTTTAAATGGATGGAACTTCTCTCTCTTTAGTATGTTATGAATAGATGATTTACTTATTTCGTGCACTTGAGCAGCTCTACGAACGGAAGTATGCGGATCTTCGGTGAATGTTAACACAACATCTAAAGATTTCTCTTCGTTACCTGCTGACATTGGTCTGCCTGATCGAGGTAAATCGCTGATAGTGCCGGTATTTTCAAACCTTCTAACAGTTTTTTGAACTGTTGAAAATGATAGTGGAGTTCCACCAACCCTAAATGAAGCATTAAAAATATCTCTTACGGCCCTATAAGATCGCTGCATGTGTCCCCAACCTCTCATCATGAGAATCGTTATTCTTTCTCTATCAGTGAGTTTGTTCATTTTTATTACTCTTCGTAGTAGACCTTATCCAAAAATACTTTTTGAGTTGAAAATAAAAAGAACTTTTAATTTTCAAAAAATATGTTTGAAAGATGACCAACCCTTTTCTGTGGTGGTTATGGAATGAATAATAGTTTATTGTCACTCTAACCATACGAAAAATAACAAGTAACAATGTTCAATATTTAAACGCTTCAAAAAATTTTACAATGAATCAGCTCTCATTCCTACTGAAATGATCAAAAATACTGTTGGTGTTTTCGATCATCGATTAGGTTACTATCAAAAAGTGGATGGAAACCTTCAAGTCTTCGTTCGAACTTACCAAACCTTACCTTTGTTTGTTTTGTTTTACCACTGAACTCGCGAAATTTTTAAGAAATCATACTTTGACCTCAATTTGACCTCTGGGGGCAACCTCAACCTCATACCTTAATACATATCCGGACGTAAAATTTTCCGCCCTTTCAGATTCCGCTATAAAAAATAGGGGTAACCATTTAAAAAAATGAGGTTGACCTTGAAATAACCTCAAAAATGAGGTCCAAGGTCGAATCCAAGGTCACCATTGGATTCCTCGTAAAAAATTACTACAAAGGCGACCTTAACATTTTCCAATAGTAATTCAGCTGAGAAATTATTTGGGTGTTTCCAGACTTTTTGGACACGCTGTATAACAATACAAGCAATTAAGGGTGTCAGACACCTTTAGATTTTTCTCCATGAAATGACCTGAAAAGAATAAATTTTGATAATTGCAAATATGTAAAAGTAATATGAGGCGTTTCACGTCAACTGCCCCAGCGTGCGGCGCGCGAACCCCAAATCGTGCTATTTCTAACTCATGTTTATGATACTAAAATGTACTTAAAAAAATTGTTTGATAAGCCTTTTCGACGTATTCTTTCCTCAGCTTTCTTATGATGTAGGCAGTTTTTTTAGAAATTTTCCATTTTCATCTTCAAAAACTCTTTCGCATTGTATTTCTCGCAAAAAACATCTCGGGCACTCTTTGGAAAATATCCTTTCCTACGTAGAAAATGCTCAGCTTTCGATCTAGAGGATAAAAAAAAATATTAAAAATACACTTTTTGAGATATAACATGTTTTGTACTTTTTGAAGGTGAAAATGGAAAATTTCGGAAAAACTGCCTACATCGTTGGAAAGCTGAGGAAAAAATACGTCGAAAACGCTTATCAAACAATTTTTTTAAGTACATTTTAGTATCATAAACATGAGTTACAAATAGCACGATTTGGGGCTCGCGCGCCGCGCGCTGGGACAGTTGACGTGAAACGCCTCATATTCTAAATGTATATTCTGGCTCTGGCGTTACTTTCAGATCCAGGATTTTTAGGGATTTTGATAATCAGAGTCTCAAAATGTTCGTATTTTATCTCTTCATTATCTGAAAAGTTGTGTGAATTTAAATTTATATGAGTAAATAATTTGTGACGACCAAGAACTGCTTAAAAAACTTAATAAAGCTTAAATTAGAGCTGTTTTTGGCCGTAAAAAATTATTTATTCAAATAAATTCATACAGCTCTTCAGTGAATGGAGAGATAAAATACCAACATTTTGAGATGCTGATCATCAAAATCCTTAAAGATGCTGGACTTGCAGGTTACGGCAGAGTCAAAATTTTACGTCGTGTAGAAAACATCTTTAAAGATACAATCACTAAAATACTTCTTTATTTCTTCTTCTTTATTTCTTAACTTTGTCTCTACCCTGAAATAAAAAAAGTATTGTTTTGATCTTAAAATATTTTTTATTCGGGACCAATATTCTGGTACCTCAGTATACAGTCTATGAAACTTGTAAGCTATGAGCACAAGTAGCAGCAACAATATCCACATGAGTCAGTAAAGTTTGTTAAGTGGTTTAACATAAAGATCCTTTGGTGCCTTTGAATCCGAATTTTTTTAATAATCTTTATTACATATATTAGATTATCATATACTGAGGTTAATGTAGAATATGTTGAAAAATCCAAAAATCTAAATGCATGTTATCAAGTTACACTTTGTGTAAAGAAGATGATGATTCACAGTGTTTATATGAATTGACAGCTGTACATATTTACAGTGATGCTAGCAGACGTTTAGGTATATAAGGCTTGAAAATCGATTTTTTGCAATTTTTCTTTGTGCCCGCATTTTGAAAATAAAATTTTTGATCGATCTTTCTCGTTAGAGAATCAGCATTTAGGTATAATTAGAGGAGTATTTTCCCGCAATCCCGATGAAATCAGTCGAAAATTCGCTGAGATAATCCATAAACTTGATTACATACGAACGTACATACATACATCATAGAGAATGCTCAAAATGAACTATTTCTGGGAGGAAAATAGTTTTTATACAGCAAATTTCTAGTTTTCGGGAAGTTACAATTTTCACTCTGGTGAAAATATAAGGCTCTCCCGGGTAGCGGTCGTGCCTAAAAATACGACTGTGTATTATAAATGTTATAAACTACTTATTCGAAAATCCATTAAAATAATTTATGATTCCTTTGTAATATCTTTCTAACAGTTTTAAACATTTTTGAACAAAAATATTTCCGCTAGGGAAGAACTTTAACGAGAGCCTATAAATATTTTTTTCAAACAATCGCAGTAAAACAAATAGTATTGTTAATAAAACTTTCTACGAAAGTATAAAATAAGGCAAGTATCAGTTTTTTCTGCATAATCTATAAAATAATAATATTTATGATTTTGTAAAGAAATCAAATAAATACTAGCGAAAAAGTCTTTTACTTCTTCGAGCCAATTATATGCTCAACAAATTGTATGTAAATACATTCACATTGTTCACTGCAAATTAAACAATCGAAAGTTGTGAAATCTATTATCGGTAGTCAAGTAATGCTAACAACTCTCCGAAATATGACTATTCTCAGAAATGTATTAAAATTTCTTTATCCTTCTATACAAATTAAACACAAGAAAGTACTGAAATCAATTTATTGTAGTCAAGTATCCGTAAGTTAACTTGATGAACATAGGTATAATAGTAGAAATTGGCTTCAGGGATTATTTATCAAATAAGACTATAAAATCTTACACCCGTCGTACAAACATTATTTTTCTTCGTCGTTAGCACAATGTATCTCCATAAAACCTTTCTTTTGCAAACACATTGTGAACCCTTTACAAAACAATGGTACATAGTTACCATCCCTTATATTTTTCCTTATTCTTTCTCAATTTAGAACTCTTTATAGTACAATATTAGGCATCTTGGGAGGACAAGAGAAGAGAAGTCTAGAGCTGCTCTAGCAGGGGTGGTCCTCCGTTCTCCAATACATACTTGGCGGGTCTGACGGTTTGCAGTTCAAAATGTAGACATGGTCAATTGGTCATTTTCACGTAAATATTCATAAGTTTAAAGATCAGGTAAATTGTATAAACCGATTGCTTCTACATATTAAATACTGATCCGTGAATCTAGTTAGTAAAGTGTAAAGCTCTTTTCATTACCTATAGCCTATAGATTTATATGAATTTTTTAGCGTTTAAAAAAAGACACACGCAAGCTCTTTTCAATATAGATTATAAATTTATTTGAATTTTCTAGCGTCTAAAAAAACGGAGACGAGGAATAATATTTTTGATAATAAAAGTAATAAATCATGTTTATGCACACAGTACATGTAGAATTATTGTACTTAAACGTTGGGCCCGCCAAGTATGTATTGGAGAACGGAGGACCACCCTTGCTAGAGCAGCTCTAGACTTCTCTTCTCTTGTCCTCCCAAGATGCGTAATATTGTACTATAAAGAGTTCTAAATTGAGAAAGAATAAGGAAAAATATAAGGGATGGTAACTATCTACCAATGTTTCGTAAAGGGTCCACAATGTGTTTGCAAAAGAAAGGTTTTATGGAGATACATTGTGCTCACGACGAAGAAAAATAATGTTTGTACAACGGGTGTAAGATTTTACAGTCTTATTTGATAAATAATCCCTGAAGCCAACTTCTACTATTATACCTACGTTCGTCAAGTTAACTTACGGATACTTGACTACAATAAATTGATTTCAGTAATTTCTTGTGTTTAATTTGTATAGAAGGATAAAGAAATTTTAATAGATTTCTGAGAATAGTCATATTTCGGAGAGATGTTGGCATTACTTGACTACCGATAATAGATTTCATAACTTTCGATTGTTTAATTTGCAGTGAACAATGTGAATGTATTTACATACAATTTGTTGAGCATATAATTGGCTCGAAGAAGTAAAAGACTTTTTCGCTAGTATTTATTTGATTTCTTTTACAAAATCATAAATATTATTATTTTATAGATTATACCGAAAAAACTGATACTTGCCTAATTTTATACTTTCGTAGAAAGTTTTATTAACAATACTATTTGTTTTACTGCGATTGTTTGAAAAAAATATTTATAGGCTCTCGTTAAAGTTCTTCCCTAGCGGAAATATTTTTGTTCAAAAATGTTTAAAACTGTTAGATAGAGTCATAAACTGTTTCAAAATGTTACAAAATGTAGGATTTTGGACGTTATTAATCGTTTATAACTGTTTGTAACATTTTTCAACAGTTTTTAACAGATTGTTGGAGTTATTAAATTATTTAATAACTTTTAAATATTTATTAATTATTATTATTAACATAGTAATAATTAATTATTAGTATAATTAAACACTCCTTAGGCTTCTTCTGCATTGTTTAACTGTTACTTACCTTCGGAGTGCTACCGCGCTCCTTGATTCTCATGATTATAATAATAAGGCTATTAAATAATTATTAATTATTAATAATAATAATAATAATTTATTAATTATTAATTTTTCCTGAAATATATCAAATTTAAAATTGTTTGAAAGTGTTTAAAACTATTAAAAACTGTTTGAAACTGTTACAAAGTATTATAATTAGAAAAAATGTGTCCAAAATCGTACATTTTGTAACACTTATAAACAGTTTTAAACAGTTCTAAATAGTTATAAATAATTTTTAACAGTTATTAACTGTTATTAACATTTAAAATTTACGACAGGGTTGGTACAGAGTTTGACACATGTCGAGGGAGAGGAAGGGGGGTGGGAGAGGGTTGGAGGGAGAGAGTGTGTGAGGAGGTGGGAGATAGATTATACAGAAAAAACTGATACTTGCCTTATTTTATACTTTCGTAGAAAGTTTTATTAACAATACTATTTGTTTTACTGCGATTGTTTTAAAAAAATATTTATAGGCTCTCGTTAAAGTTCTTGGTACAGAGTTTGACACATTTCGTGGGAAAGGAAGGGGGCGGGAGGGAGGGAGGGTAGTTATATAATTAAAATAATTTTCGCCCAGACGGGCGTAAAGTACGTAGGTACTATAAAGTTTTGTAGGAGTGTGTGAGCTATTCGGCCTCTTGGGCGTTATGTAGTACTTTATACCCGCCGGCTGAATAATTTTGAAGTTACAACGTGGGCGTAAAATGTAATATTACACGCGAAGTACGAAAAGTTCTTATGGCCGGTACTTGACTACAATTAAATGATTTCAGTACTTTCTTGTGTTTAATTTGTATAGAAGAATGAAAAAATTTTAATACATTTCTGAGAACATAGTCATACAGTTTTTCGGAGAATGGTTTGCATTAATTGACTATCGATAATTTGTTTCACAACTTTAGTTTGTTTGATTTGTAGTGAACAATTTGAATATACTTACATATAATTTGTTGAGCATACATAGATTATAAAGAAGAAACTTCTATATTTAATGCCTTATTTTATACTTTCGTAGAAAGTTTTATTAACAATATTATTATTTGTACAGTCATGAAAAAAATTATTACCATTTGTAGAGAGAGTGCTTATTGAACAGATGAGATTAGAATAAATAAAAGGACTATAGATAAATTGTGTTGTTAGAATATATTTAAAAAATTAGTTTTTTAAAGAACGTGTTGATTGTTTTGAAATAATATTTAAGCTCTAATTAAAGTTTTTGGTACAAAGTTTGACGGATATTGAGAGAGAGGGAGAGAGGGAAAAAGAGGGGGAAGAAAGAGAGGGTGGGAGAGAGAGAGGGCGAGAGGGAGATAGAGAGGGAGGGAGAGAGAGACTAATACTTGCCTTAGTTTAAACTTTTGTAAAAAGTTTTTTTAGATAGATTTCAAAACTTTATAAGAAAAAATAATACTTACATAGTGTGAAAACATTATGAGATTTGTTATAGTATATTATTAATAATAACATTATTAAATGGTAGTATAGTTATTCACAAAAGTTTAAAATTTGAATGTTTTTTTAGGGGCTCGATAAAATGATAGAAAATACTTTAAAAAATAGTTTTTAAAAGTGTTTATTATAATTGTTTCAAACAAATATTTAAGCTTTCAGTCAAGTTCTTTGTAGAGAGTTGGACAGTTGTTGAGAGCAAGATTGTTTGGATAAAAACATTAAACTTTTATTAGTATTTCAACAGAGAATTTAAAGTTGTTAAAAAAGATAACAATAATATATTTTTTCTTTGTAGCTATCGCAAGGAATAAAAGAAAAAAGTACAAGTTCTCAGAATTACAATTGAAATCTCTGTATCACCTGATTCTCTTGCTTTTATAAAACTCGAAGCTCAAAGTTGGATGAGAAGTTGAGTTCTCATGTCAACTGCTATTTCCATAGCAGCAGGCGGTATAAAGTTTTTTAAAAACCACTCTTTCGCATCTATTTCTCTGAAATCACCTCATCCTCTAAAATATGAAGCTCAAAGTTTGCCAAGTTAACTACCCTTATGTAACAGCACCTGATACTAAGTTTTTTCACAAAACACTCATATGCATCCATTTGCTCTTGTTTTTTTGACAAGTTATTATTACATTTTAAATTTGTGCTAAAATTTACCTCTAGCCTTCTATTGCACATTTTAAAGCTTGAATTCGTTTCATTATTTTGGTCTCCACATATTACTTATTGATAATATTTTTTTTTTCATCATACACATAATCTTGTAAAAATTAAAAACACGATCAGTTGATGAATTAAAGATTATTATTATCTGTATCTTGTATAGAAAATTACGTACTAAAAACTTCTCTGAAACATTTTGGCATCTCCTACCGTGAGAAAATCATAAAATAGATTAACGGAGCACTTTCATTCCTTGAAATTTTCGCAATAACACATCATTTTTGCTCTTTTCAGTACTTCCATGTTCATTAGACATAATCTTTTCATTGGCGCTTGAATAAATATGTACAACAGCACAGCACTGATATCGACTAAGTTTTTTAAAGATGACAGATGCTTTCTAAATCAAGGCTCAGACGAATATTTCAAATAGGTATCATAAATTATATTGTATATTTATATCCTCACGTGTCACTCACAAGGAAACCGATCGAGGTGTCCGCCTCCGATTTTCCTGAATTTTTTATATGTCGTAGAGAACCGAAAAATAAGAGACTCGCAATTTTTTTTATCGGCCCAATCCCTTATTAAAGGGGTGAAAACCGTCCTTAAAGTTTACCCCCGAAAACGGTTTTTTTTAATATCTTAAGTTCCAATCGATATTTTGAAATGAAACAAAATGGAAAATATTTCTCCTTGAATTATGTAACCATCAAGTATAGTTTGGTCCTCGAGGGTGGCAACCCTTACTTTTTATTTTAGAAAAACCTTATTTTTTAAACTATTTCTGCATATAATATTTGCAATAAAATTAATTAATTATTAAAAATCATTTTTTGACTTAAAATAAAAAATAAAGTTTACGTGTTTCAGGGTTTTTGCAAATAAACACGTCATCAGGGGTAAACAACCCTTTAGGCACAAAATACTTTCAAACTATTAAAATTAATATTTTAAGTTATATATAATGCATAATTTATTTTTATTTGGGATATTTTTTCTATGGGCCCAATTTCCTATTAAAGGGGTAAAACGCACCCCTAAAAATCACCCCTAAAATAGGTTTTATCTGAATATCCCAAGTTCAGATTCAAATTTAAAATGAAACAAAATGAAAAATATTTCTCTTTGAAATGCCAAATTAGCTACCCTTATATTTTATTTCGGAGAAATTTTTTTTTTTAATTTTTTTTTTATACAATATTTGCAATAAAATTAAATAATTATTATTAAAATTCAATATCAAAGTTGACTTGTTTTAGGATTTTTTCTAATAAAAGCATTATCGGGGTTTAGCAGCCCCTTGGACAAGTATACTTACAATTGAACCATTGAAATAAATATTTTGAGGTGTATAATGCAGATTTAGTTTATTTTTGTGTCAGTTTTTTTATCGAGATAGCGTAATTAATGAAGTCACTTATAAACTCTTATACTTATTGTGCAATTTATATTCGAATATTTTGTTCGTATTTATAGGTAAATAAAAAGGATGGAACTGGGAAAAGAATAGGTGAGTTAAATGATTGACTAATCTAACGAATAGAAAAATATAAATAAAAATAAAAAAATTAAAATATAAATAGAAAAATATAATATAAAATATTAATTGTTATTATGTAATTAATTTTTATTAAAAGTGAAATATAGGTATATTTTCACAAATAGTCAAAAAATATTCAAAGAAACTCTATACAAATGAGCTTATAATTTAGTTCTTATCGCAATTAATTTTGTTTAAGGATTATAGGTTGAACAATAATGAAAATCTTCAAAAAAATGTTTTAAGCAGAGTGATTTCTGACACCATGAACATTTTATAATAGCAGTATTTTTACATCTTGGTACCTCACAATGAGCTTGGGATCCACCAAAGCTAAAGCCCACCGGATTTAAAAATTCATTTGGTTTATTATCGATTTTATACCAAGAGTATTTAAAAAGATCTACGTATCGAGGAGAAGATACCTGATTGTGCACCAGAGAGTGCAATTTAATTACATTATTTCGTACGTGCAAACTTATATCCTTATCCAACAAAATTACACTATCAGAAAAGTGTCTCACAAAATTTTTCCATATACGAAAACCAAACACATCCAGCGGTTGTATTTTTCCAGTTGCATCTTTAGGAATTTTGAAAAGTTTGATGTTTTTATCATTAGGTTTTTCTCTTTCGACTGCTTCTGTACAATGTCCACTCCAAGAATCTAGCAATAATATACTATTTTTTCCAACATTTGGAAAAAATACATCCCTTAACTATTTCCGAAAATGATCTAAAAATAAATTGTAAACAAATAAATTTTGCAGGTCATTATAGTAAACTATTGCTATTTGTATTAATATATATATATATATATATATATATATATATATATATATATATATATATATATATATATATATATATATATATATATATATATATATATATCGATTTATTACATGAAATCAAATTAACAAAAATAAATAATGAAATTCATTGATAATTTACAAGAACTTTTTTATAATTTTCGGAGTTTATGTTAAAATACCTTATTTTAAAAATAATTTACTAATTATTGTAAATCTTTTTTAATATGAGTCTACTGAAATTAAAAGTTTACAAGTAAAATCTTTAAAATATATATAAGCTACGAGTTTACGAATACAAGTACACTTTATTTAATTTCACTCACATGATGTCATTTTGCCAGATAACTAATTGCAAAATATACCATGAAAATAATTTTAATCCTGGCTCAGCTTTTAAAAGCTTTTCTGCATACAAATATTTATGCAGAAATAATAAAAATATAGTCATGTAATTATTTATTCCTATATTTATCTTATGCTATTATATTTTGAACATTAAAATAACGAAATTGTCAAATTCTTTGTCAGTGATTTTTATTCATTAAATAGAAAATTGAGCCTATAGACAAATCAATCTGCCATAAATAAAATATCCATGATTATTTATTCTGATTATACGTACCATACACCTCAAAATATTTATTTCAAAGGTACTAATTGTAAGTATACGTGCCCAAGGGGCTCCTAAACCCCAATAATGTTGTTATTAGAAAAAATCCTAAAACAAGTCAACTTTGATTTTGAATTTTAATAATAATTATTTAATTTTATTGCAAATATTGTATACAAAAAAAAATTAAAAAAAAAATTTTTCCGAAATAAAATATAAGGGTAGCTAATTTGGCATTTCAAAGAGAAATATTTTTCATTTTGTTTCATTTTAAATTTGAATCTGAACTTGGGATATTCAGATAAAACCTATTTTAGGGGTGATTTTTAGGGGTGCGTTTTACCCCTTTAATAGGAAATTATGCCCATAGAAAAAATAGCCCAAATAAAAATAAATTATGCATTATATATAACTTAAAATATTAATTTTAATAGTTTGAAAGTATTTTGTGCCTAAAGGGTTGTTTACCCCTGATGACTTGTTTATTTACAAAAACCCTGAATCACGTAAACTTTATTTTTTATTTTAAGTCAAAAAATGATTTTTATTATAATTAATTTTTTATTGCAAATATTATATGCAGAAATAGTTTAAATAATAAGGTTTTTCTAAAATAAAAAGTAAGGGTTGCCACCCTCGAGGACCAAACTATACTTGATGGTTACATAATTCAAGGAGAAATATTTTCCATTTTGTTTCATTTCAAAATATGGATTAGAACTTAAGATATTAAAAAAAAACCTTTTTCGGGGGTAAACTTTAAGGGCGGTTTTCACCCCTTTAATAAGGGATTGGGCCGATAAAAAAAATTGCGAGTCTCTTATTTTTCGGTCCTCTACAACATATAAAAAATTCAGGAAAATCGGAGGCGGACACCTCGATCGGTTTCCTTGTCAGCAATATTTTCTTCTATATGCAAAAGCTTATTATCAAGTTTATGAACCTCATAACATGTAATTATTTATTAATACACACTTGAGCTATTTTCAAAACATTTGAAACTGATTTTTAATAGAAGTTTTAAAATTTGATTCTAAACACTTCATGTAACACTTCATACCAGCAATATATTTGATTTATTGTTAGACAAAACACTGAAAATTATATTGTATATTTATAACCTCACGTGTCACTCAGCAATATTTTCTTCTATGCAAATGCTTATTATGAAGTTTTTGAACCTCATAACACATAATTATTTATTAATACACGCTGTTCTATTCTCAAAAGATTTCAAACTGATTTTAAGTAGAAGTTTTAAAATTTGATATAACACTTCATGCAACACATTTTACCAGCATTTTACTTTTTTTATATTACACAAAACTCTAATTAGATGTCATTTTTTAATCACTATGTTATTTGTTATCAATAACATTTGTTATCAATACTTCATGCAGCACATCATAACAGTATTTTATTTTATTTATTACACAAAACACTGATTAGATTTCATTTTTTAATAATCACAACATTTTTATTATCAAAATAATTTTCAACTAGATAGACGAATTATGAAAATCACAATTTTCTTTTCTTATTTTGAAAAACTTTCTTCGAAACATAATACTTTTTTCGTACTTTGAGTCCAATACTATCTAAATAAACATCTTAGTTGTTGTTTGTTTTATGTGTTATTCATTAAAAGCAATGAAACTGTCATTTTCATCCTTGACGTACAAGTCCTCTATTCGTCCTGTCAAATATGAAAACAAATTTTTAATATTCTTCTAAAATTATATCTCATGAAAAATTTTCATGTTGAGGATATATACATACATCTTGAAAAATATTGTATCGTAAATATAGTATTTGCCTGCTCTTCCATAGGCTAATATTGGTTTAGTTTTTCCTTCTAGAGTAGTACTACATTCTTACTATCTTCTTTAATATAATTCTATTCCTAAGCGTCTGTTCTTTTATTAAAATAAATTTTTCTTGTCCATTAATAATAAAATAACCAGCAGGATCATGAGGGTACTCGTTCATTTTTGCTAATTCAAAATTAGATTTTTCAGACAGTACACAATTAGAACTCCTCAACATCATTGGCTGTATTACAAATTCAAAATAGAATGAATAAGGCTTTCAGCATTTGTCTACGTTGTACAACCATCCAAGTCAATTCAAAATCGAATTTCAATGACTGTAAAATCTTGTATAATCTGTAAATATAAAAAAGTTCACACAAAGTATCAATTTTTTAAAAATGATTGTAGCCATTTAACATTTAGCTGTTCAATACTTATCTAATAGAATTTATTTGCCCCTTTGATGCACGCATTCTTATTAGTTGACTTTCTTAGATCTTTGAATATATTAAATCAATAAAATATATACTTTCATCATAAAAACAATTTAACGCGCGGTGCCCTGGTAGAAAATAAACCAACTCGGATGACTTATGTACTAACTGTTGGCCAATAATTTAGGCCAACGAATAAGAAAAATATTGACCAACGGTTAACCAACGGTTGGTGGACTATCAATCAATAATAAAACATTGAGTAACTCATAAAACAATAATAGAAATTAATAAGAAATATAGATATGTAAAAAGATTTTGATACATAAACAATAATAAAAATTATTGTAATGCATTAAAAAAATATTTGAATGAAGTTGAGAGTAAATTTATTTGAAGGTTAAGTAGACAGCGTAGCACGTGGGCTATGCTCCAAAATTACTGTCCGCATCCCGCTTTCTGCAAGACAAGCACACATGCACATAAATACACACATATTACATACACACGAGTGCGATCGCAGGTTCATGTGTTATGTATAGGTAAAAGTATTTAACTGCCCAGACTCATACGAGTCACGTGACGGGATTGCCGAGATCGCGTGGTTATGCTTCACTGTAAAGGTCAGATGGTAACGGAGCACCGTGTAGAAAACGGAGCAATACGAGTACGAAGAATTTATGTAGGATACTTTCAAATTTTAAATGTAGAATACCTTTTATGTAGGATTCTTTCAAATTTTAAATATAGGATACTTTTAAATTTAAAAAAATGTAAGTATCCACCTGTACATGTCCTGACTTACGTCAAAAAGTCATGCACACTAAACATTAACACGCCCTAACCTCAATTTGAACAAACAAAACTATACCCGTTACCGATTTAACCATATTTATCTGAAGAAAAATACTATTAATATGTGGGTTTTGATTATTCTATGAATAATACAAATTTTGAGAGTTTTATTTAAATCATAAGTTGTGTAAATGATTTTTATTTAAGATTTTTAAAGCATTCATTGACCAAGCGCAAGGGTGATTCCGTGACGAAATAAGCGGTATTTATCGCTAACTGTTGGTTAAACGGTTGGCCAAATCCTTGCGATTTGGCGAACGGATGGCGTACGGTTGGTTACAATTTCTACCAGGGTGATCGATATGTTTTATACACAGACTGATGCGTATATTCAAAGATGTGTACAACTACTCACAACCTAAATTCTAAATAAGTAGATAATATATAAGATACAACATAATAATTTTATCATATGTACGAATGGGACAATGTTTTTTAGTTTTTATAAATAAATCAGATACATTTTAAATAGTGAAAGATGTATGTATATAATTATCTTCAAAATTGACAAGTCGCGAATAATGATTTTTATAAATAATATTCTTCACCTCATTTTTTTAAACTAAAAAAAAAATCTTGTTGACTACCTGTAAATAAAAAATTCTCACAAAGTACAAAAGTATATCAACAACAAAACCCAATATTACAATAACAAAAAAAAAGTTCTTGTATACTTATCTGATACTTATATACCTATACTATATCAAATCAGATCTCCATAACCTACATTTATACGTATTATACATTTATACGTATTATTATAATTTATGCAGCACATAACATAATAATCTCTCTCTCTCTTGGTTTTTTTATATATATATAAATAATATATAAAGGTTAGGTTTATGTTTACGATCAGACGATAAAGGGTATATACAAGGTATCTCATTTTAATCGCCCCAGGCAAATATCTTGAAAAGTAAGGGAGATGGAAAAAAACCTTAAATAGAAAAGATGTAGGGTTCAAAGGGGGTCAGCTAATGGTAACAACGACCTTGACCTTGAACTCTATTTTCAAGGTTATTTCAAGGTCAAAGTGATTTTTTTAAATGGGAATCCCTACTTTTGACCCCGGAAATGGAAAGACCGGAAAATTTTACGTTCAGAAAGGTCTGATATGTTGGAATTTCAAAGTCATTTTAAGGTCAACCAGCCAATTTAATGAGGTCGACCAGGGAATACCTCTAGGAAGGACAAAATTAACCTTGACGTTCAAGGTTAGTTTAAGGTAAGTCGATTTTATAAAATGGAACCCCTTATTTTTGATCCCAGAAATGGAAAGAGCTGTAGATTTTATATCCGAATATGACCTTGACCTCGGCCTTGACCTCAACCGTGACCTTGAAGGTTATTTTAAGGTTAAGTCGATTTAAAAAAAAAACCCTTAATTGACCCCAAAGGACCAATTTTGATACCATATGACGATATGGTCATCCATATGACGATATGGACATATCTGAACGTAAAATTTTCTTCTCTTTCCATTTCCGAGGTAAAAAATAAGGGGATTTTAAAAAAATCGGCTTGACCTTAAAATAACCTTCCAGATCACGGTTAAAGTCGAGGTCAAGGTCATATTCGGACGGAAAATCTTCCGCTCTTTCCATTTCCGGGGTCAAAAATAAGGGGTTCCATTTTATAAAATCGACTTAGCTTAAAATGACCTTGAACGTCAAGGTCAATTTTGTACTTCCTAGAAGTATTCCCAGATCGACCTCATTAAATTGGTTGGTTGACCTTAAAATGTCTTTGAAATCCCAACATATCAGACTTTCTGAACGTAAAATTTTTCACTCTTTCCATTTCCGGGGTCAAAAGTAGGGGTTCCCATTTAAAAAAAATCACTTTGACCTTGAAATAACCTTGAAAATAGAGTTCAAGGTCAAGGTCGTTGCTACCATTAGCTGACCCTCTTTGAACCCTACAACTTTTGTATTTAAAGTTTTTTCCATCTCCCTTACTTTTCAAGATATTTGCCTGGGGCGATTAAAATGAGACACCTTGTATATACATTTGAGCTAAACTACATATTTCTAAAAGTATCTCTATAGTTATACTATATAAATATATATACACACACGCTGGGTCGTTGGGGTCACGTGACGTTATATATATCACGTGATCGGAAGCGGATGTAGGTCTGATGAAAGAAAAGGAAAAAATTTAAAGATTGGAATCGACCAGTCTGATTCTTTGATACTTAATATCTCTTAAATGAGACAATATTTTTGAATAAAACCTTTAAATTTCTCTAATTTAATGAACATAGATTTCAACAAGTGTATAGCTAAATACTTATATTCTGTATAGATAAAATACAACGCGATCAAAGTTTTTGCGCACTCATATCAAAGAATATAGGGCACGGGCTCACTCCTTAGGCCTCTTCTGCATTTGACTATTACTTGCCTTGCGCTCCCGCGCTCCTTGATCCTTAATATTTTTTGGAAAGAATTTATGAATAATATTGAAACACAAGATTTTTTTTAAAAGCGTGCGAGAAATCGAACTTCTTTGTCTCACAAGGAAGGTACCCCAAGTGTCAGTCGCCGATTTTGATAATATTGCAATATGTTATAGTACTTAGAAAAATAAGAATATACGCATTTATTTTATTGGCCGATATTCCCTTTTAGGGGGTAAAATTTACCCCTAAAATTCACCCACAAACCGTATTTTTTTTAATATTTCATTAACGAATAAACATATCTTCATAAAACCAACACCATAATATTTAGAATAAAAAAGACTATAAAACTGTACCATTTTCAGTTTGAAGGGTTGCAACACCTATTTTTAAAAGAGCAAAATCTTATTTTTTTAAGCGATTTTCGGCTACCAAAATATTAGTACGTTGTATATTTTTCAAAAATCTATTTTATTTGGAAGAATATTGAAAAGTAAAGTTGAAATATCGAGGTTTTTGGAGAAATAATATTTTTAGGGGTAACTACCCTTCATTACATTTGTTTCATTAATTAAGTATTCATGAGTTATATGACCTTAAAATTCACTTAAATAAAGTGAGATTGATTAAAAAAAGGAATGTATATAAATTTATTTTTTATAATAAAGATAACATCCCCGACTTTTTAGTGCAAACAATATTAAAGCACTATGGAACATAAGTAGAACAATAATGATATCTAATATAATCTTCGAAAAAGTTTTCAGACAAAGCAATTTTTTTGCATCAAAAACATCGAACTATAGCAATATTATTACAACCGTCCATTTCACAATGCGTTTCATATCATTGTCTAAATCTGAAATCTACAGGATTTTCAAATTCCTCTGATTTATTGACAAGATAACCACTTTTATTCCACGAATATTTAAATAGATTTTGATATCTAATTATATTATTTCTCATATGCAAATTTAAGTCTTCATCCATGAACATCGCATTGTCTGAATAATGTTTCAGAAAATGTTTTTGTTTCTTTTAACAAAATTTTTCCATACGCGGAATCCGTAAACATCAAATAGTTGAATACTTTCAGTCGTTCCTGTAGGTATTAATATTCAAATATTTTTTTATATTGACTCCATTAAATTAACAAAAATCTAAAGGCAAATGAGTGTTTTGTCAAGTTGTTTATCCAGCACGAAATTTTTATTCCTTAACAATATTTTCTTTTTGCTTACTTCAAAACACTTAACTGTGATTATTACTTACAGAAGCCATTTTTTCAAATTATATTATTTGACTTTCATTTTTTTAAATACGGCAATAGATCAAAGTAGGGGGTTATTACCCTTGTAAAAAACTGTTTCCTAAAAATTTTTATAATTCATCAATTTTACTTATGATATTCTTTTAACTAGATCGAGTTAAAAAAATGTATTATATAATATAATTTTATTATTATAAAAATTAAATTTATAAATATTGCTTTTTTAAATCAATCTCACTTCATTTAAGTGAATTTTAAGGTTACAAAACTCGTGAAAACTTAATTAAAGAAAAAAATATAATAAAGGGTAGTTACCCCTAAAAATATTATTTCTTCAAAAACCTCGATATCTCAACTTTACTTTTCAATATTCTTCCAAATAAAATAAATTTTTGAAAAATATAAAACGTACTAATATTTTTTTAGCCGAAAATCGTTTAAAAATAAGATTTTGCTCTTCTAAAAATAGGAGTTACAACCCTTAAAACTGAAAATGGTACAGTTTTATGGTCTTTTTTATTCTAAATATTATGGTGTTGGTTTTATGAAGATATCTTTATTCGTTTATGAAATATTTAAAAAAAAACTATTTTCGGGGGTGAAAATTAGGGGTAAATTTTACCATCTAAAAGTGAATATCGACCAACAAAAAAAATACGCATACTCTTATTTTTCCAAGTACTACAACATGTCACAATATTATCAAAATCGGCGACTGACACTTGGGTACCTTCCTTGTCAGCGTAGAGAAGAAGCGCATCCTGTTGGAAAGCAATAGAAGGCATAGAATACGAATATCGTTTTAGTTTCATTATAAGAACTTTCATTACAAGAAAGTTCTACAATAGTATTGGTGTATATATGTAGTGATAATTATGTTTTCTTATATCATCTGATATATATATATATATATATATATATATATATATATATATATATATATATATATATATGTAAGTATGTGGGTGAACCGCTTTTGGAGAGGTATAGTTCTTTTTCTCAGAGTTGCCTATGTTAACGTGACTAAAGAAATAATGACCCTGGGGTTATAGACTCTAGAAAATGGCCGACAACTCTCCAAAACCGTCATATATATCTTTGCCGGTGTCAAGAGGCTCTTCAAAACCGGTATATGATATCTCGAAAAACTCGTCGTATATATATATATATATATATATATAGATATTCACATCTGGGACGCATTTTGAGGATTATATAAGTCATATATACCGAATTTTGAGGATTTTGTAGGCATTTTGAGGAGTCTCCTCAAAAGTCCAAAGCACTCGAGAGGCATTTTGAGGATTTTTCAGCGGTTTCCACAATAGTGTGTTAATACATCGATTTCGGAAATTCCGTGATATTTTACCGTAAAAGCGGGCGCCGCAGGCGTCGTGGTGTTAGTCAATAACCTTAGGGTCATTATTTCTTTAGTCACGCGCTTGTTTATTGGTTGTTTATAACAATGTTTATATTTGTGTCACCACTATTGTACAAATTCTTTATGAAATCCTCAAAATACCGTATAATGATATATATATATATGTCATTTCGCGGTTTTGACGAGTTTTTCGAGATATCATATACCGGTTTTGAAGAGTTTCTCCGGTTTTGAAGAGCCTCTTCACACCGGCAAAGATATATATGACCGGTTTTGGAGAGTTCTCGGCCATTTTCTAGAGTCTATAACCCCAGTCATTATTTCTTTAGTCACGTTAAAAATCTGATGATATAAGAAAACATAATTATCACTGCACATATACACCAATACTATTGTAGAACTTTCTTGTAATGGAAGTTCTTATAATGAAACTAAAATGATATTCGTATGCTATGCCATCTATTGCTTTCCAACAGGATGCGCCTCTCCTCTACACTGACAAGGAAGGTACCCAAGTGTCAGTCGCCGATTTTGATAATATTGTGACATGTTGTAGTACTTGGAAAAATAATAGTATGCGTATTCTTTTTGTTGGGCGATATTCACTTTTAGATGGTAAAATTTACCCCTAATTTTCACCCCCGAAAATAGTTTTTTTTTAAATATTTCATAAACGAATAAAGATAGCTTCATAAAACCAACACCATAATATTTAGAATAAAAAAGACCATAAAACTGTACCATTTTCTGTTTTAAGGGTTGCAATTCCTATTTTTAGAAGAGCATAATCTTATTTTTAAACGATTTTCGGCTAAAAAAATATTAGTACGTTTTATATTTTTCAAAAATTTATTTTATTTGGAAGAATATTGAAAAGTAAAGTTGAGATATCGAGGTTTTTGAATAAATATTATTTTTAGGGGTAACTACCCTTCATTATATTTTTTTCTTTAATTAAGTTTTCACGAGTTTTGTAACCTTAAAATTCACTTAAATAAAGTGAGGTTGATTTAAAAAAGCAATATTTATAAATTTAATTTTTATAATAATAAAATTATATTATATAATACATTTTTTTAACTCGATCTAGTTAAAAGAATATCATAAGTAAAATTGATGAATTTTAAAAATTTTTAGGAAACAGTTTTTTACAAGGGTAATAACCCCCTACTTTGATCTAATGCCGTATTTAAAAAAATGAAAGGCAAATAATATAATTTGAAAAAATGGCTTCTGTAAGTAATAAATATATATATGGGAGCGTCCAGCAGAAATGGGTCACCGAGCGCGCGAGGTGCCTTTTTTCGCGTAAAAGGCCCTTTGTTTAACTCGTTCATAATAGTATGCTGCGTCTTTGAAAAAAAAACCAAGCACCTATATCGATAGATTTTTTCCTGCTCTTTCCAATGGTGCTATTGTTTTTTTGTGAAACGCTTTCTTCCGGACGAAAACTCGAGTTGAATATTGAAAGCCATTTTTCTCAAAGTATATCATGTTTTTTTTTCAAAATAAACTACACCATTGGAAAGTAGAACTCTTAAGCTTCAAAACCCTATCTTGGAGAAGTTAGAGAAATAAAGGGTTTAAAAGTAACAACGTGAAAAAGACAGCGCCGAGGGTCCGCGCGAGCCCCTCGTGCCCGTGCGTACGGCACGTTTAAGTACACGCTCTATTCAATTCGCTAATAATCGTGTACCAAGTCTCTGAAAAAAGAACTAAGGACATATGTCGATAGATTTTTTCCTGCTCTTTCCAATGGTGCTATTATTTTTATTCCGAAATGCTTCCTTCTAGTTGAAAATTCCATTTGAATGTTTAAACTCTATTTTTTCAATAAAATATCAGTCTTTTCTTGAAAATGAATTATATTCTTCAAAAGTACAAGTCTTAAACTATAAAATATTATATTTTTAAGTTGAAACATGAAAAGTTCAAAAATAGTAAGATCAAAAAGATAGCGGCTGCCCGAACTTTTTACGGTCTGCTCAAGGGCGGATTAATACACGCAATGTGCTATTTCGCCCTTTCTTTTTTGTAAATATAAAATGTTTTGTAACTTACAATGCCAATGCGTGGACATAATTTTGTGGATCTAGTTGTAACAGTTAGTATAATATTACAATGAACTTTGTTCATTTATATAACAAAATTTGAAAAACATAATATATTAAACATAAAAATATCCATGAACGCACTGAAAGCAGTGAAATTCGGAATAAAAATAATAGCACCATTGGAAAGAGCAGGAAAAAATCTATCGATATATGTCCTTAGTTCTTTTTTCAGAGACTTGGTACACGATTATTAGCGAATTGAATAGAGCGTGCACTTAAACGTGCTGTACGCACGGGCGCGAGGGGCTCGCGCGGACCCTCGGCGCTGTCTTTTTCATGTTGTTACTTTTAAACCCTTTATTTCTCCAACTTCTCCAAGATAGGATTTTGAAGCTTACGAGTTGTACTTTCGAATGGTGTAGTTTATTTTGAAAAAAACATGATATACTTAGAGAAAAATGGCTTTCAATATTCAACTCGAGTTTTCGTCTGGAAGAAAGCGTTTCGCAATAAAAACAATGGCACTATTGGAAAGAGCAGGAAAAAATCTATCGATATAGGTCCTTGGTTTTTTTTTCAAAGACGCAGCATACGATTATGAACGAGTTAAACAGAGCGCCTTTTACGCGAAAAAAGGCACCGCGCGCGCTCGGTGGCCCGTTTCTGCTGGACGCTCCCATATAGGTTACAATCATCTTTGCTACAATAAAGGATTGTGGCTGTCGATAAGTCAGATTTAGTTTCAGAATCAAATTTTTTTTGTCAAAAATCCCGTCCATAAATTATGTTATAGGTATTTATTTTTTATCTTAATATGAATGTTTAAAATATAATTTTTGGATTTCTCATAATATATGTGAGAATTTTAAATATATTAAGAACAGAGACATACAGAAAAAGAATTAGTAGAAATCAATAATATACGATTATATAAATATGTATATACACAAATGGAAAAAAACATGTACGAAAATGTAGCAAGTTTCTGTGTTATTTCAGACAGTACGAAACATCAAGCATATTCTGTACATATATTTCAATAAGTAGTGCTCAATGAAATTAAAAGCAAGTATCCCTGGATAAAAAGTCTGATTTATTTCTCTGATGGAGCACCAACACAATTCAAAAACAAGTAAGAACATATTAAACAATCATATCTTATTTAACTCCTTTACTTTCCACTTTTTTTATTACATTTTTGCTTTTACAAAAAAAAACTGAACCATAAAAAAAGGAATTTTGGAGATAAAATATGTTTAAAAAAATATTTTAAGATTATTAGCATAAAAATCCATCTATTGTAGAAAATATTATCTTTTTGGATTTCTATTTTTCTGGATATTTTAATATCCATACACATAATTATCATTTTATAACTTTTTTTAGGAACCACTTTATTAATCTATGTCACCATCAAGAAGATTTCGGCATAAAAATAATGTCTTACAATTTTTTTGCTACATCACATGGTAAGAGTGCCTGCGATGGCATTGGAGCGGTAGCAAAACACACCGCAAAAAAAGCTTCACTGCAAAGTGTCACAATTTTGACTCCCGAACAAGTGTACAATTATTTAAATGACAACATAGCAGGAATAAGGTGTATACATTTACTGATTCTATAGTTCAATTAATTAAAAATAAAATATGTATAAATCACTTTTCAAATAATGTTACAGGTTTCTTTATGTCAGTGAGAGCAGAGTTGAAGCCAGAGGTAAAAAACTTCAAAAAAGATTTGCATCTGCAAAGACTGTGAAAACACTCGACAATATCATTATTTTGAAATTATTGATGAACGCAAAATACGCGCCAAACTATACTCAGATGATACAAAATCAGAAATTATAAATTTATGAAGTGGCCATAAATTATATTCTCAAATATATTCGTAAATTGATAAATATTATCTTCAATTAAGGGGGCTAGACACCTTTATTTCTGAAATAAAAAAATTTTATATGTCTATATATAAATGTGAGCCAATTATTTCCCACTTTTTACATATAAAAGGGGATATATTTACCTTTCCTTAGACCTGTGTTTGAGCCTTTTTTATGGTCCAGAACCATAGTTATCGATGAAACAAGTTTTTTCACTGACCGTAAGCTTTTAAATGTTCCTGCGGAAGGATTGACTCTAGATTTAAACTAAATACTTCTAAATGGTATAGTTTTCTTAAGAGTGCTAGGATTTTTGATTCAAAGAAAAGATTTTTTATCCTCTTTTTTATGATATTTTTCTTAATTGTTTAAACTTTTCCAACATTTTTTTAATGTAAAAATTTTTTCTGACATTCAATTTTAAAACCATACACTGATAAGAAAACTATACCATTTAGAAATACTCAGTTTAAATCTGGAGTCAATCCATCCGCAGGAATATTTTAAAGCTTACGGTCAGTGAGCTTATTTTATTAAAAACAATATTGTGAGAAAATCAACTTTAAAGTTTGATATCTCATAATGCATAAAAATATCCAAAACACGACTCCCTTTTAGTTGATATTGATATTTATGCATATACTGGTTATGAAAAACAATTTGGCATTGACTTCCTTGCGTAGAATTTTATTTTCCTTGGTATTTTTTGACCTAGAAAACAAAATCAACTTTTAGTTATTTTATAACATTTTGGCTATACGTGCATCAATTTATTTATCTTAAATACTTATCGTTTTTTTCGCCTTAGGTTAAAAACCTTTTTTAAGTCTTGTTGTTAATGTGTTGTCTTAACCTCATCTGTCAAGTCCTGCAAGGTTCCATGGTAGTCGCTTAGTGATGTATTTTCTTTCAAAATCACTGAAACACGTATAATATATATTTTATTATTTTATTTAATTATTTAAAACAATATGTATATACACACACACACATACACACACATACACACACACATACACACACATACACACACACATACACACACGTACACTAACTTGCACACACCAGGCATATAAAACAAAATTATATTTTTACATTTTTTGCATGGAAATGCTATAAGCAAGTAAATTTTAATTATACAATTATTTCTTGGCTTATGACATTTCCATACAAAAGTGTAAAAATATAATTTTGTTTTATGTACCTCGTGTGTGAAAATTAATGTGTGTGCATGTTTGTAAGATATGTATGTTTATGTATACATATACATATATAATATGCATAATATACGCATGTCTAATGCACAAAAGCATATATATTATATAATATACTTACATAATTTAAAATGCATCTGCTGCATACGAATCATCCTGAAGCTGCTCTCTAGCTTGTCTTCTCATAATCGGAGCATCCTTGGTGTTGGCTTCAGTCTTCTTTTCTGCAGATCTAAGTCTGAATTCGTCGCTTGATTCCATCCATTGTACTGCAGTCGATCCAGGAGTGCATTCAAACTTTTCCACGATATTTAGAATACCTGTTTTTTCTTGGTTGAAGCAGGTTACAGCAATGTGAGTACCTATTTCCAAAACTTTCAAGCCTCTGAATGAGGTTTTTGGAACTATTTTCCACACGCAGTTGTTGAAACTCTCATTAGAGTTTTGCGTAAAATCTCCAAGACACTTCTGGAGAAGATCTGAACTTGATAAGTCTTCATAAATTGGTCTCACCTGATCCATGATGGCCAGTGGAATGGCTACTTTATGTTTAAAAGTCTTGAGTTTTTTGTTGGCCTTTGCTTTTTGCCATTTACACCAGCTGGTAAGTCCTGATGGGCAGAATTGATGTTGAGGGCTCTGATCGGTAGACAACTGATGATAATATGTAGCCCAAATAGCATTTCTCATACCAGTGACAGAATCTGAATGGTCTCTGATCGCCTTTCCATAATAGGAAGATAAGGTTCCGATCACCTGCCCTGTCAAGCGACCTTTTCCACCCATTGATTTTCCATCCGATAGAAGCTTCTTTCCTGATGCTTTTTTTATGTTTCTTAAACGAGTGCCCATCCTCTTCTGGACATGCCCAATGCACTCTATCTTCTTTACTTGTAGTTTGTCACCATAGGGATCCGCTTCTGACACAGACTTGAACACTTTAGAGCCACCATCACCGATGTAATACTCATACTTAACTGCATATTTTTCTTCAGATCGTGAGAACATTTCCTTTATACCATCTACTTCCATTTTTCCAGCACAGCCCTGAAGGTTGGCCGTGCAATTTGGTACGTGCTCTTCATACCATTCTTCATATTCCACTGTTCCTTTTTTTTCTCCCAAACTGAGCAAGGTTTACAGAAACTATTTTTAATAGTAACATCTAAAACCTTGCCAGATCTGTTGCCAATAATGCTGGCAACACCTTGTAAAGAAGAAAAGCCTCTTTTCCTCCAAGAGCCGTCACCAGACACAGTAAGTCCAGTATTTGGTGGTGTTAATTTTAGTTCTTCTTTCACTGCTGTGTCCATGGACTCTTGAGCCGTTTCTGCACAAATATTATCAAGCTGCTCATTAAGTTTATCATAAGCAGAATGATCCACTGGTTGTGATAAATCCATGATTCCAGAGAAAGTTGATAGTCCTGTGTGACCGTGGCCAAGTGCACGCGTGGCTAGCACACTTCTTCTATTTATTTCCCATGCATTACTCATGGGGCCAACTTTCGTGGAAGAATTTATTCCTGCAATTTGACCACATCTGTCACACACTATATCAATTTTGAATCCAAACCCTTGAAGGCTGGATTCGCTTATACAAACAGGTCCATGGCACTCACTGCAACATAACACTTTTTCCAGTTCAGGAAACAGAATGCTGATGTTGATAATTCTATTCTTCGTATTGCAGTGAGAAGATGTTGATGTATTTCTCATTTTTCTAGCTGAAGTTGATGTTCTTCTCCGCTTTCTCTCATTTTCTTCTTTGTGGATATTCCCTCCAAAAATTTTTGGTCTCTTCTGCACTCTTTCTCTTGAGTATTTGGCGTCAGGATGAGAGCTGGTAAATCGTCCTCTGGCATCTCCTGCCATTTTAAGCTTTGTTAGAAGTCACTTTAAATTCTTTTTTTTTAATCACTATTTTTATATTTCACAAAGTTCACAACTATATAAACACAATAATTATACTGTGCAACAAAACACACGAACCTCAAATTACACAAAAAGAACACTTTTTACGTAAAAAGCGACGTAAAACGAATCTAAACCATCCGAGTATTCGATTCAGCTGACACTTGTGTTTACAAAAATTAAAGAGCTAAAAGTACGTTACCGTGTCAAATGCTTACATGTAACATACGTATGATATGTGTGTGTTTCTTAGTTCATGGTGTATCATAGTCCAACTGTCCAATTATCTATAGTTCAACATAGTTCATGGTGTACCTTAGTCCAATTATCTATAGTTCAAAATTAGGCCTTTTACAGTCAAAGGAACACAGAACACGATATAAGGAACAGATGTAGAAATACCATGGGTTACTATATCTATATATATATATATATATATATATATATATATATATATATATATATATATATATATATATATATATATATATATATATATGTGGAACAGCGCTTATTCCTCGCTGTTCCTCGTATATATAGATATACTAACCCATGTTATTTCTGCATCTGTTCCTTATATTTTTTTTAGTGTAACGGGCCTTACTGTTGTTCATGCCCGATTACTCCAAATCGTTTTATACAATAAAACTGTGGTATATTATTTGATAGATATAATAATTATTCTATGTATTCAATTTTCTTATATATGTATGGTTTATATTCAATTGTTTTATATTATTAGAAATATTTCGACCATGAAAAGTATGAATTACACTTAATTATATACACGGATTGATTTTTGTCAGTTTTTTCTGTTATTTTTTTCTAATAAAATTGATTTATTTCTACGGCGTATTTATTTATATTTATAAATATATTAATGTAGATTTATTAAAAAGTATAAAATATATTAACAATTAAAAGAAAATAGAATTCTACCGAAAAATAAAAGTATGTATGTCGAAAAAACTGTATATTGAAAAAAAAAATGAAATTACAGTGAAAAATCGATAAATAGTTTAATCAGTATTTTATCAATATCTTAAAAAAAAAATAGATATCGTTTTCGGGTAAAAAGGAGCATATTCTATGGATGTTTTCTTATAAGAAAAAGCAAAAGAAAAAATCGATTTTTCTCAAGAAAAAAGGTGTCTAGCCCCCTTAATAAATGTTGTTTCTAAAAATGTTAAATTATAAATTGTTCTATAGGATTATTCTATAGGAAATGCATTTTCCTTTCACGTTACAATATGGAATGTAACTTATATAATATTGTAAAAAAATTATGTATATACGTTACTCTGGAAACAAATATACTAAATATACTAAATTATGATTTGCTTGAGACTTCACTACTTCC